>VWPU01008269.1:0-391681 GCA_013398955.1 Callaeas wilsoni | reverse complement strand
TGTCCAAACTGGCACATCAGGGAAGAAGATAAATGCATTGAAATGTCCCCGAGAGGCTGAGGCAGCTCTAGGAACACCTCAGACAGTCAGAGGGACAGGGCAAACAGCACTGTGACATTCCCACGGAGGCTGCTGGTGTGGTGAGCTGAGACCAGCCAGCAGCCCAAGCTACAGCCCAAGTTACAGTCCCAGCTGAATTTCACATGATAATGAGCTGAACTCTATCTTTGAATCCCTCCAGTCATCTGTATACGCTGAAAATCCTGGCATCCACTTCTCACACTGGGACAACTACCTCTGCTCTCAGAAATCCTGGCGGACTTGGAACAAGAACGCAAAAAAGGATGAAAATGGACTACACAGATTTGAAAAAGTTGTTCACAGCCCTATCCCTCACTGGAGTGTTACCTCCCAGGCACAGATGTCTGCTGGAATTGCTCTGTATTTTTTGTAGTAAAGAGCTTTGTACCTCTTCTCCCTGGGAACTGATATTTTTTATAGCATTGCAAAACAAATAATCACAGTATCTGGATTTTTAGTGTTCTTACAAATAGCTTTTCCTATATCTAGGTTTAACTCTTGCTCCAGTTATGTGAAGAAATTTGACAGAAAGACTTATTTTCCTGCTGATATAAAGAAAACTAGATAACACTCAACTACAGAACTTAACATTCTGTTAATAAACCAGGCTTAAAAACCCGACACTATCAATCCTAGAAAATTGATATACCCTAAAGAAAAGCCAAATTCACTGCCTAGGTCTTGTCCAAAATTTTGTTCAACTGCAGCTGCTCCATGGTCAGAGAGAAGACTTTACTGTCTGGAATAACCTCTTTTCTCTTTCATGAATGTGACCTTTGCTTTGAGGTTACAACCTGCTCTCTGCTTTGTTATTACACATAACAGAGGAGCACCCAGAGACATCCAGCAAGGAGGGATTGTGCTCGTCACTGAGCTGTGCATCTGGTGAAATGTCAGTCCCTGTCCCAGACAGGGAGCAGCTGAAGTGTGAGACGGGAGATGACAGGTACCTTAGACAAGGAGATGTGTGAAGCTCGAGGTAAGAGTGAGCTGCTAAGGAGGAGTAAAGCAGTGGGAATTGCAGGGCACCGCCTGCAGGGCCCTTTCCGTGCCCTTCCAGTGGCGGGGAAGGACTTGGCTGCAGGTGTGAGAGGGAAAGGTCTTGTGGCTGGAGTTGAAGTGTGGACTGAACCTGCCCCTGAGCTTGTATTTGTCTCCTGTCCACAGAAATCCATATTCAGGACTGATGTACCATAATCCTTCTGTGCTGCTGGCACAGATGTGAGAATTTGGTGCAGCACATGGAGGCTGAAGGACCAGGAATGTGGCAGTGCCAATTCACACCTCCACCCTAACTCGAAAACTGGAGAAAGACTCAGCAGAATCAGGAGGTGCCGTATCTTGTGCACGCTGCTTGGAGGAATTAGCACAAAGCAAACTCATTGGGGAGTAAGGGGGTGTAAAGGGCTCAGCAAAGGAGTCAAACACGTAGGGAACATGGACCAGTGGAGCTCACTCAGCATGAATTCATGAGAGCTTGTAGTATTCCTGCAGCTTCACTGTTTCCACAATAACAACAGAGAAATACCTGCAAGGCACACACCCCAATTCCAGTGAGAGGCACAAGGACAGAGGGATTGGGCAAGAATGGGGAGAACTTCTCCAGGGAGAAACAACCCTTCCCATCCCACCCACAAGACCCCTCCCAGAAGGCCCACACCAACACAACCTTGTTAAGGATGATGTTCAGCCTCTCAGATTCGCAGTCCACCACCACCAGCCTTTCCTTCTTCTTCTCCAGCTCCTGGAAGAGCATTCGGTAGCCCTCCTCTGTTGTTGTCAGGATGTTGACAGCTGTCACCTGCCAGTTCTTCTCAGCTGCAGTGTCCAGCACTTTCTGCAGGACTGACAACCCTAGGGTGGGAAGAGAAGGGAGAGAGCCAGGTTTTAGTTGTGCAATGGCATCTTTCCATCCTCCTGACAGCCCGTGTAGCTGCCTCAGGCCAGGCAGGAGACAGAGTCACGAGAGTGCAGGAGACAGAGTCACGAGAGTGCAGCAGAACTACAGAGAGCAGCTAATAGTCTAGATCTGACCCAAACTCAGCTGGGCTAGAATTAATGACTCCTGCTTTTTCTGTCCTAGCACAGATGATTCCAGGCCTAATTTTCCTTTGTAATCGGCAGATCAGTCTCGTTGATCAGGCCCTGCTGTGGGATTCAGATAAGAACTCTAATCCCTGTCTTCCTGTCTGTCACTACCCAAATAACTTGATTTCTCTCAGCCATAGTTTCCTTCTCATCTTTGATCTGTTTAGGCTGCGTGCTCCTAGGGTTAGGGACACCCTCAGCAATCACAGCACACAGTCATACTCAGCATCCTTCTCTCTCAGCAGCATTTCATCTGGAGACCATTACTTTTAGAATTATATCGCCTAAATTACCTGCACAGCCTTCCAGAGGAGATGCACACAGCAGTTCTCTGGAAACATGCTGGACAACCCTAAACAACCTTGTGCTTTTGGGATCTTCAGAGTGCCAGTGCCTCATGACAACAGAAAGCAGGTGGGATGCTTTCGTGCCTTCTCCTTGTCTCTAAAGCCCATCCTGTCCCTTCAGGGGATAATGATAACTTCCAGGACAGAGGTGTGAATCACCTTACTTCTGTCCTATCCTCTACAAGTTTGCTTTGCTTGCAGCCTCCGTGCCTGAAGCTTTAAAGGCATCTGAGAGCTGGGAAAACTGAATCATGGAGCAATGAGCTCTCTAGCCCTGTTTGAAGTTTAGAAAGTTAGATAACATCTTCCGTTACCCCACAAAAGTTTTTGTTCTTTTACATAGAAAACTGACATGCACCCACACAGGGAACTTGGAGTTTTCCAAGCTCTCTGCCAGAAACACACATTTCACACCTGGCTGTGGGCTTAGGTGAGACCTGAGCAAGTGTCCCTTCATGTTTATAAACTTGAGACTCAGTGGCCTTGAGTTTGACAGACCAGTTCAATATGGGACTTATTGAATAGAAACAATTTCCCCATTTCAAATTCAAAACCACTTGGACATCAAGAGTTTCCCTTGTGTGGATGGGGCTCAGACCTGACCCCACAAACACGCATGCACCGGGTCAGGCCGATGCTTCATTTAAATCAATGCCCACCTTCAGCAGAAAGGGATATTTAGAAAATAAACAGAGAACAGGGAAGGCACAGGGTGACTCAACCTCCAGCCACCTACAATTTTGGAGGCAAAGACTCCTTCTAGACCATTGTCTTTAATGCCTGGTAACCCCTCCCACATAGCTGCGACTTACCCCGGTCAGCATCGTAAATGTACACAAACTTCTGCCAGCTGTAGTGCTCGATGACGCTGATGAGGGCATCCTGGAGCTCTGGGCGGAGCTGGAGGACGAACTGGTTGGAGGTTTCGACGGGGAAGCTCGGCGTTATGAAGCAGACGTGGAGAGCCCCGCAGAAAGACGTGAGCATGTTGACTGTCCTCCTCTCGTAAAACCCGAAGATGGCATAGACGCCCTTGGAGAACTGCGAGCAGACTGCAGGAGCAGAGGGGAAGGTCGTGAGGGCAGAAAATCAGGGAGGTTTCTCAGCAATGTCACCAAAATAAACCTTTTCCCTGAGATAAGCTGCAGGGTCTCTCTGGACTAGACAATTTTCCCCAGGTGAGTGGGTTGGTGAAGGCAACCTGTGAAGAACAGGGCTTGTGGCCATGGGGTGCCCTGTCCTTGGCCTCCACAGACCTGCTTTACTTTTGATAGGCAGAAGTGACTCAGAAGAAAGAAGTCAGTGTCCCCAGGGCTCTGATGAAGGTTTTGCTGCTTCTGGGATAAAGCGAATTATCTGAACGTGGGAGCCCCTTGGCAGAAAGAGGCTACTGCAGCCCTGGATGCATTCACGGAGCAGAAGGAAAGCCTTTGCACAGCAGCACAGCCCTTTGTGGCCAACAACTCCAGAAGGAAACCATGGGTTTGACCTCAGGAGCTGGGGACACCACTCTGAGAGGGCATCTCAGCAAAGGTTCACCAAGGTTCAACTCAGTCCAGGGGGATCTGTCGTGGGGCATGAGCTGCTGGCACTGAGTCGGAGCCCCTGGCACCGGGAGGGTGTTGGTACTTGGGAACACAACTTTGGCAACTTCTGGTTTCCTCACAAAGCCACGGAGGGGAGGGCTGTGTGCCCAGCGAGGTACCAGCAGTGCCCTGGGAGGTCTCCACCAGCAGGGCTTGCTGGGTTCCCTGGCAGGTGTCTGCATCTGTCCTTAGCCCCTGTGCTGTGCAACTCCCTCGGGTTGGAGCCCTTCTCTGGAGAGCACTTAATGAGATCGTGGGAGCTGCTGGGAAAATGCCTCAGGATCTCAGCGAGACAGAGTGAGTTCACACTTGGGGCTGTAAAACTTAGCCCCTGAGACAGTCAGACTGATTTAATATCCCCCCTGTTTATGCCACATCCCAAGTTACCATCAATAAATCTCCGAGCCGGAGGTGGTGGCGGTGACAGCACTTTTCCTGTGTCAGAACTCTTGGCACTAGTGTGTCCTCCTCTTGTCACTCTGACTCTGAAGACTTTTGGCTTTGACATTTATACTGACTCAACACTTCACACATCACTCGCCCGCTCTCCCCACCCAAGTGCAGGCTGAGGAGCTGGATGTGACATTCTGGGGTCCCCTGGCAAGTGCTCTGCACTGCTCGGGAATCCCCTGACCTGGATTCTGCTGGTAACCGCCAGTACCGAACCTTCTGCACGTGTGCCTTGAGACAGGCTCCTAAACATGAGCTTCCTGCACCCTTAGCCGGGCTCTGTGCAAGCTCTGTCCCTCCAACAGGGACCCAAAGTCAATCCCTGCTGGCTTACAGCCATCCTGGAAAAGGTTGCCTTGTTCCTCACTTCTCTACTGCCAGCACCAAACATTCAGAGGGAAGAGCAAGAAATGCTGCTTCGCACTGTGCAAAGCAAATCCCTGCTCCCATCTCACACCCGAAGCAGCCAGGCTTTCTGGTGTGCTGAGAGCTGAGAACGGAATAGCACAAGACTGACGAAATCTTTTCCTTTCTCTTGGAGCTGAGCCCAGTTTTTGGGCATCCCAGTCCCGCAGTTTGTTCGCAGGGTCACTCATCCTCTTTTCACTGATTAGCACCTGTGATCTCAGCATTTTCCTCCCACAAGGGAATTTGCCGTGCTGCAGGGCAGGGACGCCTCACAAAGCCCGAACCGAGACGGAAATAACCCCCTCTTCTCTTTATTTTCACAGCAGTGCCTCTCTTTGCAATCAGCAATTGTGTCTGTATCAGCTGGAGTCACTGCCCTCATCATGAGACTGACACCTTCAGAAAAAAGGTAGCAGATAGGGATAGAGATAATCTGAGCATCATTTCCATGTGGCTGGAGCAGCGGGTCTAATGAACGGTGCGAGATACCATATGTGAGAGATCAGAACGTGATCTCCAGAGACCCAGGCTTCAGCCTCACTGAATGATTAAAGAGACATTTTCGGGACAGCTGAACAATCCGGTACAATTAATAATCCAGACAATAAACTTAGCTGGCTTGGTTTGTTTTGTTTTAGACAAGGCATGGCTTCCTTAGGGTTTTGGTTTTTTTTTTATTTGAAAGGAATCTATCATTTTCTTTTTTCTTTTTTTTTTCTTTTTTTTTAAACTCTGGCTCAGTCACGCTCAGGCATCCCTCCTACACTGTTCTGAGACATCATCAGTGCCAGCATTTGAAACAGATTGTACCAAAGACAACTGGGAGAGTGAACACTCCTTATCATTAGTAAGTTTGGAAAGAACCCTCACTTGCTTTGTACTTGCAGGCTAAGAGAGGCCGTGGACAAGGCAGATAATTTGGAAAAAAAAAAAAAAGGGCTTGCCAAGGGTTATCTTCTAAAGAAAAACAAAGAAACTCTTGTGTCAGTTAATCTGCAGAAATGAAGAGTGAGAGCTGCAGCCACCTTTCTCGGACTCATCTTGGCACAATGTAAAAGCAGTGGCTGCAAAATTATGTAAATCTCAGGGCTATTTTAAATTACAGATGCTCCAAATGAATTTACACAGCAAAACTAAAAAGAAATTACTTGCTTGTTATTTAATATACTAAGAGATTGCTGGAACTTCTTTACATTTCCTTTAATCATTTTATGAAGCAAATTTGTTAATTATTCTGTTCTCATTTGATCGCTCTGCAACTTCCTAATAACATGCTACTAAGAATTGTAAACCTTAAGTAGAAGAAACAAATATTTTAAGCTCTCTTTGGTTTTTTAGGGAGTAGCAGTCACTAGCTTCTGACTGATGGATTTCTAAAAAGATTAAGAAGCATAAAAGGGATGAAGATCGTGCTGGAATGGGAGGTCCAAGAAGCTGAGCTCTCTGGTCAGTCGGCTGGTGACAGCATCACCCTTTCCAAGCCTTGTGCCAGCTATCTGTGAGCAGCTGGCTGGCCCCAGCCCAGCTCTTCCTGCAGAGGAGAGCTGCAGTCAGCCTGGAGACCAGCTCCAGCAGCTGAATTTGGACAGTTCCACCTCAAGCTCGTTCCTGCAGGCAGGAATCTGGGTGAAATCCAACAGCATAAATGTTTGCCTATCCCAGGATGTCAGCACGAGTGAGGAGGGTTTGCTTGGATGCAAAAGCAGATATCCGTGGCTGTTTGCATGTGCTGTTTGTGGTCTCTGGGCTGCAGAGTGGGAAAGGACCGAGGGCGTCAGTCCTGGGCTGTACCTGTGCTCGGATCTTACATTGAATTTGTCATTTATTACAGAAGAGTTTCCCTCCAAAGCAGCCCTCGGAAAGTATAGCTCATAATGATTGCTAACCATGGCAACTCCTACTGTGTTCTCCCTGATCAGTCTTGTTTAATTGATCAGTTTAGGATTTCTGGCTGGGGCATTCCCAGTGTGTGCTGCACCAGGCCCCATGGACACCCCATATCCCTCCTTCTCCAGGCACAGGATTTCTCTCTGAGATCTCTAGTGCTGTTCAACAAGGAAAACCAGGTAAAAGCAGAGGCATTAACTAGATTGTCACCTGGTTGTGCTGGAGAGACAATGCAGTGACGACCACCTGCTCTCTGGACACAACTCTGCAGAGTGCCTGTTGCAGCCAGGTGAGGTGAGAGCTCATTTGACTGCTCTAAAAACTTTTCTAACTTACAGCAAAAATCAAAATTGTTTGTAAGTTTGTTAAAGAGGGACTGATGTGGTAGAACAAGCAGGGGAGGCTGCTCCTCTCCTGCTGTGGAATGGTAGCCATCACGGAGCTGATGTGTCCTTGAATTCAGATGAGGAAAAAGGCATCTGTGATTCACTCATTCTTGGAATCCACAGACTCTAGGATTTCTAGTCCTGCTGTTTTTCTCAAAAGTTTCCTTTTCATATGGAAATATGAGGTAAAGGTAAAGAATCAGAGAGAAACATTGATTTTACTGAAAGCACACATAGGAGAGGACACATATTTGGCAGCTGAAGAGCGGCAGCTCTGGCCACCTTTGCAGATGCTTCCAAGAAAAACAAAAATACATCAGTAAATACATCAACATTCACAACTTTAAATTGCACATTTTCTCTGCAGAAGAGGAAAGCAAAAGAGGTGTTTTGAGTATATAAAAATTGATGGTAGAATTTTTTTTTTTAGCTGCAGCTCTTAACCAGAATGAGTAGATGAACAAGACTGATTTCTGCATTAGGAGAGTCAGAGGCATTTTGCAAGTGGGTGTTTGACCTGATCCATGTGAAAGGTAGATGTTAGATAAAACAGATAGCTCTTTTAGGATTTGGTTAAAGAAGATAACCCAAAAAGTTTCTCTCAGAAACCATCACCACAAAGAGGGGCTGAAACGGTCTTAGGATTTGAGGCAGGAGGAAGGGCAAATGGGCTGCACAGAAGGATGGAAATGAGGATTTGGTCTCCAGCAGTGAAAACTGTGCATTCTGCTGAGAATCTGCAAACAAGACTGCAAAAACGGAACTGCTCCCCAGGGACACAGCTGGGGAGGAAGCCTGGTAGGAGATCCTGGCAACTGCTCATCTGCCGTTTCCTTTGGAAGCAGAATTTTCACCATTTCACTAAGTTTAAGACTAGAAAGGGACATTAGATCATTTCTACTGACTTGTTGTGTCTCATGGACTATTAAGTTTCACCCAGCTACCCCTGGAGGGAGCCAATAATATGGCTTAGTTGACTCTTAGGAGGTTCAGCTGCTGCATGTGCCTCAGTCAGAGAACAGAAGTAGCAGAGACAGTGCTAATACCCAAAGCCACACGAGCAGTAAAAAAACTGATTAAACGAAATATCCCCAGATGTTCCTCACAAATGACTCGTGCTCTCACTTGCAAGAGGGGACAGAAATCCCAGATGCTCCCTGCCAGATCTCAGAGGCCTTCCTGACCCTGGAGAATATGACAGCATCTAGGAGGGAAGACACTGCACCCTCTCCAGGAAAGCTGTTCCTACAGTGCTGAGCTGCACACGTGACCAAATTATTCCCCATAGCCCAAACAAAAAAATAGATAAAATATAGACTCCAAAATAAATAGAAATCTTTGAAACCACTCTACCCAGCACACGCCAAAATGAAAAAGTGCCTTTTAAAAATTGCAAGATAAGTGTGGCCAGATTTTGAGGGTAATAAAACAGTAATCTCAGTTATGTCAGTTATCCTCTGCAAACTATTAAAGATGAGCCCTGCAATGCCTGCAGCCCCAACATCATCTTCATGTGCCCAAACCTCCCGGGACACAGAACCAACACCCTCACTTGCAGCAAAACATACTCATTGACAACAGTGGTGTCAAGAAGCAGCTCCCACATGCTTCCCTTTGCTCACTTGGAGTGTGTTTGTGCACATGTGGGAAAGAGGAGGGAGGATATGCATGCATAATTAATTCCTAGCATGCCCTGCCTGGAGGCGACCCTCGCACGGTGCTGGAGAACCTGACATCAGGTTGGCAAAGCTGGTGGAGTTCCAAGGAAAGAGAGCTGGTGTCTGCTTCAATTAGGATCAGCTCAGCTTTCCTCCCGAATGTTTGTCCTCACAGCTCTCCACTGCGGCGTAGGTGCCAGAGCGCATCTCTTCAGCACATCCCAGCGACAGCATGTTCCCACAGATTTTTGGAGCAGGGGAAAGCCAAACAGATTCTACACTCCCCCATTGTTCCACTCATGTATTTAGCTGACAGCAGATATGTCCCACATATTTGATCAACTGCAAATCAGGCTGATGTGGTATCACAAGAAATCCATGTTTTTCTTTTAAATATATAAAAGACACAGAAGAGTGCTCCCTTCCATCATTTCCCTGCACTGCTGCTCTAATGATCCTGGAAGCTGGAAAGTAGTGTTGATTTTTACATAAAGATCTGCTTTCCTTCCCTCATATTTAAACAATAATCTGTGACTGAAGAGCTGCTCATAAATGCATATGCTGGTAGCTTCAATTATTTCAGTTAAGTTTGCCTAACAAATAAGTCTTAGTTTGCCTGGCTGACAAATGATAAGTTTCCTTTGAGGTCAGATTGGATTTGGGGTAGGTCTTTCTCACACACCGCTGAGTTTTAGCAAACAGAAACAGCATGGTGGTTTGGTCACCAAAAACTAACATCATGGACTCTCAGTCATTTAAGTGAACTTTTGAATTAAAATCATGGTGGTGGAAGATACAGTCATGGGGAGTTGATTTTAATCCCTCTAAGGGACCAGCTGAAGATCCTCACCCTTCCACTTGTGTACCTCACATCTTGAAACCTCTTTTTATTTTTCTACAAGAGTCTTTGAATGCAGTTCTTATTCAGCGTGACTACAAAACAGAAGGAAAAAATCCAAATATCAAGGGTCTTAATGAGGTCAGTGAACTTGAAATAAGAAGGAAAATGATGATGTTTGTCAAGATTCTACTTGTTTGCTTTATTTGTTTTTAAAAGTATTTTTACTTTGGGATTGCTAATACTTTGTTGAGTCATATATAACCAAGAATTAAATACATTGAAGGGTTTACAGTCAACACAAAATATTTCTGAGCACTTTTAATAGGAATTAGATGCAAATCCCCTATGCGGAAGACGCTGAGATCAGAAGCATCCTTAAGAGGGTCTCATTTCTTCTGTGGGTAGAACTAAGTTATTATTCTAATAGGGACAGTTTGGTTAATGAGGGCTAGCAGATCAGATTATGTGTAAGGAGAAGTGGGTCCATTGCCATCTCTGGTTCAGGTCTGTTTTTTAATCATGATTTGGATCTTTGCTTGGGAGGCGACTGCTTTTCTCTGAGCCCATCTGTTCCAGTCCCTTCGGTCAGAGGCTGACTTTTGCACCGCGCTCACACAGACCCAAAATAAGACCCATTTCTGAGCTGGAAGCAATGATGCCATGCTCTCAAGCTGTGTAAGGTTCTTGTTGTCTACTGCCTTCATCTCTCCAGTGTCCCATACCAGAGCCACAGCTTTTCCACAGCACTCCCTGCTTTCATAGCTCAAAAACAGAAAAGACATGCAGAAGGGCTCTGGTGCCTGGAAAAAACTCTGCATTTTTCAGCTCTAATAAAAGATGTGACCTTTCCACCTTGTCTTGTTTTTTGAATGGAAGTGTTTTCCTCCATGCCAGTCTGGCTCATTTCTGGGGGACAGCTAGCAAACCCATTTGGGATACAGTCTTCCGTGATCCTTTTGTGGCACATTTTGTCTTTGAAAATCATAGAATCATGGAATGGTTTGTCTTGCAAGGGACCTTAAAGATGTGCCAGAACTGTCTGACACTGTTACCAGGTCTGCTGGGCAGTCTGGCTTTGTGCTGTGTCCAGAAAGAAGCCAGCAGAAGATGCTGCTGTGCTGGGTTCCCTGGGAGCAGCAGGAGCTCTGCAAAACCAGCTGAATTCTCCTGACCCATGACCCCCACCTCGAGAGCCCTTGCAGCTACTCCAGAGGGAAGGAGTGATCCCTCATAGGGGCCCCAGCTGCAGATGGATGCTCCTGTGGGACCCACGGACTCTGGAAGACCAGAGATCCCTGCTCTCATCTAACCTTCCACAATGAAATTGAAAACTCATAATTTGTCCTCATTGAACTCTCTATGTCTGAAGCAGAGACATAAATATTAAAGCAAGATTACTACAAATGAAAAAGCAACAGCGATATTGTAAAAGGAGATGAGGAATGAGGGTTGAACTAATTTTCCTTCTGCTTTTTTATTAGATGGCCTTTTGTATTATATTGGTCCTTCTGAATATAGTGCTGTACAAGGAAAACTCAGTACAGGATCTTGGTGTAGATTCTGCTGGGAAGCATGAACACCAACAGAGGGAATGAACAGAGCACCAAACCCCCAGCACGTTAATACAGTACAGAGCACGCCGCTCTTAGCTCACCCCAGCATTTAATTCTGGACTGTAAGTGCTGAATTATTAAAACAGTAAAAAGAGGGGAGTGAGGAGTGGGAGGGGGGAAGATAAGCAGTAGCAGAAAGCAAATGTGTCACAAAGAGAAGATCTCGCTGCAGATGAAATACATTTTGTCTTCAATAGCTTCTTTTCTTTCCCTAATTCATTATATTGGTTCATAGACATTAAAGCCTCAGACTGTCTTCAGTGCAAGCCTCGGGTTCTCGTGGAGATTTTGTAAGGGCCTGTCTTGAAACTGTCCGCAGAACTTTACACTTACCAAGGACAAAGATCCTTCAAACAGAACCTCTCACACACAGGACAGAGCATCGTGTCTTTGGGGGCTTGAAGTGGCAAGCGGTACCTAAACCCACCAGCTGACACATTATTTATAAATGTCCACGTTTTCTATCCACTTTCAGAGCTACATTACAGGTATCTGCTGAGTTAGCAAAGCAGATGCTGCAAAACCTACGTGTGCTGTGGCTGCCCCAAAAGTGCCACCTCTTCTGCAGTCACTGGAACCGTTCGTTTTCTGGGAAGAGGAGAGAAAGGCACAAACCCGGCAAACTGCACTCTGCACCCAAGGATTAAGCTCTAGAGCACAACCCTTTTGTGCTACATGGTTGCACATTTTGTTCACCTGAGGTCTGTGAAAGCACCAGTGGTTTTGAAACATACTTAACATCTCAGCAAGGGCTGAGTTTGGTGCAGAATGACAAGATCCTTTGACATCTGCGAGTGCTGGTTTTTGTGGGCTTAAGTGTCTCCCTTGGTGGCTCTTTGCTAGAGTCATGTCTTGTAGGGTTTTTATTTTCCCTTTTCACGTTAATGTTCCGTTCCATTGTGCTCATAGCTTTGTTCAGGGCTACTTAATGTCAGGGGGAATATTACCATTTCTTCCCTGTCATTAGAACAGCTTTAATCCTGTCTGCATTGCGAGGGCAATAAATGATAAGAGTTACAACATTTTGATTTCCGCAGTGCCTCTGAGCACCAGGTCTCATGGAAAATCCCAAACAAACAAGTTTAAGCTTGAGATCTTTTAAACCCAGTGGGAGACTGTGTTGTCTGGGGAGCAGGGAGGCAGAAGTGTGACAGATGGTGAGATCTGGACCTATGGTTTGCAATTTTATGGTCTCTGGTGAAACTTCTGTGCGAGTCGCTCGCCGTGGGTGGTGGAACAAACAGTTTACATGAAGTGCATCCAGTCAGGGTGCCCAGATGGAGCTTCTGTCAAGGGGAGATACTTAAACCAGGGCTGCAAGCAGCTCTAAAGGCCAGTTCCCTCTTGTGGGAGGTGAAGACATCCCTCCCTCTGAGCGATGCGAGTGGTGGGGATGCAGGAACTGGGAGAACACCACCCTGCCCCACTGCTCCCACAAACCTGTGGAGCCGCCTGTGAATGTGACCCAAAATACCAAATATCAGCCTGGCTACCCAGCAAGACCTTCAGCACAAATAAAGTGGAATTTGAGATTTTTCCTAAAAAATCTTAGGTGAAATCTGTCATTTTACTAGCATGACGGAAGGGACTTTTACAGCTACAGGCTTCTCCTGAACCTGAAGTTATCTCCCATACCGAACTCTCAGGACTGAGGAAAGGACCAAGATGTGGGAGAAGCTGCAAAGCACACCACCAGTTATATAAAATTACCTTAGATACACATCTTTGGATTAAAAGACCTTTGGGCAACCAAATCCCTTTAATGTTAGTGACAGGGGGTATCAAATACAAAGCAAAACTCCAGGAAAGACTTTTCAACTGGATGTTTTACTTGCAGAGCTTCGTATCTCACAGTAAAGGTTAATACTAATGAAAGATACAAAATCTTTGAGTGTACACAGAGGCCAGTGAAGACACCAAGAGCCTCTGTTGTCCAGCTGTGGGACTGAGAAAATAACCTGGAAAATGGGATGTGTGTCTTAGGGAGAAGAATGTGGGAGCATCCTTAACATTAGGAAAACGTTGACATCCCTTCCTGACGTGCCTACTTACAAGCAAACACCTTCCCTATCGATTTCTACTCTGGGAGAATTTTCAAGCTGCTGAAGAAAGAGAGTCTCTAGTGAGCTGCAGAGAGCAAGAGAGATCATGTAAAACACTCTGCATAAATGCAAATTGCACAGAGGCCAACCCGAGCACGGGAAGGGGAGCTGCTGCAAACCTGGGGTCGTTCATCATTCCGGAGCAGTGACACTGCACACACAGATGCGGGTTCTGCCTCAAGCTGTCACTCAGTGTAAACCAAAGCTGATGGCATGATTTCGGCAGCTGCTGAGAAAACCCCACTGCTTCTCAGCAGAAACTTTACCTGTAAAATATTATTTAGGCAGAAAAGCAGCAGCAGACTGGGGGATGCCAATTTGTACCGCTTCTCACAGGCATCGGAGAGACTCTGACTATTCACCAGGTGTTAACCAACACTTCTGATGACATTACAGAGAAATGCCCCTAATGAAATCCATTTGTTCATGTAACCAAGGTCACTTGCTAGCTAGGGGCAGGCAGGCCTTGAACAGAGAGGCACCAGGAGCACCAGCTTTTCAAGGACTGGAAACATTCCTTGGATTTAACAAATGTTGTGCAAGACAGCTGAGCCATGGAAAGCTTCACACTTCTGGTGTTGGATTTGCTTCTCACAAGGAAAACTGGGGAAACACCACCATATACTGGACTCTAACTGCACAGCTAAAGCGAGCACATGGATGGCTAAAGGTATAATTAACCTAATCAAGGCACCATTTATTCCAGAAGCCTCTGGAGGAAAGGCAGGTGCAACTTCCACCTACAAGAGAAGATTGGCAGGGCAGAGGCTGCTGCCACTGGTGGGAAGAACCCAAATAAAAACTTTGTGTGGAAGAACAGGATACAAGAAACATCCCTGGGACAGGTTTTTTTCTCTTGGTGTTCACAGGAAGCCCGAGGTGCAATATAAAACCTGTGATTTACACCTCCGGGACTGTCCTAGCTAACCTGTGAGGGCTGCGATTTTCTTCTCTCTGTACTGCAACCCACTTTCAGTGCTGAATGTGGCAGAGAGGAGTGTGCAGTGTAGCCTTCCCTTTCAGTTCCTGATCCTCTGGCTGGAGTAAAGATTCCTTTCCCTGTGAGAGAAATTCTTTCTGGCTGCCCATATTTAACATGGCAGTGAACATCTGCAGTCATATTTCCAAAGAATTTGTTGTGATCATTCCTCTGCACTGCTGGTCCTGACAGTAGAGCAATGTCAGCTGAGAGCCTTGGTGGCATTTCCAAAACATGCTCAGATTACTGAGTTGACTGCTATGTCTCTTTAAAGAAGAGATGTTGGGATGATCTTTAGGTGATTTGGGTGTGTAAGGAAGCCATATGGTGCATGCAACCTCTGAAAATTGGGCTTTTGCTAATGTACACTGAAAGCTTTTCTCCCCTGACAACCTTTACCAGTGCACTCCTAAAGAAAGATGCTTTTCTGGCATTGTCTGTGGAGCAGTGGAAGAGCTGAGGCGTCATGTGCAGGTTTGGTTGACAGAGGGTCCTGTGTGCATGGGCACCTTGCACCACCCTGATGGTGCAGCTGTAAATCCATGGCTATAATCCACTTGCATCCTCCTGTAAACTTCCTTCTTGAACCTCTCATGTAAGCGTTGAGAAAATCAGCAGCTTTCTGCCTGGTTACAAATATTAGTCTGAGCCATATAAGTAAAGCAGCTAAGAAAACCTCTATTTCAGTGTAAAAAAGTTGTCTACATTATAGTTTCCCTGGTAACTACATCGAGGCCAACAGAATTACACTGGGTGTAAGTATGGTCTAGTTTTGTCAGTTGGGAAGCACATCATGTTTCCTGAAGGAGCCTGCAGGGATACAGGACCTGATTTGTGGGTGCAGTCAGCTGTGACTCGCTTGTAAAGCGTGCTTGCTTCACGTCCTGCTTGAGCACAGGTCACCAAGTCCTCCTCAGAAGCATCCTCAGGCATGAAACCAAAAGGAATTTGTGATAAAAGACCCTTGAGAAACTTTTCCTGACGTCCTTATTGGAAAAATCCTTCAAAGCAAATGGATGGGAAATAACAGAAACCCGAGGAGTTGTGAAAGCTGGCCGGCAGAAGAGGAATGGGGGGAAAGGAGACATAAGCTTGAAGTTCATTGATGAGAGAACAGCCATTTTAATTTCAAAATCAATTTGGGCTTTGAAAGAGAAAAACAACGATGAAAGAGAGTGTGAAGGGGGGCTGAGTGCGAGTGCATTCAGAGATCCAAGGGTCAGGTGCCTTTTCCTGCAGGTGGGGGAGGAAAATGGGCATCAACCTCTGGGTCACTGTTTTTCCTCTCTCTGAATGGTAAAAGACAGTAACATTTTTTCCCTCTTTAATGCGGACAAGTCTTAGTTAAGAAGGGTCTTTTCCAAACCTCACTGCCTGAAGCCTGGCAGCCTGTCCTCCATTAAGGTTTTTAACCTCATTTCACAGCTGGACAGACTGAAGCAGCAGTGCAAAGACACACAACCATTTTGGGGTGGGACCTAGGTGCCCTCACACGGACACCTCTTTGTCAGACAACGTGAAGAACAGGCCCATTGCAGTGCTTTTCCACTAGGATGTTCACATGTCACCACTGAAAAGCACTTTCCCAGGGGATGGGGCACTCCCTGTCCCCATTCGCTCCTCTTGCCCGTCCTTTCGGAGGAGGGAACGTGCTGACAGCAGAACAAGGCAGCTCTGCAATGCTGTGATGCTCCTCTCCAAGCGCACACAGACTTGGCATCTCACCCCAGGCTCGGGGATTTTGTGGCCAGCTGTTGAGTGGGCACTTTGCAGCAGAACTGGTGTACTGACTTTAACACTAAGCCCATTGCAATTCCTCTCACAGCTCAACCTCACCCGCCGCTGATTCATGCTGGGCTGAAGAGAAGAAGGACAACATGACCTCTGGCCTGAAAGACTGGAGACCTTCCCAGAACAAAGCCGTGCCCCCTCCACTGCCTTTTGTTTGGCTCTCTCTGTGTGATTTCATGGTTGATTAGCTTTTAAAAAGCAGAAGGCCTATCTAATGGCTTGACTTTGAGCACTGGTGCTGGGTGCCCAGCTGGTGGCTTTTGAGAAGAGTTACTGCCAGGCTTTGGTTTCTGGGCCAAGAAAATCTCTCCCTGTGGGGCAGGGATGGTCTGGACCAGCAGCTCTGTGGACCTCAGTTCAAGTCCATCCTGTCTCCAGTTCTCAGTGGAGCAAAGGGGAGTTATTATTCCCATTGGCTCTGCCAAGTGGATGCAACATGGACTGTGGGTCTCAGTTAAACGAAAATGTAGGAGGAGAAGTTGGCCACCTTTGCCACAGAACTTGTCCTGTTCCTGCATCACACTGAAATGCCTTTTGTTGCAAAACAGAGCATTTTTAAGAAAGATTTAAAGACCCAATTTTATGGACAATCTATATTTTGAGATCATGCTTCTAAACAAAATTTTCTTCAGTGCTTGTACAGACTTTTCGTTTCTGGTTAGAAGCCTCCTACTTTATTTTCTAGGCATGAGATCTTATATTTGTTGAGCACCTAACACCTAGGGGAATCTCAAATTGTAGCTACTCAGTTTTTAGCCTTCTCCCTTAAAAAATAAATACATTCTTGAAAGCTACAAAGCAACTGGCCAAGCTTTTGATGATCTTTCATTAAACAGAAAGCAAACATTCAAATGGTCCATTGGACAAGCAAGGAATTGATTTATTTGAAGACAAGTTACCCTAGACACCCCAGTTATTTTAGTTCATTTTACCATAAAAGCTTTGGTAGGCTTTACTTTTAGCATCTCTGAGACAAAACTAATGCCAGTGGAACAGATCCAATAAAGACAGGGAACAAAGCTAGCTGAAGTGTCTTATCACCTTCCTTTCCCCTTCAAATGAAAACTGAGGCTTGATCAAAAGTAGGAAGTCGCTGGTTTTGACAAAACAGCCTGATTTTTCCTAGGGAAAAACAAAAGGGGAAAAAGTTTTACTGTTAAGTCAGAACATTAAAAGATAAATGCTGGGGTGCAATTAACCCTCCTCCCCTGCTCTGGATCATAAATTGCTCTACGAGCACTGGCGGTGTTCTTCCCCCCTCGAAGAGATGCTGCAAGGGCAGTCAGCCAGAGCAGCAGGGATAAATCTGAGGTGAGAGGTGGAGAATATGGGGTCAGTGGGAATGTTGCCAGCATTCACGCTCCGCTGTGGGCGGGATGTTTAGCTACTCCCAGAACACTGTCTCCTGAGAAACTCACACTTATTTATGTGTGTCTTTGCACTTGCTCTGCACCCGGACAGCCTCTGCTCAGCACAGCACGTGGCCTCCGTCCTGTCCTGCTCCCGGGGGGATGTTTCCCTCTGTGCCACAGTGTGTCCGAGCTGTCAGCCCTCTCCTTCCACTGCCCCCCGTGTGCTCGCCTTTCCCTGCTCTGACAGGTCCAGCCACGTCTCTCCCTGTGCTACAGCTTTGTCCCTGCTTTGTCACCTGCGCTGGAGCAGCTCCTTATCAGGCTCAGTAGTACCCCACAATCCTTCCTACCCACGGGGCATGGCTGGCTTTTTCCACGACCCTGTCCCTGTGGTGCAGGAGCCCTCCACCTGTGCCAACACTGCATCCCACAGGTGCATGGCCGAGAGCAGCCTCGTGGTGCTGCGGCTACAGGAACACGCAGCCCTGGAGGGAGCCCCTCCAGCATTCCCAAATACCTTCTGCCACACACTTCCCAAATGCTCCTCTCCACGCCCCACCCCTGCACACGCACACAAACACACACAAATCCTTCCATTAGCTAAATCTCAGGTTTTTACAGCGCCGTTCTCACATGAAGCCCTTCCTTATCGCCTCGCTCACAGACGCCTGGGCTAATCTCTCTCCCTGTGCCACGCACGGCCACCTTCTTATCTTCCCTCTCTTCCACACACACACACAGACACTTTTTTACACAGAGACTAATCCTTCTCAGTGTCACGCACCTCAAAATCCTCCTTACGCCGCCCCCTCGCACACTGAGTAATCCCTTTCGGAGTCTCGCGCACGCGATCCCGCTGACAGCATCCCTCCACACGCATCCACGGCGTGCTTCACACACACAGGGACTTCTTTGTGTCACACACACCATTATCCCCCCCGCCTGAAGCACATATTTTTTCCTAAGTCTGACACGTGCATGTGAACCTGCCCTCAGTGCAGTAAAACCAGCGTATTTTAAAAGTGAGATAAACCGATGTAAATGAGATATTTGGAGATGAAACCTTGGATATTTGGGTAACTATCCTGAAAAACGGAGATGTTGTCACATGAGAGATTGTAAAGGATCTGGCGTGTTTCAGTGCAGGGAAGAAAAGGCTGAGAGGGGATGTGTTGCTGTTTATAAAAACGTCAGAGGGGTAAACACTAGAGAAGAGCTATTGATGCTAAAGGACAACATTGGCATGAGAACAAGTGAGAATAAACTAGTCATGAATAAATGCAGGCTGCGAACCACAGAGAGATTTGTAACCATGGGAGGAGAGCAGCTTGGGTTTCGCTTTCCAAAGGAAGCGCTGGAGCAAAAGCACTTTGTTTCTTGTCTTTTTCTCCTCATCTGCAGCAGTGGGGTGGGGAAACGGAGCTGAGAGCTCCGTGCTCCACGCGGGAGGTGCAGGCGCAGCACCCAGGGGTGCGTTGAGGCTGCCGTGGCAGGCAGAAACCACGCTCGCGTTCCCTCAGCACACACTTGTGTTCCGCGAGGACCCCGCCTCCACTGCTCGCCTGTCTCCAGAGACACGGAGCACCTGACATGTCTGATAGGAATTGCATCTCTGTAACACGGAGGCACAAATCCACAGGGAAGCCACTCTTTAGTGGACTGCAAACACTGCTGCATGAGCCGTTATTCTCCCAGGAGCAAGTGTGCCGGATGTTTTCCTTCCCTACACTTGGTACAGCAGAAGAAGGAGATGTTGGCTGAGCACTGTGAGACAAGCGGCAGATACAGAGGTCCCTACCACCTGCATAAAGACGAAAAAAATCTCTTTGGAAAGGGGCAGTGGAAACCAAGATATTTGAAAGTTTCTGTGTGCCTCACATTATCAAACATGGAGCTCTGCCCCGTGGGAATGAGCAAACTGCTTATGCTGAAGTCAATGACTTAAAAAAACCCTTGAGGTCTTGGTAAACCAAGAATTTATTAAAGTGTGGCGTTTATCAAAGTGTGGGTGCCTTTTATTACAGTGTAGTGTGAGGACGACCAAGTGCCCCCCAGGCAGAGAGGGCTGCAGGAGCAGGAAGGAGACTGGAGATGCACAAAGCATCTGGCAGAGCTTCAAGGAGGAACTTCAGTGATTCTCCCAGAAACCAATGGAGCAGAGGGGAAAGGAGGGGGTGAAGGTGGGAAGACGCCCTCCTCCATTCAGACTGGAGCTCACCTATGTGTTTGAATTGGTCTCTTTTTTGTAGCTGTAAAACTCAGAAGAGAACTAAGGGGGATATCTGGCAAATAGAGCTAGCAACGTCTCTTCTTAAGAAGTCACCAGCCAAAAAAAAGCAGCAATTTTCTTTTTGTTTTTTTCCTCCTGGAAATATCAAAATGGAACAAGAATATTTATTTTTGTGCTGTTTCAAGTGGCCTTAAATTTCCTTTTGGTCAGAGGAACTGATAAAAATAGTTTTATTTCTTTACTACTTTTCTCTCTGCAGAGAGACGATGGGAAAACAGAGAAATATGAAAATAGGTGGAGATTGGCATCACATGCTGGGGTTTTTTTTTCTGTTTTCCAACTGGTAGGTGGGAGGTAAGTGGCAAACTGGCAAAAAAAGTGTGAGTATACATAGGAAATCTCCACGTTTACCTTTTCTTTCAGATTTGCAGTGGCAAAAAGATAGTAAACATCTATTGAAACCACTACTTCCTTAAAAGGAGAAAAATCTTTTATGACAAAGACCTTTGTTGAACGAAAAAATGTCCTACAAGTTTTCAACCACCTCGAGAGAGAAACCTGTGATTATCTGCAATGGTCTGGGGTGCAGCAATGGGAAAAAAAAACAATGTTGAGGGAGAAGTGGTGCGTTGGCATTGGCCACAATGCAGTGCAGTGAGCACAAAACCGCAGGACAAAGTCAAAAGAGCCAATCCAAATTAAAGGATGGAGGAAAACCAAGGGAAGCCCTGAGTACCTTTAAACTAGAGAAGTAAAAACCATCTCATTTCCTGGCACACGAGGAGCACAATGAACCAGTCTCCTGCCACAGTGATTACAGGTCTCACATGTATGAGGAGAACAAATTTCCAAGCTCGTGGGACAGGGATTAAAGCTCTTGAGAAGCTGCCAGATCCTGTAAAACAATTTGGAGATGCCACAAGGCTTTCTACTGTCAAATTGCATGGGGAGAGATCCTCCCTCGGTCCATAATGGCTTCGGACTCAGCCCAAAGCTAGTTGACAGTTTTTCTGTTTGCACAGTTATTAGAAGGTGAATTGATGTGCAGGATACCTCATTTTCCTATTTAGAAAAGTCTGTGCCTGGTATGAAAGAGGGGAAATCAGTAACTGGATCAAGAGACAGCAAGGGAAGTGCAGGTGTGAGAAGGGATGAGTGATGAGATCAATGACCTGAAGGCAACTCTGCAGTCACTAAGGGATGGTCACTGTTTCTTTCCTTTGAAAAGTCCTCTCTTTTCCTCTTCTCATTGCCCCATTCATTAACTCTATTTTTTTTCACAGCCCTATTGTCAGATTTATTTACTTTATTCTCTCATTCTCCCTTGGATTTTGGTCTCCCTGCTCCAGTGCTCACTTCCTCAATATCTCTTGTATGAAAACAATAATGTTCAACCAAGAGATTGCTTCAATGATGGTGGCATTGAAGTGTTCTTGAGATAAGAGATCTTATTCTTCTACTCCAGGAAAAACCCAGAAACTACAAAGAGAACTAAAAAATATCAATTGTGAAAAGAAGAAAAGTTATGTAAAAAACACCAAACCAACCAACCAACAACAAAACAAAAAAGGAAAAGTAAAATACAGTGTGTCAAAGAAAACCAGCTCATGGTATCTGGAGGTAGGAACTAAGTGAGCTGAAAGGTTGGGTATAAGGGATGAAGGTCATTTTAAAATCAACATCACTGGAGTTGGTGCTGAAAATGTCAAGGAGCAAATGCAAGCAAGAATTGCAAAAAGCTGCGAAGCACAAGCACTGCAGGATGAGTTGCTTATAGAATCATAGAATTGTTTAGGTTGGAAAAGAGCTTTAAGATCATTGAGTCCAACACAGTGAGTTACGCTGCCAAGTCCACCAATAAATCATATCCCTGAGTGCCACATCTACACGTCTTTTAAATACCTCCAGGGATGGTGACTCAGCCACTACCCTGGACAGCCTGTGACAGTTCTTGACAATCCCTTCAGTGAAGAAATTTTTCCTAATGTCCAATTTAAATTTAGCCTAATCTAGAAAAAAATTGTCAGTAATGGGTGGAGCTCTTTTGGAACAGAAATAATATTTCATTGCTTAGCTTTTCTGGAATTTAGATAATTTATCTTAGCAATAGGAATTAGGGATATTTATCTTTTAATTTTCAAAACTTCCCTAGATGGTAGCTTTGAGTAACTGGGGGTTTGATTTCAGCTTGGGCCATTGCTTCTAGAGAAGGTGAAATCTTGACTGCAAGACCAAGAAGAACAGAGGCATGGTGGAAGTCCCAATATTTTGTGATAAATATTGAATGCCTTGTTCTGAACCATCCTGTCCCAAAACATGACATTGCCTCTTTATGGAATGACTGGAAACATAAACAACGTTCATCATCCTGTTGCCTCTTTAAAAAAAAAAAAAAAAAAAAAGGGGGCATTTGCTAACGAGGCCATAAATATTGATGTCTTTCTGAGGTCCCCCAGAGCCCTATCATTTCTGCAACTGACTGATTAATAATAGATTAAACACTTTAGTTTTGCTTACTCTGGGCTTCGTAACTTTGAGTGCATCTGCTGTGTTGGTAACAGAAAGGCCTGGAACGGATGGATCTGGCAGATATTCAGTAGAGGAATATGGCAGGAGTCTACAAATACCTTCAAGGGCCAAAACTCAACCAAAATCAATGCAGGGACATCAGAGGCTTAGAGTAATTCAGTGAGGAGCTTCAGAATGTGTTTACTACAGATAAGATATTGTGCCTTTGGAATATCTGCAGTGTTTACTACATTACGAGTGCACATGACATTACACGGTGGATGTATAATAAACTTTGCATTCATAACGTGCCTTTCATTCCAGGAGCTCAAAGGAGCTTTAGGCTGTGTTTTACGCAGGGCCAGGCTGGGCTGGTTTCAGATGTGCTGAGCAGCACTAATCGCTCAGTACCTCCCAAAAACAAACTTCAAGGGACTTTTTGGATGTCACACAATGAGTCTGTATCAAAGCTGATGAAAGAACCAGGTGTTCCTGGCTTCTCAGCTCATGTTCAAATCCACTGGAGGCTGCTGGCATGGAGGATTTGTTCTAGCTCAGCAAGCTGTGGAACACCAGGGAAAATACCTAGTGTTACTTTCCTTGTTGTTATAATTAATAGCCTGGTTTATAGTGCTCTATTAAAAAGATCCAGAAGACTATACAAGAAGTCACATCTGCTTTCCTCAGCTATTAATTCAGAGTGAGTTTTGCTGCTCACTAGTACTTGTCACCCCAGCAGCATCACACAGGACTGTGTTTGATAACCTTGACCTTTGCATGGGCAGAAGGGGCTGATGCACTGAGGGATGTCTTGCAGCCATACTCAGCCTCCGTGGTTTCAATGGCAAAATTAATTCCCAAACTTCAGCTAAGTCCTCTATAGAGGGCAGAGACACCTTTGCAGTGCTCCAAAGACTGCCTGTCCATTTTTGGTGTGAAACTGGAACTCAGTGTGTTGAAGACACCCCCAGCAGTGGTGCAGGCTTTGCTCCTGTGTGGCTGCTGGACTATCGTGCTGGGGAGGAGACCCACAGAAAATCTGTGGACCCACACTCACACCTTTGACTTGAAAGTCTCTCCTGAACAACTGCCTCTGTCTGGATTTTGTTTTTTTCTTTTCAAGTCTTTGCAAATAATTCTAAAAAAAAACCCCAAACGAAGGCAGGGCAATTATCCGCAGGAAATCACTGCCATTCAGCCCTCTGCCCACACACACATACAGACACAATATAACTCTGAACAGCAAGGCAGCAAAATATGTGTTTAATGTCAAGCAGGAGTGAGGACTGAGAGGTCACCATCTGGGTATGCAGCATCTGTCTGCTCTTTGTCTGCAGTAGCTGTGGGTGGACAGCATGACCAGGTGTGTGGGGCAGCACACAACAGTCCAGGCACCCCTGGCCATGCTCTGCACATTTGGGGGCACCCCAAATTCCCCCTTTGCCTATTGGCTTGCTCCCAATGCGCCCCTGTGCTCCCTTGGCAAGGGCTGGAGCCAGCAGCAGCGCTACTGTTCCCTCCGAGCTAAGTAAAAGTTGAATAGATGCTCAGGTGTTTTGTTGATCAAACTGAACAAATTGGGAACAGGCACTTGGGATCAGTGGGTGACACATTCAAAGGCATGATCTTCACTGTGTGTTTCCTTTGCTGTGTGCACAGCCCCTCTGTCCCCAGCACTGCAGCAGCAGAGTCACACGCGCCCTCCCTGAAACGTGTAAATAGCTTCTGCAGGTTTCCCTTTTGTAAAACAAGGATTGCTTCACATTTCTTTTCTTCCTAACAAGAGGGGTTTCTGTGCTACCACACTGATTTGCAACAATGCTTTGCTTGATGGCAGCTGCTCGGTGCCCAAAAGACATCTCTAATTGAGTACTGCCAGGCAGGATTCCCGTGACTCCCGAGCCTCGGAGCAGTGTCAAGGGGAGGAGGAGGGCAGAGCAGAGCTGGAGCTGACTTTGCCGTGGAGTAGAGAAGTGCTTCCCTGCCTGCTTCCCAGGCAGAGGCCCTGCTGCTGGGGTGGAGCAAACTGCACTGCAGCAAGGTGCTGGAAATCAAATGTCTCTTGGTTTGTGCTTGTCCGATCAGGGAGCTGGGAGAGGCGCTGCAGGACTGCTCGGACCAGGAGTCCTGGGAGCAGGATTTCCTACAGAAATCACACAGGGAGGGGATGGCCTTTTTTATACACCTTGAAATACACCTTGAAACTCACCTTGTTCACTGGCAAGCCCGACTAGCAGGAAAGCCCAACTGCTCTCCTATTGATACGATGCAGATTGCGACATCAAAAGCAATGCTCTGGAGAGAAGGGGTACGGAGCGTAGAGGAACATTCTTCGTGAAGAAACACGATGTAACAAGATTTCCCTTTGATCCTTTTCCCCGGCAGTTAATTCTAACTCCCTGCTGGTGAGTGCAGACCGGCTGCTGCTGCTCAGCAGATGCGTGCCCAGGATGCAGCCCCAGCTCGGCACACACACACCTGCACAGGGACACGTTCACTCGGCTCCTCGTGTGACACTGGGTGCCTGCTTCAGACACTGGGGCATCAGGAAAGAATCGCACCAATGTGGTTTCCTTCTTCGGGATCCTCTCCCTAGGAAACAGCTTTTGCACCCTGCCTTCCTCCCTGGGTGGGTGTAATCTATTCCTAAAATGCAATGCCTGTTTTAGCCAGTGTTGCTCTGTTGTCCTGCTGAGTGTTGGGAAGAAATGAGGCTTGGGGAGGCTGTGCAAGGGCTGCTGAAAATCCTCTGTCCACTGACGATGGAGTTCACTGTAGTTTGCAGCACAAAGTTTCAAAGCTGGCTCTGCCCAGGTGTGGGAAACAATCTGCCTTCCAATCTGAGGTGGAAGGAGGCCTTTGAAAGCAGCATGCACCACTCTTTGTGTTTGTTTACTCATTAGTTTGCACACCATGGCTTCCCTACAGCAGCTCCAAGCTTTCCTGTGTGCCGAACTGGTCAGATTTCTTTTTATAACATTCCTCATCTAGTTGTTTGTTTGTGGTTTTTGTTTTTTTTTTTTTTTTAGAAATTCAGCCAAAGAAAACATGATGTTGGATTTTTAGTCCTTTACCCTTGGGCCTCATTATGTGTGTCTCCAGCCCTATTTATTTACATTTCAAGGGAGAGGCTGGCAGAGAAGCGAAAACATGAGGGCTTCCCTACAAACTGTGATCAGCCACAATTTCCTCTGTGTACAAAATCCTGCATCTCATGCTGCAAAGTTCAGAGCTGCGATAGAGAGATTTCCCTGAGAGAAAACTCAGGGACACTGAGCAGCATCTCCTTTGCACTGTCTCTGGGCATGGTCTGCCCTGTAAGAGTTCTCCTTAGAAACAAATCCATCAGGAAAGGACCTGCTGATCAATGCTCTCCCTCAACCCCTCCACCCTCAATTTCCTTCTCATCGCTTTTCTTCCCATTTCTTGTACCTGGTTTTCTCTCATCTTTAGCAGGGAGGACACGAGGGGGAATGGGGTTTGTGCTGTGCCCCTCTCCCACTTAGAACATGCTTACATTCAAACTCATGAACTTTTCTTCTACAACATATCTTCTTCCTAAAGATACTCGATATACCAACCCTGCTTCCAAGCAGCCACTGGCAGAGGGGCTTCTTTCTTTACCTTCATTACCTCCTTTTCCAACTTTTCAGCAAACCAACACCAACAATTAGAAGACTATTCTCTGTCTGGGAAGTCCCTTGCTCAATCCAGGAGAGTTTCTTGCCTCTGAGAGAGGACCACCATGGAGCACCTTGTACAGTGCCTGCTCCTAGAGTGGGGTGGCACCTCCACACTGTGGCTGAGTGCCACCATCACGGTGCTCTGGTGTCCCTGGGCACAGCTGCTGTCACATCTGGACCCACTCGGTCATAGAGTGGTTCTCACATCTGTCCTCCCTGTCAATTAACAGCGCCACACTTTCCACAGGACTTTTTTCCTCCCCAAGGACAAAACCACAACGTGGTGGGAAGAAACCTCCTTGATTCACACAAACAGCTGAGCTTCACCTCCTGCAAGCCCTAATTCTGCTGTGTAAATCTGGTTCCACCAGTCACCCCACTGAGGCCAACAGGTCCATTCAGGATAAAGGTGGTAGTAAGGACAGAATCGAGGGCACAAGCTGGGTCACAGGCACTGAGCTGGGCCCTGTCAGCCTCCTGCATGACAGCTGGGAGGGTGGGAGGCACCGCCAGTCTGTTGTGTGAAGCAATCTGGCATGTGCAGGAAGGACAGCCAGGCACCTGGCTCATGCTTACCCCCAGCGTGTGTCTGGCTTGGCCAGGAGGCTGCTCTGCCTCAGCAAAGCGCAGATGGAACTGGGGTAGCTCTGCACAGGGCATCCTCCACCTGCATCCCACCAAATCCCACAGCACTTCTGCCCACAGGGACTGTGTCTGTCCCAGGAGGGTCCTGCTGTGCATGGCTGCCCCAGACCTGGGATCCCACACACTGCAGCCAGCCTCTCTCCATCCCTGGGAATGCACCCAGCCTGGGTTAGGGACACAACACACCTCCCAGAATGCTCACAGATATCTGCAGCCTGCTCCTGTGGCTGCACCCAGAATTTTAAAGAAGGGCAGAACCATGAGGAAAAGCTCTTGAATCATTGCTGGAATGGCCCGTGCTCAGGAGGGTTCCTTGGTGGCACAGGGGCCACCGCAGCAGGCGAGCAGAGGGGGCTCAGTACACGTAAGGCACAGACTGCAGCTGCCCCAGACTTCCACAGCAACACTTCCACACAGATCTCTTCTGCCAAAACCTTGTGTAAAGAGCCCCCGAAGTGCATCGTGTTCTCTTCATGTTGGGATTCTTGTGTGGGTATTGGTGAATTTATTCTCCCCTTGGCAGACACCAAGGATGAGGAATTCCTCACTGCGGTGCTGCAAAGCACAGATGTGCAGGTTTGCCTTTTCCAGGCTGCAGAATAACCTGGGAGAAACCTCTGCTCTGGCACCAGTTAGAGGGAGAACAGAAATAAGACCCTCTGGGAAATACCAGAGTTCTCCACTTCAGCTCAGGATTAATTTTACCTAAACTGCGGGATCTGAACCAACACAGGTCCAGGCTCCAGCTTAAGGCAGAGCAAACAGAGGCAATACCACGACATTCTGCTGGTCTGCCCGAGGAATAATCCCTTCTCAAACTCAGCCTGCCCCAGGGCTGAGAAGGAGGATGCTGTGCTCTCTCTTGGAACTCTGTTAGAGAACAGCAACTCACTCCAGCAACTCACGTCTCTGGTGGTTTCAGCTTCTGGTGTTTTTACAGGGTGACATGGCTCAATCCCAGGCACTTCCCCACTATCCATCACTCGGAAAAGGTCTTAAATAGTTTCTGGACATGCAGTGCTGTAACTATTAATCTACTCAGGGTTTGGGGCCTTTTTTCCTTCATTTTAAACAAAAAATTTCTCTTACTTTCGAACTACCTCCAGGCTGGTTTTGCTGGGTAAATTTTTTTTTTTTAATTAAAAGTGCATAAATTTTTCAGCCAGAAATTTCAATAATTGAGCTGCAAGGAACTCCTCAGATGTGAGATCTTGATTTTGCAAGTGCCCCGAGGAAACAATTTGGGAAATCCGCACTGCAAACAACTGGGAAAATAAGTGGACAAGTTGCATCAACAGGATGAAATATTAATTAAAGGGAGAATGTCTTGGCAGCAAGAGGGAGATTCAGATTGGATGGATGGGAGACTGCATCTCCTGTGTGAGAACAGTGATTTTGCAGCTCCCTTCAAGATGGAGATCCCCAGATTGTGGCGTTTGGGATCTCACGGGCTGCCGCTTCCTTTCCATGATTCAGCATCCATCAGCTTCCCTCTAAGAGGATTTGTTCCTAAAGCGGTGTTACAGCAACTGCAGGAGACCTCGTAATGGCCATAAAATCATTTAGACAGAAACAGAATGTCTCCAGTGATTTAGCCCCTCCATCTCTGCCATAAGTGCTGGCCCAAATTCACAGCAGTAGGGACTGAGACAGAGCTTGACATAAACCACCTGCAGTGGCACTCAGGGACTTTTCCCACTGAAAATCAACACATGGGGTTTTATCACTGAACCAGGGGTGTGGACAGACCTTCTGGCTCTTGTAGTCTCAGCACAGGGCTTGCAAGGGTGACCAAGGTCTAAAAATTCCCCACTCCTGGAATAATTGGATGGAGTCATGTATCTCTTTTTCAGTAAGGTACTGACTTACAACTTCAGAAGGGAAAAACATCTAGAAATATGAATTCTCAGTACTGAAAAGGGGGAGATTAATAAAAAGAAGCCTCAGATTCAACATAGTGTTAAAAATGCATGACTTGTAAAACAAGCTCATGGTTTCAAGAACCTGATACCTCTTAAGTGGATGCTTTCAGACAGCAGTTCCAGGCAGGAGAAAGAACAGTTGCTACAGCTACAAAAGGCTCCTCAGCCATATCCATATCCCTATGAACTCATCCCATTGCCTGAGTCCTGGCTCAGCAGCAAACTGCTGCTGGCTTTCAGCATCTCACCCTGCCTGTGGTGTGAGGTCAGCACGTTTGGCTGCTGAGAGTCAACCACGAGCACATCTGGATGCACAGTGAGGTGTAAAGGTTGTGATCCATGTGCTGCACCTGCTGGATAATTCTCTCTATACTTTTTTTTTTTTTCCCCACAGAGAAGATGTAAGGGCCAGTAGATTTCAGGTTTTGACAGCACCCAGCCTAAAGAAATGCAATCCAGCAGGTAAAGAAAAAACCCTCCATGAATTTGAAAACATGGGATATATTGTGCATTGAAGCACACTTTTTCCACCGGCTCTGGAGAGAGGATAATCCACACAGACTAACAAAAAACCTCAATTTGCCCACATGCAGGAAACAGTGCTTTATCAAGGCTATTTGGAGTTACTTATTAAATGCTGTAAATATCATTAAAAAGAAGTGAGTCAGGGGGTCTCAGAAGGGCTACGAGAGATTGTAGTGGTTCTACAGCTGCACAGCACCTCCAGGGCCATTACTCGCTGTCTTGAAAAGAAAACATGGTTATTTATGTAATCACTGGGCTGTATTATGGCCCCACAAAGAAAATCACTTTGCCTGAAAGATGCCTCGGTAATGCAGACCTGAACAAAGCTCACAGCAAAATCAAGTCCCTTTTCTCCCAGAGTAAAAATTCAGGAAGATTTCTGCTGGTGTGGCATGAAACATCGCTCCTGCATTTTCCCAGAAACATTGAGGTTTGGGCTGGGAGAGGCCTTGGGAGGTTGTACCAGGCACCCATGGACCTGGCTCACTAAAAGCATCGCTGGCGGAAAGATTTGAAAGTGGCAGCTACCTTTCCATGCTCCAGACTAAACCCCAGCCCATTCCCTTTCTCTTCCCTGCCACGTGCTCTAGGGCTTGGGACACACCTGGGTCCCCCACAGGCTTTCCCCAAGAGGTGCCTGTCTTTATTGAAATGCACAGCCCGGAGTCAGACACAGAAACACTGCTGCTGAGCCATGCTAAGCACCTTGACAAGCTGGACTGACCTGAAGGATTTCCTAATCCCTAAGTGGGCCTGTGTTCTCCAATCAGGTTCTCTGATTTTCTAAAGTATCGAGCTTGGTTTGGAGAAACACGTATAGAAAAAAAAGAATGTGAAAAATTTCCTTACCATGTTCCTTTATCAAGACTCTGAAAAAATAAAAATGGTTTCTGAAAGAATTCAGGGAGAAAAGAGAAATCAGCACCTTCCTTTTTGTGACTCAGTGCATCTGGCATCACTTGTTACTGACCTGAGCCAGAACATGGAATCAGGAATGCAAGAGATCACACCTAAAGGCTGAGCTTCCAAGTAGGAGCCTTTTGGGGGAAGAGAAATGCCCTGTTCATATAATTCTCTTTCATTTTTTCAGTCCTTTTTCTCCTACCCTAACACAAACCCCCGAACTTTTCTCCTGAAAACTCAGGGGAGCTCTGAATCCTCCATCCTTTTGCAAGACTAGCAACAGAAATCACAACCAAAAACCCACTTCTGATTCACAGAGGTGTAAATGAGATCAAAACTCACCCAGAATGATTTTGTGTTGCATAACCACTTCCATGATTTTATAATGGAGATAACAGCAGGCAGGGTTTGCCAGATGATGAGCAAGGGAGCACTGTTGGCAGCAGGGCAGCAGAGGAAAGCCTTTGAGGTTTCCAATCTCAAAATAAACCTTCTTGGATTTGGGAAGAAAAGGCAAAATCCACAAGCTGGCACAACACAGGTCACTCCAGCCCATGTGGAGTGGGCTGGTGCAGCTGATGGCAGGGGGACAGCCAGCAGAGACTCTGCTGAGCTGTTTCAGCTCGTTCCCAGCGCTGCTCCTGCCTGTGGCATTTGGCAGGGCAGAGCCCCGTCCACGCTATGAAATGTCTCTGAATTAGCACTGCCCTCCGTGTGCTGGGCCAGTTTGCTCCCAGAGCCTTTACTCCCGGACATCCATCACGGATAAAGCCAAGGGCACAGCCCTACAGGCATGAAAGCACCTCCTGAAGCCCATCGCTGCTGCCCTGGTGCTGGTGAGCAGCGAGGGCTGCCCCCAGATCTCCCTGGTGCTGAGACTGAATTCCACAGCTCATGCCAGCATCCCTGGGGACCCGAGCGTGCACAGAGACCAAGGTTATCCACACACAGGCTCTGTTTAGGGTGAGAGGTACAACCACAAAGCTGCTCTTACCCTGCCAGGGCTGCTCTGCACAGGCCAGTGTGTGTGGGGAGAGGCGTAATTACCTCCAGCACGGCTTATTCCAAATATCATAACTGATATTGCTCTATAACTCTGAACTGCTGAGTGTAATTACTCCCAGCAGCTTCATTAGCAGAACTGCATAGCGAGCTCGGATGCTCCCATCCAATTCCAGGGATCCTCAAACAAAATGGGCTTTGTGGTCGTGCCATGGGAGGTGGAGAGGTTGTTCCTGGAAGTGCCTCTGCTGGGGCTGGGGAGGGGGATTTCGAGGAAATAGTGTCACGGCAGAGGCAGGCTCAGGTCGCTGTGCTGCGAGCTGCTCTCTGCTGGGAGGTCAGGAATGGTGTTTGGCAGCCACAGCCCCGTCGACCACAGACTGAAAAGAATTCTTTCAGGCAGCCCTGCACCCTGAGAGGGGTCCACAGCACCCTCTGCTCTCATGGAAACTCCCAGACCTGAGGTACAGGTGATGTTTTTTGGTCCTCATCACCTGCCCTCCAGTTCCTTCAGATTTGCAAGATTCTCCTACTGCTCTGACTCCCACACCACCTTTTCCTGAAAAAACAGCCTGGACAGGAAAAATAATGCAAAAAGGGGGTGGTTGTCGCAGTATGGAATGGTCCTTGGGACAGTCAGTGTTAAAACAGGTTTGAGTCTTCTCACATGTTTCATATATGCATTTTCTTATATATTTCATAGTAATTGGACTCAAAAAATTTACACAAAATCCAAGGGAGCCACACAAAGCATGGATTATATAGGTACCTGGATCCAAGAAGCTGCTCAAGTTTCTACCACAATCCCCTTTGTCTGCAGTGGCTGGGCACAGAAGCTCTGTGCAGACACAGCCATTCACAGGGACACTCGGGATGCCTGTGCACATTTTGGAGACTTCTCTCTCCCGCCTTGCACAGGGCTCTCCTTAGCAACAGAGCTCCTGTTGCAGGATCTGCTGCTGGTTTTGCCCTCTCTGCCACCAGCAGCGCATGGAATCTGCAGTTCTGCCTGCTCAGACCAATAAAACACTCGTGAACCCCTGCCACTACCATTCTTTCAGTTACTCAGCCCTATGAGACATACTGCGGATGAGGGAAATGGGAAAAGGAAGGTTTTCAGTGAAATCTCTTCCCATTCCCAGCCTGCAAGCAGCTGCAGAGGTGGCATCTCACAGCCCTGCCCAGAACGCCAGAGGAGCAGCTTTTGGGGGACACCTGAGCTCTGTCTTGAACTCAGGGCGTTCAAAACCACGAAACTGGGGCTGCTAGCCCTAATCTGCCTCCTTTGAAGCAGAGGAAGGCACACGGAGGTGTGTCCCGAGGATCTCCTGTTCCTGAAGCCACAAGGACTGAACTCCAGAGGGACGCAGAGGATGGGCTGCACGGATCCTGCCTTCCTGCTGCCGACAGACTGGAGTGCAGCGCTGGGCATCACTGCACGTTGGTGTGAGCATGTGTGTGGGGGACTGCGAGTTCTGGGAAGCAAGGCAGAGGGACAGCGCATCCTAAGAAACCGCTCGCAGAACATGGGGCCATATGTTTCTGGAAATGTCAGAATAAAAATCATTTTAGAAATGGAAAATTACTTCTCAATCCCCTCGCGTTCCCATAATACTGCTGTCTCTCTATTTTAACGTTTGGTTTTGTCTTATTAGTAAAGCAGGAACAGAGCTGAGGAAAGATTGGAAGGATGGCTTGGGATGCTGCCACGGAGGAAAGATGGGCTTGTACCCAACACCCCACAGCCCACAGGAAATGGCTTGAGCAAGGTTATGGAAACGGATTTGTGCTTAAGTGTTTGCAAGGTCAGATCTTCAAATGATTCTTATTTTTATTCATCAGATACTCCCTGAACGCTTATTTTTCTACATAATATCTCCTGGCTCTATGCTGATGCTACTAATTTAAATGCACATGGAAGTTATGTATAACAACGACACAGAAAATGCAGTGCTCTCCCATTAGGGGCATATTTTGCCATTCCTGCTACTTTCCAAATCAGTTACTTAGTAAGAAATCATGCAAAAGTCTAAGGCAATCCAAAGAGACTTATAAAGTTCTTATTCTTGTTACAACCAGGATGAAGTTACAGGGTATCTGAATTATTCCCACATGGCATAAAATTTGAAGCAATAGGCTATTGTGATACAAGATATTCAAACCAGCTACCAGATCGCTCCCTTTGGCTATCAGTGAGGGGAGATGAGTGGATGTACTTTTCTTTTCTTTTAAACATGAAAGTGAAATCAGCTCCATTGCTGATGGGACAAAATGCACATGCAGAAAAGGGGGGACTGCCTCACTCATCAGACACACGAGAGGCTGTTGGAGCTCTTGGAGCTCGTGTTCTTGTCCTGACAGGATGCTTTCTCCCTGAGGACTTCAGAGAGGCACACCTTACCTTCGCAAAGGAGCAAGAAACATGAAAGGGCAAGGGAACTGGGGGAGGAAACTGAGGGGGGAAAGTGTGGCAGTTCTGTAATCATGAGACAAGAGTTTATAGCGGAAATAGCGACCATGAATAACGCAACAGTTCTCCCCCTGGAGAGAAGGAGGCCTTGGAAAAACGATTCCTCCAGATCTAATGGCTGAAACAGCCCATTACAGGTGCCACATCTGTCTCCATTTGCATGCCCATTTGATCAGATCCTGGAGATATGAATTGTGTGCAGTTCAAAATTAGGGCTTCGAGGAACTTGTAGAACACAGCAAGCCCTGCAATGTGTAAGGTCAGAGGGTTTCCAAACCATAAAAGGGCCAAAGAGCAGATAAAACCCTTGCACATGTCCCACGGGTACTGTGGAATGCAAAAAGGCATCGAAAGGTTAAAACAACTTTCAGGGTCAGGGAGGACTTGAGGCACACTAAGGACATCAGGACTGCACAGCCTAAAAAAGAGATGAATGCCAGGGCATTGATAGAAATGCATAAAATCAGGAGTGGTTTGGAGAGGGGAAAAAGGTTAATAACCAAGGTAAATAACATGTTCTTTATTTCTCAAAAGCCAAGATTTAGGAGAGCACCCAGGAATGAACAGGCAGTGGGTTTAAAAGCAGAGCTGCATTTCCCCAAGTGATGCAGCATTAAGTCCTGGCACTCGAGTCTCAGTACAAATGAGTTTTGAGACCACTAATATTCAGGGGGTTGCTCTGCTGCTGGTTGTTAAACACAATATTCAGGATGCAAACTGTAGCAGAGGAAACTTTACATTGAACAGCATCAAGCAGGAGGCAGTATCTTTTATACTCTCCCTTAAATGGCTTCTATACCCAATTATCAGACAGGGCACTGGGTAGCTCAATCTTTGGTTGTGCTCGAGGTAACACCTTTTGTGTTCCTATGTTATGTTCAAAGAGAGGTGCCTCCTCTATAGCTCATGACAAGTAAAACCAGCAAATAAAGGACTTTTATCACTTGGCATTTGTGTAACACAGCCTGGGATTTTCAGCTATTGCTCTACAAACATGCTCTGCATGCTCAGCCCTGAAGGGATAAGGGTTAATTCGGTACCAACTGCATTCATCCAATTTTTTAATCCATACAAACACAGTATTAAAAATAAGGTGTGAACCTTAGAGCCAACTTAAGCCTCCTTTTCACTCTGACCTTCCACAGCAGCATGCGAGTGGGCCTTTCATTATTTCTGGGAGAAAACAGGGAGTTTGTAAAAGATACTGGAGCAGCATGCTGAAAGTCCAAACCCTGATGGACTATGATGTGAAATAACTTGTCTGATGCAGTAGTTTGCTCTCATCTACACAGAAAACCAGACAAAGTATAAGCCTGCTTTGGCTCATTTCTTTAAATAAGACCCCAGCTTTCACAAAAGGTTTGATTTCCTCCTTTTGTACTTAGCTTCAATGATGATTAAGCTCTCAAGGGGCTGCTGTGCTTGTCAGGCTTTTTTTTTCTGATGGATATTACACAAACTCCATGCACAAATTCACTTTTTCTGCCCTCCCTCCTCCATGCTAAAAATGACAAGCAGATGAGATGTTAACAGGAGAGAGTTTATCATTGTAATTGGGCTAGTCACACAAAATGCAGCTGTTGGCTTTATCTTTTGCTAAAATTTTGGTGTGCCTTTTAAAATATAACTAAATAGAAATATCTTAAAGATCATAATCTAGTTATTATTTTTCAATTATTTGAGGAAGGTTGGATTTGGTTTGGTCTTGTTGGTTTTTTTGGTTTGCTTTTTCCAGTGGGGTTTCCATGTTTATCCTCTGACAAAAGACACTCTTCCTGGTGATTACCTGCGGTCAGGTTTGGGATCCCGAGGCAAGGGGGCAACTCTGCTCTAGCTTACTTGGAGTAATGCCATTAAAAGATTTGTGTCTGACTATTCCCTGATGGAACTGAGGATATCCACCGTCCATACACGCACTTTCAAAAGACTATTTTGATTAATTCCGGTTGAGACCAGAGCTTCCTGGGAGGGATTTTCTGCTCTGTGGGTTTCTCTGCCCACACCAACAGTGAGCGCTCTTCTGCCTTGAGAACTGCTTTTTCCTTCCTCGACTGTTCTCCAATGTGAATTTGAAAGTCGTGCATGGACAGACTCCAGATTTAAAACTCATACAGCCCTCCATGCCAGAACCACCAGAGCCTCAGGGAACGTAACAAACACAACTCATGAGAACAACCAGATGACAGCTTATTAATACACCCTGAATGTTTTCTACTTGTAGAGAAAACTTGCACTGCCAACACAGGCGGCTCACGTGACTCTCCAAGAGAAAACCTAATTGTCACAGGCAAGATGTAGATATCAGCTCCACTTCTGTTCCACCAGGGGTTAACTGGACTCCAGAACAGAATGCAAGGAGAAAGGAACATGGAGGAAGATGGAAGGCAAAAGGAAGGAGGATTCCCATCCTTCTCATAGAATTAATCAGCATCTCTTTAACCACCTCCCAAACCCAGGAGCATGCCCCCACCTTGGCGAAGTTTCCTTCCAAATCAAGGACTGGCAAAGTGCAGACAGTGGCAGAGCTGCTGCTGACACCAGCAGGAGAATCAGAGGCCCGAGTGAGAACAGTCTTGAGGACGAGCCTGTGTAATTTAGGTACATCACAAAGGGCTCATTACCGTCCCCTGAAGCGCTCGGTGGGATGCAGCCGATTGATGTCACTGGGGCGCCTTCCTCTGACTCCGTCTCTCTCAGATTCTGGCATCACGGATCCTTCTGCCTGGTGCTTCCCTTTGTCCTTTCTCTTCCTTTCTCTCTTTCTTCTCTCTTTCTTTTCTCTTTTCTTGCCTTTTGTTCCCTCCTTTACCAATTTTCAGTCAACCCCAGGGAGACAGTCCCACTCTTATTTGCTAAAATAACTGGTAGTTAAATGACTGACATTTAACGTGGTATCTCAGGCTTCAGCACTGCTCCTCTGGGAGAAGATGCAGTGATGAGTGTGTGGGGAGAGGGAGGAATAGGATGTGGATCCGGCTTCTGAGAGCCTTTTTTTTTTCTTTTTCAGGCTGTCTGCAGACTCCAGCAAACATCATTTCTGCTGGAGCGCTTGTGGAGAACACACTTCTGAGTGGGAGACAGACAGAGGGCTGTCCATGACCTATCAAAAAAACCCCCACTAAAGCATAAATCAGACTGGAGCCCTACTAAACTGGAAACCTCAACAAGGAGAAGGTTACCCTTTTTTGATTACCTGCGTTCGTGCTTCCTTTGGAGTCGGTACTGCAAAATGACACTGAACTGCACTGGCATTTCCAAAAGGATGCTCAGGACTGGAATGGCAGCACATGTTGCTGGTCAGGATTTAGGTGTTTTAACAGAGCTTGGACATCCCTGCAGCAGATGTGCTCCTTCCACTGAAATCCAGGTATGTGCCATCCATCCTGCTGCACCCCAGTGCCTGCACTCACTGTGTGCTCGTGCAGTCATCCCAGCAGAGGCGTCTGCAGGGGAGCCCAACGCAAGCCAGAAAGTGATTTCTGCAGAAATGGTCGAATTCCATGGTAGAATAATGCACAGGAAGGAAAAAAAATAACATAATGTACAGAAGGATCCAAAGCACAGCGGCTTTAAAAAATAATAGCAGTGAAGGTGTAGGTCAAACTAAAGATGATGCACAGGGCTGAAGTGTGCTGAAGGACAGGACTTACAAGTGACTGACATTAGACAAACACCTCAGGGCTTTTCCTCCCTCCTGTGTGTAACTCTGCTGGGACCTCAGTATCTCTTAGCATCCTTGCTGCTGCTAACTTTTCTTTCAGCTCTCCTGCTCACAGGGGTGAACTCAGGGCAAGCTGTCCCCACAGGGGAAGGTGCAATGATACCTTTGAAACACCTTTAGCAAAAGTAACCATCGGTGGCTTGTTCTGCTCTGCTTTGGTTGGGAGACACAGATGGACATTTGCACTCACACCTGAAAAATACCCTCCCTCATCTGGGTGAGATTCTTCCACCCGGAAAGTTTCTCCTCCCAGAAAGAAATGCAATCATCTACCTGCCACCTAATTAGCAGATGAACTATTTATTTGACTTGTTATATCCCTTGGGAATTTCACATGATGGAGCTGTCCTGTGGGAGGGCTTTTCTAAGACAGCTGTTAAATGAAATGTCTGAAAAGCAAAGGGAATTAGTTTCTCTACCACCACCCTTGTAGTTTCCCCATTTAATTGCCCTCAGTTTTGTTTCAGAAGTTTATAACAGGTAAGACAAGCTTGGAAAATAACAGCAATAACCCTTGTGTGTTATTATGACAAAGGAATGAGGATCAAAATCATCGATGTAAAGAAATTTTGCATCTGGTGGGAGATCAGCTCCCAAGATGCCATTTTGCTGAAATCTCCTGAGGAATCAATTTTCTGCCTACGCTTGTTCACCACACTGGAGAACCTCCTGTAATATCCCTGCATGTTAATGCACAACATGAATGTGTAGTAAAACACATGTGCCATACCTCTGGTGGGAGCTGAAGGCACCCAGCAGGAAAAAAAAACACCAAAAACCTCACAAAAAACCTCCTACAGAAATTCCAGACAAAAAAATTTTGCTTTGTTTTTTCCAGTCCTCCAAAGCAGATAGTCCACAGGATCATTTTGGAACCCTTCCTCCAAAAATAAATGTACTAAAGGGATTCCCATTTGGCTTGGTAGGCAACTATGGGCACATGCAAAAAATTGCTTTGCAGCCCACTCAGGTTCTGACAAAAACGTGGCAGAGAGCAGGGAATGTGCAATAGCGGGTATTGCGTGTGTGAGTTTGGAAGCAAAGAGAACGTGGGTGTTTATCATGATCACCAGGTGATGACAAGGCAAAAGGTGTCCCGAAATCCTAAACAGCAGCTGCTTCTCCTCCCCTCTGAGCCAGGCTCTTACCTAGGCACAGCAAAGCCACCTGACTAAACCAGCAGCTCTGATTTTTAATAAGCACCCGATGGGCTTAACAGTGCTGATGAGTTGCACAACGTAGTTATTTGCTGTCTGGTCTGTGAAGGTTTAGGGCACAGTCTGCTCAAGCCTCCAAGAGAGTTGGGCTGGGAACACACTGTAAAAATGAAAATGTTGTCCCAGAGCATAACTCGAGTACAGAGCTGGCAAACCCCCCAAATACTCAGGTACTACAGAACTGGAAAAAGTCACTACTCCAGTCCTGTCTCTGAATAATGCCCCCAATTTTTAATATGAAAGCTTTGTAATCAGAAGACATTTCCCACCTTTTCTTTCCTTTGCTTTTCCCTGTGAAAACTTATATGTGAACCAAGTGTCCCCAAGATCTCTTCCTCGCTGGGACAGATAAATACTCATACCTGTGCCATCTACAGGAGAAAGGTAATGGGAAAGGAAGGAAAGGGGCCAGAGAAATCCCATTTTTTTCCCCCTTCAATTCATTTCATAGTCAGCCCTTGGTTGATTTATACAAGAGAACAGAAAAAGCCCAGAGGCAAGACAGCTCATCTCTCTGTGACTGAAAACACACTCCCAACCCAACCGGATCTTGGAGAACTTGGTTGCAGGTTGCCCTTGGATTATTCTGCAGGAGATTTTTTTTGGTAAGCTTTCAGTTTGAAGTCTGTTACTCATCCCTTCAGCTCACGTCACGATGAAGTCCCTTGCAGAGAGCAGGACCCAAAAGTAAGCTGCTCAGCATCCTGTATTGTGCATTTTAATTTGGAAAATTGCCTTTCCTGCACTGGTGCCATAGGGGGCTCAGCTGGAGTCCATACACTAAATCCTGCCTCCCTGTGGGAGCAGCCTGACAGTCCCAATGGCACGCTGCAAACACAGTTCTGCTGTGAGCTGTGAGCTCATGTTGGGAAAGGTAATGCCATTTCTATCCCACATGCAGATTTTTTTCTGGGAAAAAGCCCACAAAAGAGGCCTGAGGTACAAGGATCTATGGGGAAGACTGACACAAAGCCTTCAAAGGCAGGGAGAGAATAAGCGCCTTTGAATGGATCCCAGGAAGCACGCTGCCAAAGGACAGGGAGAGGTAGGTCATTTACCCTTTCCTTCACCAGCAGCTTGGAAATGTGCTGCAAAACACTGCAGCCTTAAATATCCTAACCCAGAATCGAGCCTTGGCTGTGCTTTTCAAAGTGAGGCACAGGAGGGGACAGAAGGGCCACAGAGGAGTAAGGAACCTCTCTGAAATGGCCAAACAACACTGGCCACTGGGCGACTAAAACACCGCTTTCACAGGGCAGAGCAGAGCTGCAGCTCTCTTTCATACAGGTTTAATTTTAAATATACTCAATACTCAAGAAAGTGGTGGAATCAAAGTCACTGCAGCCTGGTAGACACCAGGACGGATCTTTCTGCCCAGCATCACCTCATGGCTCTTTCCAAGACATCCCACAGGCAACTTTTTGCACCCTCCTATCTCATATCCACAGCTGCAGTTTCCAGCAATCCTGGTTGTGCCCTCCAGGGCTGCTGCCCCTCTCTGTGATTTCCCTTCATGGGCTGCCCCAAAACTGTCCCTGATGTAATTCCTGCCCCACAGCTGAGCCCCCACCACTCACTCCTCAGTGTTCCTCTCCTACTATCCATCAGAAACTGCCTCCTTGGGATGGGAGGACATTTGGCTGCAGGGATTTTCCCCCTGCAGGTTTGGATCTGCTTCACCCACAAGCAAACTCACCTCCCCAGAAACCTGCTGTCCCCAGCCAAACTCCACCTCAGCCTTGTCAAGAATTTGCTCTCCCTGACAGCCTCTAATCACCAGTTAGCCAGTATACCGAGGGAAAAATTTTATCCTTTCTGCTAGAATTCATTTTTATGACACCTAGCATAAGAGACTTAAAAAAATTAGGCATTAAAATGGTTTATAGAGGGTATTTTTATAATCCACTAAGCTGTTTTCCATTTCCACTGATATGACATCTCTCAGCTATAATTCATAAATGCCATCAGTTAACAGGCACAGAATCTTATCCTAAATTTCTGCTCTCATATGCTTTTCCCATTTAAACTTTCTGCTAAGTCTTTGCTGTGCTGCTAAATCCAGAGAGATTTGGCCATAGCTGGGGGGGAAAAAAGTTTAAGTAGCTAATTAATGTCACTGGATTTGGGGCATCCTATCAAGAGAGAATATAGAGGAAGCATGTCCTCAATAAATATTTTGAGCATTTAAATAAAACTAATGCCCCCACCTACACAGGAACCTCTAATATCCTCGGAAAATAAAAATTTTTATAGGCAATAAGTGGCTGTTTTCCCACACAGGGATGATGAGGACATTGCATCAGGTATATAGATTTCAGTGCATCTGGCTGTCCCAACAGTAATTTTTGTTACTGATTGCAGCCCAGAAGGGAGTCCTTCTGGGAAGCACCTGCTTGTGCCAGGGTCCATCCAACCTGGGGACATCCTGGGAGAAAGCATTTATATACAGCTCTCCCAGAATTCACTTCCTACTTTGATAAAACCACAGAAATGCCCAACAATAATTATAATTCTTGAGGTAGTTAGACATATTCTGCTTTTCTCTGCCAAGCTCAGATTGGAAAACTCCAGGTCTCGCCACAATCATAGCTACTAAACCACAGCAGGAAAAACAAAATAGAATATACATTTCTCCTTGTTTGCAATGCCTCCATTGTGTCTACATTGGGTCTGCTGGGAAATTTGAATTTGGTTGGGGTTTGAAACTTGGGCTGCATGTAGTCATTTGGTTATGGAAAGTCCTGCCTGGGAAGAAGCAAGCCCAAATGAATTGAGATTTTTTTTATTTCTTTAATGTGGGCATGTAGATATCTCCTTGACTCTGTCTAGGTTAAGGGTGGCTCATGGTCCACTCAGACTCCTCAAAGCCCTGATGGATTTCCAGTCACAGCCAGTTAAGCATTCTGAGTGCAAGTGCCCCCAAACAGCTTTCCCTACGTGGAGGGGAGAGGAAGCACAGAAGACACATGGAGAGAACAAGCCAAGCCACTTGCCCACCAGTGTTTCATCTAATGAAGACCTAATCCTAGTGGGACAAGAGCAGTGGCTCAGACAAGCAGAGTATCTAAGGCCTTTAACCTTTCATTTTTTTCCAAAGGAAGTTTCAAAAGAAAGGCTTTACTCAGTTCAAAGTTATTGATAATCTTTCTTTGTCCTTAAAGATCAAAAAAGGAAATTAAAGGTACATTGCCTGAGCTGAATGGAAAAGCTTCATCCACTGCAGTGCTGCCTGGTGCTACACAAAAGTGAATTCAAGAGAAGCCTTTCTCCCCTGTGCAAAGGTCAGTGTTAAATGCATCTCTCTCAATTTCCTCCCATCGGGAGATTAAACGCTTCCCTGTGGGCAGTGGGAGAGAAGCAGAGCTGGTTCACTCCCTCCTCTCCCAAGTGCCTTATCCGTGTCCCTGTCCATCCCCAGCACTGCCCATCCCAGCCCTGCCAAGGTGCCAGCCAAGCGCCCGGCTGGAGCCCAGAGCCACGTGTGGGGAGGAGGACAAGGACTGGGACGAGCAGGTGATTTCTGCTCATGCTCTGATCACCTGGGGGTGGAGATGGATGAGCCTACACGGCCGACGTGAAGCACATTTTCCTGCTGTCATCGCAGCAAAGGGAGAACAGATGGTGACAAATACGGACTGTGGCCACTCGGCGTGGCCCCCTGGCACTTCCACTTCGCTGGTCCACGACAGAGCCTGCTTGGGGAAAATCGTTCCCAAGGATCCTGCATGCAGAGGTAGCCTCTGCTCGCCCACTCAGAGCACCTACAGCCCTTTACCCATATGCTGCTGCCTGGCACTTCCAGGAGAAGAGGAGTGGTTCCTCCACCACTTCCCAGACATCACAGGCTGCTGCTCATGTGCCAGCAGACACGGGAGAGCTTTGGGTATCCACCAGACAGCCATCCCCGCTTGCCAAGGATCTGTGGACCTACACAAAGAGGGATCAGATTCATTAGGAAGAGCAGGAACTATAAATACGAGCCTAAGCAAGAAAATGAGGCCATTGTGGGTCTGAACAGAAATTCAAAGCCGTGCCCTCTCCTATGGGTAAGTGCTCACTCAGGTCTCTCTACTTATTTATCAACACTGGCAGGCACAGAAAGCACTGCCTTCTGAGCAGCCAGGCTTTTCCACCTGACTCAGAGGGAATCCAGGTATTCTCACGCTGGCTTTGGTGTGCCTCATTAATGCCACTGTCTAGTCTCACTGGGAAAAAAACCCGAAAAAAAACAACCCAAAAACTGGACAACAGGATGGGACAGTATCCAAAACCCGCTTAAAATATAACTTCTCCCTAAAGCCACCCTTCACATGCAGTCTCACACACAAGAGGAAGAGCTACTGGCACAGCCGAGGTCTCAAAGGCGCAGGTAGGTCACCTGGGGCTGGAAGTCAAAGTTTCCCTTAGCTTCAGGACATGTCTGAGGAGTGATCAGCCTTTCAGTCTTTGTAGAAAAGCTGCCACTGCCCAAAGCATCAGGCACTGCTCCCCCGGGACCTCAGACTTTGTCCTTTTCTGTGCTGGTGCCTGCACGGACTGCAGAGCCCCACGGTGAGAGCGATGGGGCGCGGCCTCAGAGGAGACGTCTCACTGCTCGCTTCAGCTGCTGTCTGGGGATGGACTGAACCGCAGCAAATGTTGGTTTAAACAACACGTTAGAGGCTGCCTCTAATGCACTTGCTGCAAGCCTTCAGCTCTCATTTATCATCTGTGCCTGATTCTACCACTCGTCTAAAACTCAATATACCCTTTTCAAGATTTTTATTTTTTTTTAACCATTAATGTCTTAGTGTATCCCCTTGCACATTTTATTTTCCTCTCACTCTTGAGGAAAGAAATTACACGAAGAAGCCATTAGAGCTCCTCAGCCATCTGATCTTGGCTGGACATATCTCTGACAAAACTGAAAACAAGGTGCAAGACCGATGCACGGTCCTGAGGCAAAATCTCACTCTGGGAGAGATGAGGATCTGGGGAAGGGGATCAGCTCCCACACAAAGTACCCCACAGCACCGTGACAAAATAAGGCAGAGAGGAGGAGCTGAGTGCACCCTCCAGAGCAGCACAGCCAGGCTGGGACCAGCCAGCACTGCCCTTTCCCTTTGTCACCCTAAGAGCAGCAGAGCCAGAAGTAGCCAGAAATGGGGTTTATCCATACATGGGCAGGAGGAAAGTGGACTTTGGGAGTTTGGCTGCTGTTAGAGCCTGTTCTGCAGCACCACCACAGAACAGGAGAGCAGAAACACACGCCTTCCATGAAAAGGAATCATTGAGCNAAAAAAAAAAAAAAAAAAAAAAAAAAAAAAAAAAAAAAAAAAAAAAAAAAAAAAAAAAAAAAAAAAAAAAAAAAGTGGTTTTTATAAAATAATAATCCTATTTGGGCTACATGTGAAACAGATGCACTGGGACACTTAGCATCACTCAGAACACTCTATATCACAGTTAGGTACTGATGCTTCTGGAGGAATCAGTAAACAATAAAACGCCTTTAAAAATCTGATTTTTTGGGTACCTACAGGCCTAAGTTAACAATCAAGACCCCAGATATTCGATAAACAAATATAAGGCTGAAACACTGCTGTGAAATCTTAATAAACTCCTGACAAGAGGGAGATGCAACAGGTGAACTGTAGAAACCATGACAGCCATGAGAAGGTCACAACATCTTGAGCATGGGACTACCCATGTTGGGAGGCACAGACTGGTGCAGAACAGCCAAGAGGAAAATCCTGCTGCAGGGAACGGAAGAATGAGCTAAAATCAGGGTGGAGCATAACGTTACTGGGAAAAATCTGCAGGAAAGGTAAAGACAAGCAGTGCTGGGATCACAGGTCACAAATCCTCTTGAGTTTCTTTGGATCAAGTGAACCTTCTTTAGAAAAGGTTTGATCCACAATCCAGGGAATCAATAGTGTAGAACCACGTACATGTAGCCCTGATTCCCCATCACACTGAAAAGATGTTTAAATACCAAACCAGAATTAAGACAAAGGTTGTATTTTCTTGGAATAAATCCTTAGTGCAGATTAAAGGAAGAATGGTTAAACCACATCAACCAACTGCATGTGAAAACTGAGGAGAATATCTGCAAAGGGTGAGAGTGCCCCATCACCTGGGCACCCTGCACGTCCAGCACATCCAGCACATCTTACCATCTCTTTTGCTGACTCTGACAGAAAATTCCCTTGAAGAACACTGTGAGCCTAGGGTTTTAAGCAGCCAGGAGACAACAGCAGCCCCAAACACTGGGTGTGAGCTCATAGTTGCTTCAAATAACAGAGTTAAATGGGCTTTCATCACATCACTGCTGTCCGTAGGAAAGGAGGGGTGGGTTTGGGGTGCCCACATCAGGCCACTCACCATCTGCACAGACAACACCGTGGCACCCTCGCCCAAAGCATCAGGGAAAAGGCTCTTTGGCAGAGCTGCTTTGACTGCAGGTCTCTGCCTGCAGGGACTTGTTTGGGGCTACAGGCTGGCCCCACAGCCCACTGTGCAGCCCCAGGCTTTGGGGAGGCAAATGGGCTGAGGAAGCAGCTCTGTGCTGAAGCAGCACGAAATCCAGGCCAGGCAGCAGCAGGTGCTGCCTGTGGGTGGGATATTGTGCATGGCAGACTTAGCCTGCCTGGAGTTGCAGAGATGGGTTCCATGCAAGGGAGCTGGAATATCCTCTTCCCCTTCCCTACATCAGTATTTTGGGCAAAATACTCTATTCTCACAGAGAGAGAAGCAAAGGAGAAACAGGAGAGAAGCATCTCCCAAGGAATTTTTCAGACCAGGGATGCTTTTCACCTCCTCAGAGCAGAGTGCTCTGCTGCTGAACAGCCTTCTCCCTTCTTCCTGAAGCTGGGAAAAAGAAATCTTAGTGAGGAAGTGAGGAAGGAGAGTTCTTCCCAAAAATGGACTCATTACTGGGTTCCAGGTGCCAACTCTTAAAGCAAATTCTTTCGATATCACACAGCGTCTTTAAGAAATGATAGATTGCACTGGCTCAGAAGAAACTCTCTGCTCCCTGATAATAAATGAGTTGTTAGCAGAAGTAGCAGGCTCCCAGATCCATTTGTGATCCAAAGGGCTCACAGATGCTTCCCATTTTCCCAATGCCAAAACCACAGAACACCAGACAGCAAGGGATGGGAACGAGCCTCCTGCGCCTGTCTGCTTGCTGCTCTCCAGTGGCTAAAGGGAGACTGTCAAGTGCAATTTCCCTTTGATGAAGCCTTTTTTTAATGTAAATTTGCTGTTGTTGAAAGTGAAGAATTTGCTGTATTGCCTGTAGGCAAGGATAACTAGGGGAAAAAACCTCACCCCTGCGTGCTGCACCTCTGCAGCACCTCGTGTGCTCTGGACATGAATCATCCTATGGCACAGGCACCCTCAGTCCTACAGCCACACACCTCACTCCTCTGCACAGCTGAGATAACACACCTTGGAGGAGAAACACACCTTGGAGGAGACAAGCACACCTTGGAGGAGAAACACACCTTGGAGGAGACAAGCACACCTTGGAGGAGAAACACACCTTGGAGGAGAAACACACCTTGAAGGAGACAAACACACCTTGGAGGAGACAAGCACACCTTGGAGGAGACAAGCACACCTTGGAGGAGACAAGCACACCTTCTCCAAAGGCTCCCGTGGTCCCACCACAGGATGCTGCTGTACCTGAATGTCTTGGCCCCAATTCCCTCCATGACACTGCTCTAGATTTCACTCCACAGCCCTGGGGATGACTTTTTTGGTGTTTTCCCTGTTTGTTTTTAAAGTTGTTCTGCTCGGCTTGCTAGTTTGGAGTCACACTTTTACTTTCTGTCCTGAGACAGGCTTGAAACAGGAAATCTGAATGCACGTTGCTCTCCGGCTCCTCTGAGATTTCTGCCAAACGGCAATTAGAACTCATGACAAATTGGGATGGGATTCAGAATATCCCAAGATTTTCAGGTGTGTTTTGATCTAGAGCTTTGGATCTGATTTGTCTCAGCTGCTATAGGATGCTACTGCAGAAATTACTTTTTTTTTAAATGGGCCAAGCAATGGGGTTTTTTTTCCTTTCCCACAAGATTCTTTGTTCCAGTGCCACACGAGGCTTAACTGTGCTCTTCCCATTTGAGCTAGCGGGGGTTGCTCAGTCAAATCCCCAGGTGCTGTTTTGGAAATGCCACAGCATCTGGAGGCATTCCTCCCCTGATGATACCAACCCTATGATTCCCTCAGAGCCTAGCCCTAGGGACAGGCACTATCAGCCAGGGGCGTAGCAACGGGAAGAGGGAGAAAGAGATCTGCTTAAAGACTGCAAAAGCAAACTCAGGCATGGCTGTAAGAGCACTGCAAACACTCCTGCCAGCAGCAAGCCCATGAAAAGTGAGAAACAGAAGAGGCCAAGAGGATAAAAGCACATCACAGGATAATGCCAGGCCCCTGCCCTTGGGGGGCCACTGCAGTGCGGTACCAAAATACAGAAGGAGAACCTGAGCAGAGCAGTTTCTGTGCCATGAACATATGTTTTCTTCACTTCCCAGCAATACATCAGAATAGCACAACTGCGAAGAGCCTGTTTGCAATGTGATGCCTGCTTTTATCAAAGCCTTTACAGGCTGCTCGCAGGGAGAGCAGCAAAATGTTTGATACTGCTGAGATGTCACCTTCAGCAGAGCATTGAGGAATTAACAGAAGAACATAATGCAGCTGCAGACACTTTGGGATAGGATTCATCTCGCCTGCCTCCCGAAGTCTCATGGCAAACTAAGCCAAATCAACACAATTCTGTTGCTTTACCTGGTACTTCACAGAGGAAGGCAAAGTTCATTTAGGGGACATGTGGGCACATGTGAGGACTTCAGAACAAGCTTTGATGGGCTAAATATTCCCAAGCAAAGAAGTTTGAGAATGGTCACTGAGAGCTGCTGTCTGAGATGCTGAGTGCTGGTATTTCCAATGCAGTGTGACTGCTAAGCCTCACTAAAACCGTGGTGATGCTTGAATGAGAGTTCCCTCTTTGACAGAATGAGCCTCTACCCCAAAGTAGTGCTTGTTTCTCCAGAACAAGAAATGGTATGGGCTTTTTGGGAAAGGGCTCATCTCTAAAGGTGTGAGGTTGCTCTGGAAGCAGGGATGGAAATGCAGGAGCAGTCTCACATGCCACCTGAGGGCTGCACAGTGAATTCACTGCCCCCGAAGTATCAGCACATAGACAAGGGCATGTCTGGCAACAGGAAGGGCTGGTTTTCCAGTCTGTGTGTGGCTGTGAATGGGTGACCTCCTTCAAGCCCTGGGACTGCTCGGGGCTCTGCGGGGTCGGGAGAGGTGCTGGCATCTGCTCCCCCTGAGGTCTCTGTGAGTCTGGCACACGAGCCTGCTGAGGTGGAGGATGTTATGATATAGATGACTCAATGTTAGAAATCTGCCTGACTTCATCCACACATTTCTTGCAGGTTCCCAAACAAATGATGACTCTTAATGCCTGGCAGCCAGGGCTAATCCAGGTCCCAGACTCCTGGGACCTGAGGAGGTCTGTTCCCTGACAGTGGAGAGTCTCCACTGCTTGCGTAGAGGCTCCATTCTCCCCACAGCCTCTGCCTTTGCTGTCCCCACGGGATGGGAACACAGATTGCCATCCCCACACCTTGAAGTTGCAGACAGTGGGTTTTGGCACAGCCATTATGTGCTGAGCAGAAGAGACCCCAGAATGAAGACAGCCTAGAAGACTGAATTAATTCTGATTAAACCTGTGAAATGCACTCAGATGTGACTTGCTCGGGATGGACTGGGGACCGCTGCCGTGCCCACCTGTTTTTGTGGGACAGTGAGCTGGGACCAGCATTGCTGCACCGCTCCCTGCCGCCTCCTCGCCTGCAACAGCATCGTCTCCTCACCCCTTCCCCCACTGCGGCCGTGTGTGGCTTTCTATTACTTCCTTTGGTAGTTCATTAAAGATATTAATCACCTTCTGCACAAAGACATTTCTCCTGAACTCCCTGCAGGCCAGGCCTCTTTCTCTGCTGGCGGCTTCAGCCCTTGCAGGCACAGTGCTGGTGGCTCAGACCTGCCCCCGTTTCCCTGCTCCTCCGGGTCCCTGCTAGACACCAACGGGGCGGTCACCCCCAAGCCTTCCCCGCCACGCATGCTGTGACAAGAGCCTCCTTTCCAGCTCACCTCCACCTCACTGTGGTCTACACCTGGGCATTTGGTGTTTCTCTCTTCCCTGGCTGAACAGTCCCAACACATGACCATCGTGTGCCACCTGCATGAAGGTGGAGGACAGGAGTAAGCTGAGCTGTGGTGCTGACCAAACAGCAGAGACCAGCAGCTCCAACTCAAATTTGAGCAGAACGAGGCAGAGCCCTCAGAAAGAAAAACCTTCCCTTGCTTAGATAAGGGCTGAAAAGAAAGACAAGGGAGAACTCCACCTCCTGCACATCCACAGCTCCTCCAGAGCTGCTGCCTTGCCCCTTTCCCACGCCATGTCTCCTACTCCAAGGTTTCTTCATCCTGTGTCCCTGTGTGCTCTCTGTTGGACTTTGCTTGCCTGTGCTTTCCTCACAAGTTCCCAGGCCTGGTAGTAATTTTTTCTGCTGTTTACCTGCCAGAATAGCAATGCTGTTCTCCTTCTCTTGGATTGCACTGAATGGGATGTGGGTGCTGCGTGGAAGGAAAGCCAACAAGGCTCGGGGCGTTCGGGGGATGTTGGCAGGCCAGCAGGAGAAAAACCACGTCTGAATCTGTGTAATCACTGATGTCTTTTGCTTGTTGAAGCTCACTGCTAGCAAAGATCAAAGCAAAGTGTTTGGGAGGGCGGGGAGGTGAGAAATAGCCCTTGATTTCATGTGAGATTCTTCCATGCTGCACCCAGATTATTACAGAGGCTTCTGTATCTCTCCTCTGACCCTCCAGCCCTCAACCTTTCATCTCCCTCCCGTTTCATCTCCATTAGCATAGTGGCAGGATCTCACTTACAAAATCAAAGCCAAGACTCCTATAGCATATAGAGAAATGTAGACACATATGCCACATCCACACGAGAATCCTGCCATCAGTACAGCTCAATCTTAGACATCAGTTGTTTTCTTTTGCACTCCTCCACTCTGTCAAAAACAAATAAAATCAAAGAATGAAAAGACCCTCTTGAAGAAGCCAAGATTTGGCAACTTTTAGCTGTCACTCACCCCTTCATTGCCTCTCACTGCTTCTTCCTCAAGGGGTCACTCAGTCTGGCGAGGCATAAGCGCATCTGAATTGCAGCCCTGGGTGAGGATTGGCAGGGCCTGGTTTGCAGACAACAGGGAAAATAACTGATCTACATTAATAAAAAGAATCAACATTTCAGGAGGTTTTTTTCTTTTTGTGTTGTTTTGGTGTTTTTTTTTAAGAGTGCTCCAGAGAGGGTAAGTGGGTCTGGCTGCTAAAAGGACAGTGTGAGAAAATCAGCTGGAGACTTGTTACTATTTTAGCTACTGAGTGATCAGTTCAGCAGATGAGCAGGGAGCAGTTTCTGCTGGATACCACACTGTTATTGCCCTAATAATTCACTACCATTTTGAAATATTTCTTTGCTGGAATGGTGGTGGATTGCAAATGGCTTGGTTTGGCCCCTCTTCTGCACCTAACCCCTGACTTCCTCAGGTGTTACCAAAGAACTTCACATGGAACTTTTCACTGGGAAAAACCCTGTCCTGTTTCATTTCTACACAACTAAAGTAAGAGAAATAAAACCTTCTTCTTTAAAAGAATGCAGTTGAAATAAATGCATCTTTGTCTTCAGACTTGTGTTAATACCGCACCCCGGAGAATTTGGATCTTCAGAATACTAAAGTCTCCTTGACTTATTGCCTCTTTAAGGAGCATGTTGGTTTTGTGTTTGCTCTGAGCTCCACGTGTTACTGAAGCTAACTGGGACCTTTTCCATTTCTGGTGGCAGAGAGCTGCTGCCTTTGGGGCCCTAACCTTATTAAGGGAAAGGTAAATGTATATATCTAAAATTCCCACCAGTTTTGGAAATGAACGGCACACTTCCCCACGCTGCCTTCCTTGTAGTCACATGAAGATTTCCACTCTCACCTTGCTAACAAGGCCAAAAAATAAAGCCCGTTTCTGGCCTAGTAGAATCCCTATCACATGAAGAAGCTTTATTTTTAGAGAAGAAAAGATAAGCTGTGAGTGGAAGCTCTGACTGTCACACAATGGACAGGTCTGGCCTGTGCTGCTCACTGTTTCTCAAATCCCTCCTCTGCCTGCTGCAGAGCCCAAATTTTACTTCTTCACTCTCTTTTCTGCCTGTCACCAGTGCTGGGATCCTTTCCAGATGAGCAGATAGATTTGCAGGTGTGAAATTCCCCTTATTCCTCCCTCTGATTTTTCCTTATGGCGTCATATCTGCTTTTCTCCCCAGGCAACTCTCCCACCACCCAGGATAAAAAAAATTAAATACACAAAAATAGTCATGCACAGAACAAGTGCCCCCATGGCCTTTGAAGAGATGGACACACCAGACTGGGGGACACTGTTCCTGATGTGTGGTGCCAGCCTCTCGCAGGGCTGGAGCCCCATTAGTGTCCCTGCTGATGGTATCAGCCCACATTTACCCAAAATCCTCCGTGCCCAGAGCCCTGGAGGCACACAGACCACCTGCCCTGTCCTGGCAGCCATAGTTAGGAAAATGGCTCAGCAGTCATGTTTTAAATGCTTTTCCTTCCTGGGGAAATCATATGGGACCAGCTCCTGCCTGCTTGAGTGGTGACTGTGCCCGCTGAGCAGCCAGCACCCACCCCAGGGCCCTGCAGAGATGCTGAGACACAGGGGGCTGGTGTCACCTCCAGCACCTGGCAGGTCCCTCCTGGATCCCTCCTGTTTGGCAGGATTTCACCCATCAGCACGCTCCAAGCTGCTGGCATCTCACTAAACAAACACACACTTACTAGAAAGCTATAGCCTGTCCCTGCCCAAAACTGAGCAACCTTAGGCTCAGGCTGATCTAACGTGAACTGACGCTCTGTGATTCATCTGTCTGCATCACATCTTTTCCTATTACATAATCTAAGGAGATGTATCTCCTTGTAGTACCTGTCTTGTATTAATCAGGCTGCATCTGATCATTAAATCCATGTTTCTGTTGGCTTAACTCACATTAAATAGTCATAGCGAGCATCCTGAGCTCTGCAGGGAAAAAAAAATCCCAAAGCACTTACATGAGATTTCTGACACTGTGAAAATAAAAACAAGTCTAGGAACACCACAACTATTACAGGGCTGTGCTTATTTAGACTGTGGAAGTTTAATTATAAAAAATGCATTCTAATTGATTGCTGCTGGAATGATTACAGCAACACCTTTACAAGAAATGGCGACCATCATGTGTTTGTCAACAAAGCAGCTTCCTTTAAATTCAACACACAATAATTGTTTAATTAAAACTAATTTTTAGATCCTCATTTGAGAACATTCAAATGCTTGCCTATTCCTTTCTATCTCTGAGAGGTAATTTAAGAGATAAAAAGCAATTTCTATAAATACTCTATCTATATATGTAAGTATCCAAGGAAAAGCAGAAAAAGAAAGACTTCATTTCATAGCTGATCTGGATGTAAGCTTGCTGCTATTGATAAGAACATAAGCACAGAGTGAGTGATCACTACAAATCCCTCTCTAATTGGTGCTTAGAGGCCTTCATAAAATATGAACAGAATCCAAACTACATGTTCATTTTCTAATTTGCAGAACAGATTCAACTGTTGATATTCTAGCAGCACCCACAGCATATAGTCGGTATGAGGACCCCACAGTAACTGTATCTGTGCATACAGGGAAGGAGAGGGATAAATAATTCATTGTTTTTCAGCCTCTTTACAAGTTTTCTTGCAGCTGCAAAATCCTGTTGCTGTTCTGTGCAGACCCCTGTGTTTGAGGTGTGCAGGTCCTGAAGGGAGAGGCATCCTTGTCAGCAGCCCACCACCCAAGCACACAAAATCTGGTGGCTGCCTCAGCAAAGCTGCAGGGCTCAGTGACGAACAGGGGTTATTTTAGTCACTGGTCATCCCTGCAAAGTGGCCTGAGTTTTGCAGCTTTACCACGGGTGGTGACTCACCTTGTGTGAGCCCGGCTCACAGGGCACGGCCCCCAGGGCAGGCTGGTGCTGAGCCATCCTCTTCCCAGGACAGCCAGAGCAGCTTCCACGCCTGCCTGATGCTGCCAGGCTCACCTGGGGACCTCAGCCAAAGGCTGAAAGCTGGAGTCTCTGCACCACAAATTAAATAAAGCTATGGAGCTGTGGCTGAAACAACTCATATTCCCTGAGGAGCTGGGCTCTGCACAGGACGGGGATGCACATTACACAGTGCACAGTTGGAGGCTGGGAGATGAATAGGAGAAAACTATTCCCAGCACAGGTTGTCTCAAGCAAGAAGCCTCTCATCCCTTTGCTGTTAACAGCACGCAGTGCTCCCATCCACTGTGGGCCTTCCAGGGACAGAAATTTGCGGGTCTCTCTTAAGCTGCAAAGCTCATGTGCCCTCGCATCTGGCACAGAGCATCCCTCTTCCCACCTCTCTCCATTCTGACCTGCAGCATCAGCTCTGCTGTTCTGGGTCTGCCCTAAGTGCAGTCAGACATGGCAAAACCCAGCATGGCAGGCTTTGCTAGAGACTGTGTGGAGGCCATAAAGCTCTTTTCCAAACATGGGTGGAGACAGAACCTCTGAACATGTCTTTAAAGCTGATCAGAAGGGTTTTTGCTCTGCTACGTCACCAGGTAAACATTTCAGCTGTACCACACCATCATTTTACCCTTTATAGTCACCTGGCACTGCTGCGTAATTCTGCTGAAGGAAGGACTCTCAATTCACTCTCCTCCCCTAAACGATTTCCTTGGCCTTTGAAGAAACAGCACAAAATTATAAAGCCTCCTAACCTTTAGTTAAGAGCCCTCAGAGTGGCAGGTGTGTACTTTCATACGGGTAAGCCCCATCAGGCACCCAGCTGCAGCCACGGAGCATGTTCATTACCAGCTATTCTGTGGGATGGAATGAATTCAGGGAGATATTTCAGTTACTGAAATGTGCCCGTGCCTCAGTGATGCAACATTAGCACCAACCCCGCACATGAAACAGGAAGTCACCACACATTGCATCTACGACCTCTTCTTGCTTTCTTAATGATTATGGTTTGCTTAAAATCATCATCTCCTGGCGTGCTGCACAGGACTCACACAGAGGTTTTCACAATCGCTGCGTAAGGAGAAAAAATCCACATCTGAAACCACCAGAAACGCGAAAGTTATTGCTGGGCTGTCACAGGGACAGCCCAGAGACTACAGCAGCCTCCGGGTACTCTCCAGATTTCTCCCTCGTTGGGTGTTATTGTTACCAATTCACGACCTCACCACGTCGGTGAGGCGCTGTCACCTGGGCACGGAGCTCACGCTGCCACTTCCCCACCGTCACTGTCACTGTCACGCCACAGCTTGCTCATCCTCACCAGCGAGCAGCTACGTGTCAGGCCGAGGTAAACAGGGTCACAGCTGATGCCGAGATACGTTTTGCACACGATTTCCTCAGCCAGGCTGCTGTCACTGTGCCGCACTTCACCCCGCCACTTCATCACCACCCCGCACGCTGCCCAACAAGGGTTTTGCTTCTGCTGTCACCGCTGATCCTTAATATCTGTTCTGTATTTCTAACGGTGCTGCTTCAGGCACTTGCCATAAGGACTACATGTAGCACACGAGGCTGGATTCCAGCAGGACTTGCAGTGGAGCTGGGACCTACGAGTTTTGCTCGGATATCCTGTTGGAGACCCAGACAGGTGAAGCATCAGGTTCACAGGGTCCAAACACCCTTGACTCAACTGTCACAGAAGCAGGTAATGCCAACGGCAAGGAAATGCTGTGTTCTCCATCTCCATGGGAACAAAACCTGGTGCTTTTAACTGGTAGCACGGCCAGTCTTTTCTCAGAAGATAAGGACCACTGTGTGGGCAAGGTTTTTATTCTCTTCTAAATAAACAGATCTTTCTGCTGATATCTAGTCTTGGCAACCAGGCAAGGAATTAGCTGGAAGATGAAGAATGAGCTAATTCCTGACAAAAGTTTCACTTCAGATCTAGAGTACTAAAATCAGGTCTCCTAATGGCCGGTTTTCTTCAGATTGGGGTTTTTTTTTCACCCCTAGGGTACATAGAATAACACATTCTTTTGTGCTTACAAAACAAATGCTGCCTTCCATAGTCCGGGAGAACTTAGGAAGTTTTTAATTATAAGGAAAGCAAAACGAGGACAAGAGAAGTTGGACTGTGCAGAGTGCTCTGCTGGTCTGATCTAGGACAATGTGCCCTACATAGAGCTCAAATATAACATCCTTTGGGAGGCTGCCTTGCTTCCATTCAGCTTTTGTGAGACCACCACTGCCCCCGCAGCACTAATGACAGATTTCTGAAGCATAACTGGTGTCATGGTCTTGCCGTCAAAGTTGTAAACAAAACCATTAGTGGCAGGCATGGAGAGGGAGGGAAAGCCATGTGCAGATGGAGAGTTTATTCAAGTGATATTCTTGCAGTTTCTGCTTTCTTCCTGCTATCAGCTCTGAAATAGCTCATCCCCAGCCACAGTCAGCAACTCTACCCCAGGTGGGTGACGTTTTCCCTTGATAGATACAAGGTCTGGCTGTTTTGTTCTATTTGTCTCGTTTTCCTGCCAAGAAAATGCCATTGGATAGAGCTGAAATTGTTGCTCTTTCTTGATGGAAACCTTGTAGTTGGCAAAAAGAGGGATATTAAGGAAAATAGAAAATCTTTAGATATGACATTAGATACTGCAAAGAAAGTGTGGTCAAATTGTTACTTCTCTCTCCTATATCATACTGGGCAGGAAATTCCTGAAATCTTGTATTTGCAAACCCTCCAACAGAAAATATCACAACTTTTTTTTTTTTTTTCTTCAAAAAGCCTCATTAATTCTCCTCTGGTACATTCCTGGCTCTTTCTTCCAGGAGATCCCTTCTGTGCATTTCTGAGCAGAGCGAACAGTTTGTGTTCACCTCTATCCACACGACTAAACTGCAGGGGGGATGTTTCCGTGACTCAAGAGGACACTACAGACGCCAGCCAACAACAATCCAACAGGCTCTACAAAGGGAAGGCTTCCTCCAGCCTCTCCTGACAGCCCCCAAACACACACCCAGGCTGTCAGCAGCAGTGTCTGACACCAGGTCAAACCAAGGAAATCTTTGTGCATCACATCCCGCTGGCGCGAGCCCCTCGCCCACAGCACTGCACCCTGTGCTCCGAGGGAAGCAAAGGCTGCCACAGCAACCACAGGGCTGTGGTATGGGTTTAGTTTTCGTTTGGTTTCCTCCTGGTCTGGTTTGTTGCTGCTAACCTTGGCTTTACCTAGCAAGCCAGTTTTTTCTCCCCAATTATATCATATGATGAGAACAGTACAGCCAATGTGCTATGCTTCAGCAGGTTGCAGATACACTCTGAGATCAATTCTGTGGTGCAAACTCATCCTTTAATACCTGTTTTTAGAGCCAATGAACTTATTTCTTGAAACTAGAACTCTTTTACCTCTCTGTCATTATTAGGCATGCCCTTATTGTGGATTTAGAGTTTACTTGCACCAACCTGCCAGTTTCTGCTAGGTCTTTCTTAAATTACAAGGACAGATGGTTAAACTGGGGCTGAGGAAGAAGCTGTTCACACTAAACAGAGACTTCTGTGCACTCTGTGGGTGGAAAGGGGTGTCTTTGTTGTGTATCGCAGCTATGGGAAATATGGGGAAGAAACCTCAACATAATGAGTTGGGCAGAGGTTAAAGAAACAAGAGGAAGTGAAATCTTGGGGGGTTTATACCACCTTGGATGCAATGGAAGGGGAAACACAAGACATGCTGGATAACTGCAGCGCTACCTCGCCCCTATTCCTTAGCACAAACCAAAACGACCCAGAAACCCTTTGTCCGTATGTTTGGGGCTTTCTTGCCTGGACCCTAAAGGCGAGCTGCACATTTGGAGCAAGATGTCCCATATTTCAGACAGCAAACAAACCCAAGTCAGGAGCAGAGAACCCAAAGTCAGGCAGAGCACGGTGGACGCCGGTACTCACAGGTGTATGTCATTTCAAAGCTGTCACTGATGTTCACAATGTCGATCTGGGGAAGGAGCTTAGGGGGTTCCGTGAGCTGGGACAACGCAAACCTGAAAGCCGCATGTTCCTGGGACTGTTGATTAGGAAATAACCCCCCTGGGGAGAAAAACAGAGCAATAAGAAAAAAGGTCTTAAGAGCATTCGTATTAGAAACATCATCAGTCCAAAATATTCCGGCGAGCAGAGCCTACAGCTCCGCAGCCCGGGGAGTGCCTCTCAACTCAGAAATCCTCCAGAATGCAAGACCCAAGGGTTTCGTGCCCACTGCGGACAGGCTGGGAGCAGAAAACCTTTCCAGTATGTCTGTTATGTAACCCTGGATCACATACAGGAGCCCTGGTGCACCCCCAGGCCCAGCAGCCTGCAGGACAGGGATAATCCATGGGGTGCGGCTCAAGGTCCTCACCCCCCGGAACTTCAAGCACGAGGAATGGTAATGCTGTCAGTATTACCTCAGTAAAGGAAGCATGAGAGTCTTCCTTCCTGCCCTCGCTTGTAATGGGGCTCAGTTTAAGCCCTGCTGACTGAGGAGAGGTTTGCTACAGCGGGGTTGCAGGAGTCCCCTCACACTGTGGGACTCTGGGGTACGGGGCAGCCTGGCTGAGCCTGGCCCAGCGGGGACAGGGCTGTGAGAGCCAGAGTGACATGGGACTGTGATCATACAACTGCTGCTACTGGAGGTTTGCTGCACAGCAAACCCCTGAATTTAACAGGTGACAGTGGCCAAACTCAGATTGGGCAGGAAACTTAAAGCTTGAACCTCAAAGGAATCAATCTAAACAGAAGCACAGGCAAGCCCAGAACCACCGAGTGATACCAACAGGATAGGAACTGGGACCGGGCTGGACCAAAGCTCAGAGCCTCTCTTCCCCCATGGATCTGGAACAAAGTGCAGTGATAACCCAGCCCTAGGAAAAGTTTCCTGCTGCTCCCCCAGCAGGAACCTTGGCTTGCAGCAGATCCCTTCACAGCCTCCAGAAAGATGCTATTAAATTCAGCCTGTCTTGTAATCTATATGCATTTAAAGAGAGCGCTGCTATTGGCATTTCAGGAGGAGGGAAACAAAGCACTTAGCAACAAGGGAGAATTAAAATAAAGCTGCAGAAAGTATCAATGCCCAAGATGACTTGAGGAAGAAGCAAAATAGGCAAGGACCTGCCATCAACGTCACTTTGCACATCTTTAGTAGAGGGGGCATCTCCTTGTGTGAAAAGGGCTATTTGTGCACCAATATCCCCCCACCTCCCCCGTTCCTCCCACCCCACAGCCTAATCATGGATATCGGAGGAATCAGATGCTCGTAGCCAAGTTGCGTTTGTCAAAAGGCAAAAAATCAGGGATTTTGCACAAATTTGGGGTAAAGGGGAGTCAGGAAGGGAGGGTGACAAGGATGCAGCATCAACAGCAATAAAAGCACTGATTGTGCAGCTGGACTCAGGCAGGAGTTGCCTGAACTTGGTGGATTAGCAATTGATTGGCATTGTAAAGAGAAGGGAGGCGGGAAAGAAAACCTGCATGCAAGGGAAGGGAATTTGGGGCTAGGTTACAAACGATCACCAATAAAGATCAATGGGAGAGTAATAATAAACGCGGAGAAGGAGGGAGAGGAGCCCTGAGAAGTTACAGGAAGGGAGAAAGGAATCAAACAAGCACTGCTGGTGTGCAGGGGAAGCAAGTGGCACGAAATGGAAAGAGACTTCAATGCAAGATCTTCTTCCAATAGCTTTGCCCTTATTCTTTAGCAATAATAACAGAGACCGTCTGTTTGTTGCCTCCCGTCCCAGTTACCTACAGATGAGAGCATCCTCACAAAAATGTATCATGCAACTGCCGATTTTGCAAATGCAGCAACACACAATGGCAGCCTAGGCATTTCTCAAGGCAATAAACAGATATTTTTTTCATACTTCCTCCATTTCAGAGGCACTTTTCTCCCTCCGTGTTGGTGTGTGTGTGTGTGTGTGCAGGCATTTATTCCCAATCTTCCCCTCCCCCAAAGCCAAATTGATCCGTCTCTGCTCCGGCAAAGCTGGTACCAACGCACACATCCAACCCTCGCGGTTCACCCCCTCGCTCTCTCTCTCTCTCACACACACACATTTTGCCTTTGCGAGCACACGAACGGGTCAGTTCTCCCCCACCACCCCCTCTCCACCCCTACCCACTCACCAGGGACCGTCATCCCCCGCACTCACCTATCTGGATATTGTTGGGGAAATTGGCCCCTAACACCGCCCCTAGGAAACTGGTGCAGAAGAAGGCAAAAATGTGCTGCATATTCCCTTTTGCATTGGCGAAAAAAAAGCCCAGTTCCAAGCATAGATTTGATTTTTCCCCCGCTCTGCTCTCTTTAGCTGCCTCTCTCGCCTCCCCTCCGCTGCGCCTTCGGGATGCGCGTCTCCCTCGCTCCGAATCCAGCGCTGAGACTGCCGCTGAGCAGCGCCTGGCAGCAGGATTAACTGAGCCCCGAGAGAAAGAAAGAGAGCCCGCTCCTCATCCACATCCCTCCCCCGCCACACACAACACACACGCACACGCACACGCCAGGCGCTTCCACCCAGCTCCTTCCCCGGCTCCCAGCTGGAGCTCAGCAGCTGGGTACCGCATCCCCCGACCCCGGCTCTTCCCCCGGGGGTCCTGGCTCGGGTTTCTAAGGGCAATTCCCACCTACCCCCTAAATCCCCAGCTTTCCCCCTCAACTTCTCTTGGCATGAGCTCAAATGAACCTGTGAATCAGTAGGTGGCAAACTCTTCTAGAGAAAGGGCTGAAACTCGTCTGCCTGTGATCCATCGCTTCCCAACCTGGGCTCTCACCCCTGGGTCCAGGAGTCGAACGGATCACTCTCCGGAGCCTGGCTCATTAGGATAACAAAGAGGGTCCTCCAAATGTGCCTTGGAAGGAAGGATTTCAGAGCAACAAACAAGAGATCCTGAAGGATTAAAAAAGGAAATCCCCCATCACCTTTCTCATTGATTTTTCCTGCCCATTGTTAATGTATGAGGCTTTTCACCACTGCACTTGATGTGGAAGAATCTGTACTCACCAGCCCCGTCAGACAGGGCAGGCTTCTGAAATTGGGGGGCTATCTTAGCCTGGATCATTTCAGAAGCTGTTTCATGGCAGTTCTGGTGAGGCTGGAGCTTATTTGACCATAAGCACCTTTGCTCAAAAGCAAGAATAAAGGTAGAACCAACAAAACCCAGCTCCTAGGCACAATTTGGGATTTGGAAATTTTTGAAGAACTGTGATGAACACAGAGCCATAGCCAACTCAGAAAGGAAATTCACCCACTCCCCCCTGAAGTCCCAAACCAAACTTGAGGCCATTCATGCCAGAAGCTGAAATTCCATGTCCAGGCCCAGAGATTCTGCCCCTGCTGTTTCCAGCCTTGATACACACCAGCAGTCCATGGTGGAGAGGAAACAGAAGGAAAAAGGGGATGTTTCGGGAAGAATTAGAAAAGACTCAGATGCCCTGTGTCCTGGTTTGGTGTAGGGTCCCTTGCCCTGGTCCCCTCTCCCCATCTCCAAACGTGTGGTTAAATTGGAAGAAGGCCAAAGAGTGGTGACCAATGTTTAAAGGCCAAGACCTGCTCCTGCATAAGGACCAGTTGGATAGATAAGCACACTGCAGAGTGGGATAACTGAAATGGGATGCGACCAAGCCTACAAAACCTGCAGTAGCACAGAAATGTTCCCTGTTGGCCACAGGACCCAGATGTGACATAACTTGATGGTGCAGGGATAACACTACTCTCTATATCCTCAGGCCTTTGTTTAATCTCTGCAAATAAAGAGTTTGAGATCTTTAATATCTTCCTAGACAGTTTTACGGATTTCACTGTGATTTCTAGGGTGACAAAATGCTTAAACACCCACATAAATGCCAGAGTCGGTGTGGGGTCTCAGAACTGTACTCTTACAGCTTTGCATCAGAGAGGAGCTGCACTGATGCCCAGAACTTGGTGGCCTCTTACAGGACAGAACGTAGAGTTACACTGCAAAAACAGAGCCCAGGAGGTTTGCATCCTCCTCATGGTGAGCAAGGAAACATCCTTCTAGGATGGATTCCTTTTTTCCCCAAAGCACCCTTTCCCAGGTGACCCGGCAATGACTCTTGGTGCCAAGTTCATTAGAGAAATCATTCAGGCACTCAGGAACCAGATAAAGGCGGCCAAAGGATGCCCTGACCCTGTCTCACTGCCTGGGTGACCTTCAGCCCTCAGTCACATTCAAGCACAAAAAATTCCCCTCTGCTGTTGATAGGAACACCTTCACCAGACTTCCATTTCACTCCCTGTATAATTTAAGCCATACTGATTTGAGACTAAAATAACCTGCTGATAGGTTTTATGGGATCTTGCTTTCCACCCAGAATTTAATAGAAACAGCTGCATTTATAATCTGAAGAAAGGCACTGAAGGATAACCAGTGCAACAGAAAGATGCCAGCATGTTTTCCAAACTCCCAAACAGCCTATCTGATAACAATAATAGTAGCCATAACAATAAAATATTATAATAGCTTGCAGAAAGCTTGCACAGTCGCATTAATTAATAATGCTGCTTTTGTCTATAAACCTCTCAAAATGCAGGTGGCTTAACAAGGGGAACCTCACCACAGTGTAACAAGATAAGTAGTAATAAGATCATTATTTTAAGAAGGTATTCATTTCCGTTTTCCCTACAGATAACAACATTTTATTCGGGGTTTGTTAGCATAAGGATGTTCAGAATTAACTCTAGGTGCTCTGAAGGTTCTTTAAGTCAACATGAAAGCAATGTAACTTCTGAACTTCTGGCTAAGAAACAGAGTCTTGGGAAATAGATAAAACTCTTCAACTTCACAAGAGTAGTCACAACAGAAACACAGATCAATCCACCAATCTTCTGAAAGAACACAACTGCATTATCTTGATTCATGAAAACAACTTAAGGATCTTATTTCTCCTTTCAGATTTCAGAAAACATTGAAAATCATGCAATAAGAATACAAGCATATTGCACAGCGCCATCTTAATCAGGAGCAACTGAAAATATCAAGGATGGAGTTTTTATAAGACCTGTATTTTGTCTCAAATGTTCCTTAAGACATAGATGAGACAGGCAGGCATCTGGTGGTCAACAGAGAACATCCAATGTGGTTTTGTGGGATTAATTCATGTGAAGTGTAAAGAATTAGGTAAATACAGATATATATTTTTTAAAAAAAGTTTGTCAAATTTAAGAAATGTTAAAAATGCATTTTGAAAGCGTGCAGCTGATTCACTGTAGATCTTTGCCAGACATGAGGATAAGAAAATGGCTATGCCAGAGCTGCTGTTCCCCTGGTGTTCTGTCTGCAGCTGACCTTGCTGTGCTGGGCGAGAACCTTTGTTCTCACCCATTTCTGCTCCAAGGTTTTGCTTGGAGCCAGAGAATTTTGGCTCGGAGGAGGATGTCTGCTGCCTTCCTCTTTGCTCTGCTTTGCATGGCACGCAGTTGTCCACCCGGGCAGCGTGGTCTGCCCTCGCTATCAGAGCTTTTGTTTCCAGGATGGGAAATCAGTGCTTGTTGCAGCAGATATATTTCTGTACCAGAAGCCTTGAAAAAACAAAGGGCTCATTCACATGCAGAAGCCTTGAAAAATGAGGAAATCAACAGAACTCGGCATCCGTCCGACCTCCCAGCAGAATTATTTCCCCCTGTGCCCACTGTGTTTTACATGATGCTCCTGAATGTCTTTAAAGAGGCTACTGAAACAACTATTTCCAAAACTCCTTTTATTTTTCTAGCTGGACAATCTCTATAGGAGGCTTTTTATAAAGAGCAAAAATGTAATTATAGTGATTAATTTAAATAAACTCCAAACAATGCAGACTCTCATATGGTTTTTGCAGAGCCTCGGCATAAAAGAATGCTGATGGAGTGACAAAACATTTCTCTGCCTCCCTTGGTCACCTCAGTTTTGCTATTTTGGATAATGTACCACTCAAGGAACGATTGTACCACAGGCCTTGAGAGGAGAGAGTCCAGAATTTCAACATCAGGCATTTGCTTCAATCCTTAAATCTGGAAGGTATTATTTACACTGACAACCAGCATTTACAAACTCCATTCACCGGATAATTTTTGGTGGAATCTTCTTGACAAAAACAGCCTCGGCAATGTTTGGTATCAGGTAGAAAAATCTTCCCTCATCTTCAATGATTTATGCCTGAGGTGTCCATGGACCCTCTCTACTTTACACAGCAGCTGGAGCTGTCAAATGGAAAACTTTGACACTGCAGAAACAACTCAGAGACGTTAAGGCAAATGTGAGCTTCATCCTTTTCCAGTGTGTACTAAAATGGGAAGATGTGGGACAGGAGCAACTCTTGAGACGATGACAGCTCCAAGCAGGTCCTGACTGATGCCACACATCTGGGGGATGATGTTATAAGGTCACCAGACATTGTTTATTAATTTACTGACTCCTGATGTGGGAAACCTGATGTGAACAGAAACCGGGGAAAGTCGGCTTTTTCCACAAACTGTACAAGAATGTGCTTCTGTTGTCATGATGATCGGCCTATTACCATATTTATAAGACATTCTTGCTTGCTCTGGGATAATTAAGTAAGTAAATGGACTGGAAGACAAACCTGTCAATCAGAGTGGCACTGCAAACACTGTGCACCCTTCAGCTGGAAATCCGTGAGCAGCAGCTGGCAAAGGGAGCTGTGCCCTGGCTGGGAGCAACCCCGGGCAGCGATCAGCCCGGGCAGGGCTGGGGGCTCCAGTGCCACCCAGCACAGCTGGATGGGGGGTCTTGGACACAACAGGGCTAGGGGCTGTCTTGGAGTCAGGGAAGGGAGTAACCTGTGCACCCAGACCAGTGGAATACGCCACAAATTCAGATATGCAACTTTGTTTTCCACAGTTGTTTGTCCCACCACACAGCTGACCTGTTGAGGGTGGGTTTGTGTCCATCAAATGGACTTGCAGTGCTCAGCCAGGGGCTGTTCTGACAGACAGTGATTTAACCAGTCTTGCACGAGTAAATGTCTGCATGAGGACTCCTGAAAACACTGCAAATCTCTGTGTGACGAATCCCAGCTGACCCCTTTACTGACTCCTCAGAAAGAAACCTTTACCATCTGCAGCCCCAAACCCACTCTCTTCCTCATACATGGAATGCTGCTAGCACACTTTTTTCCCCCCCTCCTGGTGAATGGTTAATTTATAACTACTTATAGAATCACTCTGTGCCCTAGTCTCAGTTTACGCTCTTTGCTGAGTCATAAACATAAATCAGAGATGTGGGTGGATCCCTGTTTGTTATTAAAGCACCTTATGTTTCTCTAATCCTCGCCAGAGGAAGCAGAAATTACTGGTAATATATTAAAGTTACAGTAGGTTGTTGGAGAATATAATATCCCCCCAGATTATTGCCACAGATTGGTTGTCATGTTATTTTCTCGTTGAATGGAAAACCAAATAAATTACAAGCATTAACAAAAAATTGTTGAAACTATATGCAAGGAGATTATGTACTGTGAAAAGTCAGACATAGGGGATGCAACCTCAATCAGAGATTCTGATTATCAATAATTCAGCCAAATGTTCATATACATGATAAAGTTTTCTTTCACTCAAAGTTCCCAGAGCACTGTGAATGCTCCAGATGAAGTCAAACAATGACAGAGGTGATTATGCAGTTTAATATTGATATACGAATCAACCCTCATTTTTAATCTCTGGCATCAAACCCAAGATGTGCAGAAAACAAACGTGAAATGAGGAAGATAAAAGGATGCTGATTTAGGAAATTAGGAAAAAAAGAAAAAAAAACCCACCAAACCAAAAAGAAGCAGCAGCAGCAGCAATTGCCACAATTCAAACAGCCTTACAAAGATTCCATCATTGCCATCTGGCTCCACGGCTCTCAGGCTGCTTTGCTAACACACGAGATAAACAAACATGTGGGCTGAGCTTTAGGGTGGCTGATCTTGGCCTTTCCAATAGTCAAAGGACTCAAAGTTTTGAACTGGAGTGTCTGAGTCAAGAAAAGAAGCATCAATTTCCAGTCCTTGCATCACATCCTACCGGAGCAGGCTGCCAGCTACCAGCTGGGAAGGGGGAAGTCTGTGCACAAAGGAGAAAACTTAAAAAATCACCAGAATTATCAGTGTCATTCTGTCATGAATTTCTGCAATCAATACAGATATTCATGTCACTTCTCTTCATTCTTTAATTTCTACCCGTGCTCTATCTCACAGGGAAATGAGAATTTCAACGTTGGATCAAATCACACAAAATCCCACCCTGAGTGTCTCAGCCTCGCACACAGCATGGTCTGCAGCACATTTGCAGTCTGTATGAATTAAATGGGTTGGATTTCACAAGGACTAATAACTGACTGGAGATAGACACCTCTGAAAACTCTACAGAGAACTTTGCATGTGTGGACCCTGCATAAATAATCTAAACTCCCTCAAAGGACTGTCAGAAGAAAACCTCATTGCAATACAAAATACCATTATGTAATTTTATATGAAAAGTTGTTTAAAGGATGTGAAAGAAAAATGGTTTTGGTTTCAGTTAGGAAGAGGAATAAAATGAGATTTGCAGGGTTTCTGAAAAAACAGGACATCAGCCACACATCCCTTCTTGGAGAAATTACAGAGGAGAAACAGAAAGGCTTCAGGTTAGGACACAGAAAATCATTAGAGCTGGAGAGAGGAGAAGGGAAAGACTGGCACCACTCAGCTGAAAGGAGCTGAATGGGGAACGAAAAGATTCAGGTAGTCAAAGCACTGCCTGGCCCGGCCAGCCTCCATCAGATGTGTCTTTGTTCCTCTTCCGTAGCTCCAAAACCAGTTTTTAATTTCCACCAAGTAATGTTCTACAAACGTGTGGCAGAGGTCCACAGCAGGGGGATGTCCCAGCTTCTCACTTCCCTGTCAGAGCATCTAAGCCCTCCGTGGCAGGGCCGGTGTGGCACCGTGACAGGACACTGCTGCCAGCTGCACAGGTGGATGCTGCAGGGGGAAGGGGACGCACTGGGCAGCAGCTGTTGCTCTGCCCCGTGCAGTGGGCTGGTGCAGGGGCACTGCCTTTTGCTCACACTCACAAGCAAGGTGTCCAGCTCAGCCATCACTGTCAGGCTGCTCTGTTAGGACAAAGAGCTGTAAAGCTTAGTGGGTGCATGAGGATCTGTAGGTTGCCTATAATTTCTCCTCTTCATCCTTTAGACACCACTGGAATGGCAGAGAGCTAAGGATGTAATCTGAAAAGGATGTAATTTTTAAAAAATCATCCTGCTTTCCAGACTGGAAGAGAGAGATGAAGGATACAGGCCCTGTTACACCAAGTGTTTCTGGAGGTGTCCCATGTTAGGGACTTTCTGTACTCATCAAGGTTTTTTCCTGAGACTCTCTGTACATCACGAGCACAGATCAGTGCTGTGCTACAAACAAAAGGCCAGACTCCCTTTGTGCTCCCAAGAACTGATCAAGACACAAAGGACAGCACACAAACACCCGGTCACCCGGCACACCACAAAGTTTGCCACCCATTGTAGCAACACTGGTGATTAGAGCGAGTGGGAATCAGAGAAGAGCAGATCATTAGCGAGAAAGGAAAGGAACAGAACTGAGGAGCTTCAGTCACCAAGAAAAAATAAAATAAAAAAGCAAATAAGATTTTCTTTCCAGGAATATAAAGATGCAGTAATTGCTTTAGAAATCTTATACATCCATGTGTACTTGCTTTGGATGCAGTCTAGGACTGTTGGGCAACTGCACTGAGTCATGTTACTCGAGAAACCTGAGCCCCTGTTAAGCTCTGCAGAAGCAGCGCAATCAACCTACAGCATCCTGTCACCTTGCCCACAGAGAGCTTCGATCACCCTAATCAGCTATTAATGGCCAGTGATGGAAGAAAAAGAACATTTGTGCCATCTGAGAGACTGGCAGGGGAATCAATTTGCCAGAGCTCACAGAACCCACAAGAGGGCCGGGACTGAAGCATGCTGTGTGTCTCTGCCACAGGAACTGCAGGAAAGTCCCCAAGCATGAAAACCTCGTGTACTTGTCCCCTGCCCACGTCTCGTAGGAAAGCCCCCAAGAGCTATTGCCATCTGTAGCAGCATGATGACAAGTGGTACACTGCCTAAAACGACACAGGGAACCACAGACATTTGGAAGTGATTCAGGTGAACATGGTGCTGCTTTGTAAAGTGAATAATATGCCAGCGATGGATTTGTGAGGCTCGCTGCTAGCAAAGCTCTGGCTTCTTCTGGACACTGTGCAAACAGCCCTCGTGATGGAAAGGCAGGTTTCAATCTGCGTGGAGCTCATTTTAACTCCAGGGATGAGGGTAAAAAGAGAGACAATGTGGAATGCGAAGACCTGGTGACCTAATTTGTTAATTACAGGCTGCTTTCAGCTATTTGATTCTGCTTTGCTATGTGCATCTCATGGGCTCTTCCTACATACATCTCTCTTTTCCTCCTTCCTGCCAAGAAAGAGAAGCTATTTAGACTTCCTATCTAGTGTGATGATATCATATTTATTTATAAATGTTCATCCTTGAAATAAAAGGACGGGGATGACGGTGAGTGCTACGCATTCGAATTCCTGGCCCAGGGTTTGTGCTGCAGCCTCAGGAGTTTAGCTGGACCTCTCTTCCAAGTCCTTCAGATGGTGAGCCACAGGTGCTGGGAGAGCCATCCCTCGCTGGCTGCATCCACAAAGCCATCCTGCCTCCTCCAGCTTTTGCAATGGAGCGTTTTCACCCCAGAGTTGTGATTATGAAATGTCACCGTGGAAACAGTTGGAATGTAATATGTGCTTGCTTGCTTTCCCCCACCCTCCTTCCCCACCCACCAACCTCCTCACTTTCTGAAGTTATGTTTGCTGTGCAAGAAAAACCCTTCTTGTTCCCCTCCTCCCCCCCGCCCCAAACCTGCAAAGGGGAGTGTGTGCACCTCACAGTCACCCCAAAAAATATCCCTATTCATTAACAGCTCCTTGGTACCTGGTAGCAGGGCAAAACCTACCCAACTCAACTGGCTGTTACTGCAGCTACCAGGACTTCCTGCCTTCCTCTGTCAAATAATAACTTCTGTAAAATGGCATTATAAAGAAGCTTTGAGCCAGTAGGATCCTGATCTGCTGTTGCTATAACTGTCACTGCAAGAAAGCCTCTACAGAAAAGCATAATTCCCCATCACACACCTGTGCTGTCCCCTCTGCTCTGCTGTCCTGTTCCCATTAGTGCTATAATGAGCGTACAACACGCGCACACATCTTGGTTTTCTTTCTTGTGTCCCACCACCTAGAGGCAGGTCTTTAGATGGTGAGTTCTTTGTGCTCTGCCTATGTTAATAAAGCACGATTTCCCCCTAATCATGATTTCTTCCACGATTCTCATCAGCATCACAAAAGGTCAGAGCTGTCCACCTGGGAGTGGAAAGGTCAGCTCACTTTGGATCTGACACGTGGTATCTCGTAGCTCCTGGAATATAATCAGCTCACTTCATATTTATTTTGTGTGACTGCAGCACTATAAAAGAGCGGGGGCTGTTCCAGAGAAATCTTCAGTCTCTTGTAAGGAATGTGCAAGCAACCCCAAGGGAAAATATGAACTCAAGAGAGCGGTACTGAACAGACCTCTCTCTCTGGCAGAGAATGCTGGTTTGGTTCTCAAAAATCACATCGAGGATTTAGATACCCATCGGTATTTGTTAATTTTTATTTAGATGCCCACGGGTATTTGTTAATTTTAATTAATGGGATAAAAATCCCCCAGGCAGTTTTGACAATTTCAGGCAACAGGGCTTTGACTGCAGAGATGGATTCACTTGGAGGGACCCTTTCCCATGCACCAGTCATGAAAAATGGTCCAGAGACACTCTCCAGAGTCAGGTGTACATTTATAACAAGACAATGGGGGGGGCGGGAAATCCATAATTTCTCTAATTCAGGAGAAGCTCTGAGCTTCCACTGTGATGTTCATGCACACATTGTTTCCCCAGGAGCCTCAGAGCCATGGCAGCCAGGTGATACTGGCAGGGGACACAAAAAGTGGCTTCTGCCCTGGGAGAGGTGGGAAGCCAGGCAGGAGCTCCCCTGGCTGCTGTCTTGGCTAGCCCTGAAGGAAGGCAGGGGACATGCCCTGCTGGCTTGACCAGCTGGGGTTTATGACCTTGTTACCTCCTACAGGGCCCTACAGGTAACTGTAAAAGATTCCTCTTGGCAATGGGAGTCCCGGGAATCCTCTGAAGCTGATGCTTTTCAGTACAATGCAGCTTCTTTTTTTCCCCTGTGGCAGCTGATTTGTCAGCAGCATGGAGATGGGGATGTACCATGTCCATGATCACGAAAAAGGCGGTTCCTGGCCCTCATGCAAGCCACAGCCTTCCCATGAAGTGGCTGGCAGTCACTGGTGTCCCCAGCACTGTCTCACCAGCAGCCCCATGCACAGAGCAGTGCAAGCTGGTCTGACAGCACTTCACCATAAGATTAGCTCAAGGGAGGAAAAAAAAAAGAAAAAAAAGTAGGTCTTTTGGGTGGCCTATACCCGTACCTACAATCTGCACACTTTTCTTCAGCTGCTTTGCTCCTTGAATGACGATCCAGGAGCAGGCAAAGGAAATCCCCGAGACGAGCTAATGGACACCCCTCCTATCCTGGTGTCCAAATCAGCAATTCAAATTGGCAGCGTCTCTCATCAGAATTGTTAATTCTCCACCCTGCGACAGCCTCCCGTAACTCCCGGGCTCACCAGGTGGAGAAGAATCACACAGACTCTCGATTTAAATACTGCTTCTATTTCTGGCGTGCTTTCAATTACCTGCGAACGTAACCGGATCTCTGCCGTCCCCTCGCCCTCCTCAGTGATCCATCCCTGTGCTGGTGAGAGCCCTCTGCAGCAGAACACCTTTCTCTTGGGGAGGTGCAACAGGGCAGCTCCCTCCAGGAGAGGAACAGCTGGCCCGAGATCCAGCTGTGCTCAAAGCCTCGGCAGCAACAGGGATGGAAACAGAGCCCCAGCATCCAAGGCCAAATGCCAGCCAGCTGCCACCACAAGGGCACCCCAGCATGTGCAGATGAAGAAAACCGCCTGTGTCCTTCCTCTCGGCTCCTCTGAGCTTGGGGCTGCAGCTGCCATGGAAGGGCCAGAGTGCAAAGGTTCCCTGGCAGTGAGCAGTGCTCACCCTCTCACCTGCTGCTCCAGAGCCCCTGAAAAGTTACCCACTAGGGCAAAGCTGTTTCCCCACAAAACATTTTTCACATGTCCAGTGCCCCTTTTGGAGAGGAATTCAGGACATCTGCTATTTTAACCCTGGTTAGATTCAGGTTTTTTCCTTGACTGACTATGACAAATTGCTGTCCCGCATTTCTAGACCATTCTCATTCAGTATCAAAGCACTGTAGGTGCTGAGGGAATCTGGCCCATTCATACCTGGGCACCAGTTAATTATGAGGCATTCAGACAAGCCTGTAACCTTAGGCAAGGTGAGTTAGGAGTGGGAGGCTCAGCTATGGCACTGCTGCCATCTCCTGATTTTACACTCGTACCTAAGCCTGTCCATCAAAACAGCGCACCCCACTTCCACCCACAGGTTTCCTATTTCAAGAGGTGAGTTGAGATAGAATATTAGTGTATATTCACTGTCTAACCTCACTGTTTCGGAATTCAACTTGCAGAAAATACTGTTTTGTACATTATTTCCCCCCCTGCTCATTTATGATTCTTCTCTCTCAGATTACCATGAACATGTCTGCAAGCACACGGAGTCCTGGGTTTGGTACAGACATCTGCATCCAAACAACTTGGCAGTGCACAGACAAAGGAGAGAAAGCACTGCAGATTGTCATTTGCACAAGGCCATGTACCAGCTCAGTGTGAAAAGGCACAAATCTGCTTGTCTCCAACCTTCAGCGCTGTCTTTTGCTCACAAGGGTGCTTTAAAACCACTTCTGGGTACAATAAACAAACAAAAAGTGTGATACCTTATGAGTCCCCATTTGCACTGTGAGTGGGGGTAAAGGGCTGCAAGACCTAAGACACGGCATTTTATATAGTTGGTAAAAGAATACAGATGCCTGTGACAGCAAATTGCAACCTTTCACTGAAAAATCCTCTCAGAAAATTGGTGTTTTCTGCCTGTCTGCATTTCACAGAAAATAATTTTATTCCTAGTGTTTCCTTTCCATAGGTTTGGAAATCTGAAAACTCTCTGGCTAAAAATCTTAAAAAAACATGGGTGGGGAGGGGTTCAGACAAAAAAAAAATTTTCATTTGCCATTTTTGAGTGAAAAGTCAACAGCTTCTACAGCACGTCTACCACATGATCTTGCAGGCAGATTTGAGGCTCTCCATGAGATGCACAAACAGAACTGGCTTTATGGAGATCAGTACCAGTGTTTTCTCCTTCACGAGGCTTTGCTTTGCACAATGTTGTGGATTACAGCTTAAAATGAAGTCTATGCTGAAAAAAAAAAAAAGCCCTTGGTCCCAAAATCCACAGGAACAAGGCTTTTAATCAAACCACAAAGGGTAAGAGTGGTTTAGGCAGAAATGTTCAGGGCTAGATACACTTAGGGAGTGAGCATTACCTTGGAGGCATTTATAAAAGTGGTAGGAGTGTGATCACACACTTCCCATCCCTCCTCCCATGACTGAAATCCATCCCAAGGAATTCCCACTCCCTGGTGAGCTGGGTGGTCAGGCTGCTCCCCACCATCCCCACCACACACGGAGCACAGCAGCCTTCATGGGGTGCAAGAAGCAGCATCCAAGTAGTCCTGTAACCATGACAACATTCAGGATCAAAAATACACACATTTCAACTCCTTGTAGTAAAAAGGAAATATCAATAAAGGATGGAAGCCACTTTCTGCACATTTCTGTGTTCTTCACAAGAAAGTCTTTGGGAATATCCTGGCTCTTTGGTATATGAAAATAAAGGAGGCAGAGTCCACATTCGGTACTGACTGCTTCGGGGTTGGTTACTCCTCTACTCTTTTTTTCTAGTTTAAATAAGGTATCTGAATTTCTTTAGCTCCTTTGCATTTTAATGCTCATCTTAAAGGCTCAGATAGGAAAAAGGAAAGTGGAAAAAACAACCTTTCTTTGCACCCCCTGCTTCCTGCTAAAGTGAAACACTCTGTGTGAAGAGTGACAGTCATTTTCTTGAGCACGCAATGCCTGTGATTTGAATGTCAGCCCTGCAAGCATGATTCCATGCGGGGATTCACTTTTTTACATTCCCCAGCTGCAGAAGAAGTTGCACAGTTCCATCGGTTTGCCATGCTGATGCTAATAAACCCCTCCAAGTCGCTATGGCAACGAGGCTAATTAGGAATGGGCTAATGTTGGGGTTGATCCTCTCAAATTTCCCTAGTCTAGGCTGCAACAAGATAGTTAAAGGGTTAAAGGACTCGGAACTTCCAGCTTTAAGGGCAAATATGAAAGAGAAGGGTCAGCTGCTGCTCCTTGCAAAATAGGACCTGGATCTTTGAGCATTTACACCAAGTGTGCTTGCATGGACTCCTGCTGGTTTGGAGAACCATGCAAGAGTGCCAGAAGAGAGCTCTCCAGCCTGGGAGGAGATTCCAGCTCAGCTGTCTGAGCAGAGCCATGGCACAGCCAAAAGCTCCAGGATGCCCAGCACCAGCTTCATTTGAAAGGTCTACAAATCACTCCGGAATAAAAACATCCTTTTTCTCCTGCTATGCATTCTCACAACAGTGGAAAGGATCCTCACTGAGCAACTCCACAGGGAAAGTACTTGTAATGGGGGAAAAAGGCACAGGACTTCACTCAAATGCCTGCCAGCTTGCGAGGGGCTTTCAAAGAGCTTTCAAAGAACTTTGTTAGAGGGTCTTGTCTTTACCAACAGCAGCAGCATCACATCACACTCAAGGAGATGGCAGAGTTACCTGGGCCTCTAATCGTCGTTGCTGGCCCTTAGTCAGGATCAGGAGAGCTGACAAGGGTGAAATGGGTAGAGAACCGAGAGCCGATCACTCCAAAGATGTCTTCAATGGGCTTGTCCTGAACGAGGCTGACACAAAGTGAAAAGATTGGGAAAAAGTGTTTGACCAGCTCTACGTTTTACACATTTCTGCAGGTCTGATCCTTCTGCTGAGTTTTGCCAAGACCAGCACTGTGTCTCCAGCCTTGGGCAGGACCATGGGCAGGACCTGGTGCTCACATTGCCAAGTCACAAAACATTCAGATTTTTCATCAGCATTGCATAAGGATGCTGCAAAAGATAAATCCAGAACTGGTGGTGGCTGGAGCTAAATAAGTAGAGACTTTGCACCTATTACTCCTATTCTTGTCAGGCTTTTAGACAAGATTCAAATTGTAGTACTGCCAGTTCTGCACTGCTCTTTTGAAAATCTACAGAATGTGCTGAGGTCTGATTTCCTTTAAAAACATATTTTAAAGAAGGAAAACAGTGAAATTACAGCTCATGTTTCTTATAAAGGTACTAAAACTTTAGGTAAGAAAAAGAAAATGCATAGTTTTTAAGTGTTTCTTTTGAAAGGGAGAGATTGCTGTTTTATAACAGAATCTCTTACTTCAGAAGTAGAGCTATTATTGCTATAAATGCCAGCAGAATTTCAGAGGAGTGATAGCAAATGCATCAAAATATACATTTAAGTCCTATTCTACCTCCTAACAGGGTCCATGCTGCTGATGGGAGAAGCAGCAAGTTGTTTTGGTCTGTGCTACAGGAATGTGCAGACACACACTCTTCACACAGAGGTGCTGTGTCTGAAGTGGTTCTTCTACATTGTGCTCAAAAAATTCCTCTTTTCTGACCAAAGAGAGAAACAATCACGAGAGAGTTCCAGCATGTTAAAACTGGAATGAAAAGAGCTGGCTGTTCCATAGTTTAGCCAGAAATTAAAAAGCTCATGTCCAGACTAAAATTGCAAGTAAACTTTGCAGAGCAGGCACTGAATTTGGCTCAGGACAGCTGATCACAGGCAGCCAAGCAAACACATCTGAAGGTGCCACCAGCCCTCAGCCAGATCATGATCATAGACTTAATCTGTTGCAATGTGGAATAAAATGGATTCACTCCCACCACTGCTGAAGAAGGGTTAGAAGTGAGCAGACAGTCATTTTTTATAGCTAAGCTGAAGCCACTGCAGGTTCTTGAAGTGCTGTGACCTCAGCGCTTGGCAGCACAAGCATCCACTGAGAGAGCTAGAACTTTACTTTCTATTATGCTCCATAGCACCTCAGTCAGGTCACTTTTCTTCCTTCCTTTCCCACTCTTTCCATCGTTTTATAATGAAATAGGAGTAGTAGCCATCTCCTACAAAGTGCTCTACAAACCCTAGCAACTTGGGGCCTCTAGGTGCTACTGTAATACAAATAATAAATAAAGGACCTGAGTTTCTTGTTGACACAGAAGCTTGAAATAGTGAGTTCAACCTAATTTCCCTCATTACAGAAACGTATTGCTGAAAGTATGGCTCTATCCTCTTTCTCCCGTGCAGTCCCAGGCAGAGGGAGAAGCCAGGCAGGCAAGGCCTCTTCCACCCATGAGTGAGCAGCGAGATGTGTGCTGCTGCAGCTGGCAAACACCAAGAGAAATGATTCAAAACCCAGTGTGCCAAGCTATGCCTGTTACTGAATATCCTTTAGGGCTTATTGTTCTGGCCAGCCCTGCTGTGACTGGATTTTTGGGATGTTTGAGTCTCATTGAGATGCAGCAGCATCCGTAGAAATTGTGAAGCCTTCAAGCTGCAGCTCAGGTCTGACAGGAGCCTTTGGCCTCTTCAGTCTTCCTACACACTTGCTGAAGCTGTGCAGGTCATTGTGGAGTGGGATTTGTGCTGGACCTTTGAACTGCTGGTTCTTGCCATGGAGAACCCCAGAGAGGGGCTGCTGAGTGTGGGTGAGCACTGAACACCGGAGCAGAGCAGCAAAACTGAGATGTGGCTCCTGAACAGGAAATTCCTGAGCTCAAGCACTACCTTAATTTGTGGTTCCTCCTCCTTCTCCCCCATTTGTATCCAGGCAGGAGGAGAGCCTTCTGTCCTGCTTTAGGCAGACCACTAAGGTGGATAAAGCAGGGAATCGATCCCTTTCCACTGGCCAGAAAAAGCAAGGAGCAAATCCAAGCTGTGGTCCAGACTGCCATAGCTGAAGTGTGACGCACAGTCTCAGGAAATGTAAATGTGTCTTTCCCTGCATTAGAGAAAATTACAGGCAGACCCAACTCCTGGAGTACTTGTGAAGGCAGCACAGGCAGGGCTCTGGCTGCAGGCAGCAGCCCTGGCTCCTTTCTGCATCCAAGAGGAACAGGAGGGTAACAAAGAATTCTCCTCCTTGTGCCCCTGAAGCATCCAAGGGTGGTGGGGAATGCAGAGCAGCTTGGATATGGAGCAGCCTCAAGCACACTCCTGCCCTGCTGGGACAAACGTAGGCCACAGAAGGGACAACCTGCTACCACCAAGCACTATTTTGAGTCAGGGGGCACTTCCCTGGTAAAATAACCTGTAGATACCCACTTTGTGCAGAATGAAATGTGAAGAGTGATTAATTTAAAGCATAAAAAATTATTTTACTATTAACAGTCTTAGCCTATTTTCAGGCATAGGGGAAACTCCATCTCTGTAGTTACCTATGACTCCAGGGTTAAGAAAAGTTTATCATAATCACATTTTAAAATGTGATTTAAAATAGCCCTTCATTTTCTGCTCCTCTCAACAGGCTATTTTGTTTCCTTCCTGGCAGGTAGAGTTTGCATGTGAAATGGAAAGCAGAATTGTTTAAAAAAAAATAAAAATAAAAAGAGTTGCCAACTCTAAGCCACAGCACTCTGCCCACTCAGAAGCAGCGTGCCCCTGCCAGGCTGTGATCTCCCAGGGCCTCCTTCAGCTCTGTGCCACCTGATGAGTGTGAGAGATTAATGTCCCCTGCCCAGATGCAGAGTGAGCATCGAGAGCCTCACGTAGAAATGGCAGTGTCTGCTGCTCCTGCATTGTGTCCCCTCACCTTTGACGGGCTCAGAAGATGCTCAGGTGTCATGGGACAAAGGGCTGATACTGGGGACAAGCAGCAGAACCTAAAGAACTGGAGAATCTGACCTATCATTTCTAAAGGAAACGACAAGAAAACATCCCTAAGCCATGACTCCATCTCCTGATGCCTCCAGGACATGACTTTTCTCCTCCTGAGTGAGATGGGAGGTCCTGGGGGCAGTTTTGCTGCCTGAAGTGCCTTGCCCTGAAGGGCACAGCACCTCACAGCCTTGGACGCTGTGCCCTGCAGAGCAAACCACATCGCAGGCACCAGCAAGGAACGCATTTTCACCCAGCAGCTCCTGCACTGCAACACAATGCCTGGCACTGGAGCTGATCTTTGGAAAGGCACCCAGTATTTACCAAGAGATTACTAGTGATGCAAACTGGTCTGCTGTATGCCTGTGCTTGCACCAGGCATATGGGTATCAATATTCAGCCACATGAGCTCCAGGAGCCAGCTCTGGCAGTGAGAACAAGAATTAAATGACAGGCTCTTCCACCTCAGCCCAACTGCAAGGGACATGGGAATACTGGCACACAGAAGCTTGTTTTCAGTAAGCCAGAGCACGAATGACTGAAAAAGACTTTGACACACTGCTTTCCTAATGCTTTTGGTCGGGCGTGTTTTAAAAACTTGGCTCAGGGCTCCAGGCTCTCTTTCTCTCTCTCTGTCTGCCACTGGAATCAACAATTATAATCTCTCATGAGTCTGTTGCTATTAAAGATTAAAAAGGTTGATTTTGAAATCTATGGATTTCTTAAGGGAGCTGAGAGCAGAGACTCTGCTGGAGTTCCAGGCTGTTGCTGCCTGGGCTCTGTGCTGGACTTAGTGGTTGTTTCCTGCCCTGTCCAGTGCACAGTGAGGCACAGGAACAGAAACCTCTCCCTGCCTGGCCATCCCTGCTAGCTGCACTTGGTCCTGGCCTTTCCTGCAGGTGTTCTTGGCACAAAGCCAGCCTCATCAGGTGTTTTTGTAGGAGGCAGATTCCTCTGCCAGGGTTCCTTGTCTGCCATCAGCCATTGTGTTAATTGGGCACTGGGTCAAAACTCACAAGCTTGGTCCACGTGGTATAGAAGCTTCTTGTCCTGTCATCTGGTTCTCCCCCTTTTACTGCTGTGTTTGCCTTTGGGAAATCCACTGTGAGGCTCAGAAGTGTATAAAGACAAGCTGTAACTACTGGTGAGAATGTTGGCTTTGACTAATAAATTCATTACTTGTGTATTTTTAGGGGGTGTGATGACATAACTTAGCCTGGGATCATAATTTTTTATAACCTCCTGTTAAACAAACAAAGACAGCCAATAAAGGCTTTTTCTTCCCTGAAATTCCCTCTTTGCCTAAGAATATGTCCCATCATCCAGAATTTATTTTGCACTCCTTGCAGCATAATGGGTCCATTTGGTATAATGCTGCATTAGCTAACAATTATTTATGCCAACTTGTTACCCATTAGATTCCAAGAAAATCTTGCAGCTGGTACAAATATCACCCTGAAACATCAATTCCCATCTCAACATCTTGGTTTTTTCCCCTCTGCATGCTATGGATGGGCAGTGCTGGAAGTGGATGATGCAGAGGTTTCTGGGAGGAAGGTTCCTGACATGTTCCTGATGTGCACGTCTTGCCCTGTAGGAGAAGCTTCATTCCTTCAGAGGGGAGGGGACCTGGTACCATCTAAAACTTTCAGGGCTGAGAGTTGCTACTACAACTTTGCACCTACTCTGGCCCAGAGAACTTTTCCAGGACTTGAAATTAAAATAGACCTTTTTTTTTTTCCTCCTAATTATTTTTGTTTCCACTCCCACTATTATACAAACTCTTTTCATCCCTTCTCATACAGCCTCATCTGCAGCAACAACGAACACAAACAATGTTGCAGGACTTTTGACACTCTTGCTGAGTCCAAGCACATTTGTGACACTGGTTTAAATCTACAGGACTAAAACAAGTGGAGCACTCTTAATCCACGTGCCATACAAGCAAAAGACCCTCAAAAATGAGAAAATTCAGATTTTGCAAATGGAAAATATGGAGTGGTGGAAGGTGGGCTTCTATGACTGTGCCAATTTTAAGAGTATAATTCTAAAGAGATTAAAAAAACCCCACAACTCTTCCAAGAGACTTAGGAATACTTGGAAATGTGGTTTGTACTGTCTTTTAATATATATTTTTTCATAAGCTCTGAAGGAATAACCTAAAAATACCCAAAGCCTTTTTATGTACTTTTTCTGTAAGTTACCTATGGTTACATGAAAAAATTATTTGTGACTTAAGAGTGGAGTCACTGTCACAGGAAAGGACTGCATTAGACATCATCTTCAAACTGAGGTCTGAAAGACCTAGCTGAAATGGAAAGGACAAAGAAAGGAAGAGAAAAGCTTTCAAACCAGATGTTTGCTTTGAAATCTCATGTTGATCTTCAAATTATCCCACTTTCATTCAGGAAATTGTAGAGGATTAGAGTGCACTTTGCTGAAGCTGGAAATTTTGCAAGAACTTGCGTGGTACTGACATGTCTTTTGAGGAGTAAAGCAGCCTCATCCTTTGTGTTTTAGCACTGAGGAGGAGTCTGGGCACTCTGCACCATTTCTGGTGCTCTCAGCGCGTGCTGCCCACGGCGTTCACACCACCCAGCCTGGCACTGCGAGCTGGAGCTCCTGCTCTCTGTCTGGCAGCCGGGTCTGCTTTGGAGACTGCACATCAGGGCACCAACCAGTCAGACAATGGCATCGATCGAGCCTAAGTGATTTTACAGGGATTCTCCAAGGAGAAAGCAGCTTTTCCTATGACCCAGGTGATGTAAGTCAATGGCACCCCAAAGACACAATCAGTTTACTGCTTGTTTGTCAGAAGGAAAGGCATTTTATTATTTTTTTAGACCATCAGCTAAATGTTCTTTATTTTTAAGACCACAGTTTTGTATGGCTTGCTACTGGAAAGTAGGAAGGCTTGAATTTCTAGGTTAGAGACAGTAACACTGCACGTACCAGTGCTTTGCAATAATGCTTCATGAGGATTCCCTTGGACTTCATAAGGCAGCTATTGTTGATTAAATAGTAATTGATTTTAAAAGCATATTAAATGAGGACTTATGAGCAAATAAAAACCAATATAATTTATGAAAAATTGTTACATGGCTGCTATGTCACAACTATTTTTCAACGATTAATTATTTTAAGATGTAATACCTGAATAGAATGGCTCCAGAACTGTTAATTTCAGAGTGCTGTCATTTAAACCATGGAAAACTTGTAATTATAAGCATGAATCCCATGCACGGTGTTGCAGGATTTTGCTGGTTTGTTGTTTACCACTGGTGAGGGAATAGGTTTTTGTAGAGGTTGATTAGGAGCTGCAGATCCTTTCTCCCATGTTATGACTCACAAAAATTTTCAAACAAAGCCCACTGCAGTGGGAAGGCTGCTGACTGCAGATGCTCGTGTCAGGTCCTGGGTAGAAATCATTAACAATCCCACCCTCCTGTTGCTACCCGGGCTCTCAAGTCCCTTCAATTCACTTTGGCCTCCTTTGCAGCCAGAGAGGGAGGAGAGCTGAATGAGCAGAGAAAGGCAAACCTCTTCCACAACAATACTTGGCTAAAAGGGAGTTAAGAGGGCAAACGGGGCTGGTTCTGCTGAAAAGCAGCAACAAAAAGCCAGTTGTGGCCTGTTGGGTAGAGCCAAGGTCAGAACTGACATAGTGAGGCTAAGATCTGTCACGCAGGGGAAACCAAAGAGCAGAAATTTCCCTGACATGGGAGTAAACAGGGGACAAAAATGGACAAATCAAGGACGTCGCATGGGAAGCATGAGATTTAAGTAAAGATAACACAAAGTGTGAATGGAAATAGTGTCATGATGAGTAAGAAAAGCTGAATATGGAGACAAGGCCTTGAACTTGACTTAAGATGCAAGTAAATGTCTCTGAGAGCAGTAGATGAGAACCTCTCATGCCAGAAGACTGATACAGCTGCTTTATAAAATCACAGGCCTTGGAGTGTGGGCATCCAAGAAGCCTATCAAGGGAATTTGCTTCTATATATTGCCTATACAGAAACAAAGGATGAAAATGGGTTTTGCCACCAACACGCCTGCTGGTGTAATCTCAGTAACATCCCAGGCTCCAAAACAAACTCCAAAGAAAATTGTTCTTACAGTCACAGGTTTAATTAGAAAACGGGTTGATAAGCAACGTGGATTTACCAAGGATATCTCACACCAGCTTAAGCTGATACACTTCACCATTTCCCCAATACCAATTTCAGAGCTGGAGAGAAGAAAGAGGCTGAGGTACAACTTCTACGGAGTTTGAGAAGTTGAAATGAAGTCAGATACCCACAAGGTTTAAGATTTGTCTTTTAATGCTTCCAGAATGCAAAGCTGCCTGCTGTACTGCAGAAACCTGTCAAATACTGGTTTCCACTGCACGTGTCTATTTCTATAATAGATAATCCTGAAAATATTAGGGGAGGGGAGAAGGTGCTCTCCTACTTGAGCAATATGTTTTGGATCCGTGCATTTGAAATGTAATCACTTATCAGACTTTCTTCTTGAACAGGTCAATGCTTTCTTTATCAGGGATTTATTTGGACAGGCCTTTGATACATGTCTCAGACTTTTTCAACCAGGAAACCAAAAACCTTTACTTTTAATGGATTAGCTCCTTCCACTGTCCTGCTTTTCTGGGAGTCTTTTTGGGTTTATTGCTCTTCCTGGTATTTTCCTTGGCTTTATATGGTGGTACATATGACAGCTAGGCTGGACCTTCTGTCCATCCCTCAGGAGCCCTTTGCCAGCCTGGCTGAGAACAGTCCTTCTCCCGCTGCAGGGTGGACAGGCAGTCAGATGGGCACATCCTCACCAAGATCTGGGATTTTCCAGCAGTGGCTGGTTCTGATTCACCTCACGTTTATGAAACGCCTTTCCCCCACACAAAACTGCATTTTAACAACCTGCTGGCAGCAAAATTTTAGGATAAATGGGTGGGAATTGCAACAACCATCTGATTCCAGCAGCAGGTCAGCATGCACACAGGGATTCACAGGCTCTGCCCCACTGCACCTTCTTTGTGCTCAGAGAATTTTGGACCGAATAGTTACATGAACAAAAGCAGCAAATGCTCAGATCAGGGCCTGACACTGAGCAGGGCAGTGTTTACATGCAATAGATGGCAAAGGACATCAGCTTTTTCTAGCCAACATCTATTAAGGACACCTTCTGCACTGGTTATTGCATAGCACATATTGAGATGGCTGCACTGAGCATCACACAAGGAATCTCATCTCAAAATTGGCTTGTCTTTGGGTTTACTGACAGTTAGTGCTGGGGGCTGCTGGAAATTATTTCTCAGGTACTGTCAGAGGGTGCTCATGTCATTGGTGGCATCCACAGTGACCACAACAACGGCAAACCCAAGATAAAGTCAAATTTGGTCTCTAATCCTTTGTGGTTACTGCATTTCTCTAATATCTTAGCAAAACCCTACTTTGCCTTGTAAGCTGAGAAGTGAAATTTTACCATATCTGAGCTTTACCATATCCCAGAGCTTCTAGAGGAAGATTAAATGCTGAATACCATCCGTCTGAACTTAGCCTACAGCTATTTGCATGATCACATAGCAGCCATGGTGCAAATTCCTGGAGAGGAGCTACAATGTGCAGCTCTAGATTTGGGCTATCGCAGGGGCTCTGATCCAAAATCCCAGCTTATCCTCTAATCTGTTATTGCTCTGTTCATGAGGATACATTCACACTATCTTTCATCTAAAATAGGCTAAGAATTTCTACAAAGTAATGTGTGCATTAGAGAAACACGACTGCTCAAAGTACAACTAATGGTCGCCAGTTCTTCACACAGCAGCTATTTAACGATGCTGAGCAGCTTTACATGAGGCTGATGGACACAAGTTGCCACTTTACTTTCCAACACATGATGGATTGTCTCACTGAAGGGCTGTATAATCTAATATCTCATTTTTTAAATGGGCTGTAGAAGCCCGTCCAATGTTCTCAACAAAAGGGTAGAAAATTAGAGGACTGAAGAAGAGAAATGGAGTGGGAAAAGGTTGGGGAAACACAACATCAGCAAAGAATTGGCTATTGACTTGTCTGTTCCTGAGTGGCACAGTATGGACATGGGAGCATAGAACCCTGGCAGAGATGTGTGCTTTTCTATTTTCCTTTCTTTTTTAACCTCAAGAAAACAGACTTGCCAGGAAACAAAGAGCCCTGAGATAAACTCTCCAGCCTAAGCTCAAACCAAACCAAAAGACAACCAACCAGGAGGGCAAGAAGTCCACAGGGTTCCAAGTCGGAAAGGGACAAAATAGGATCAGCTCTGGGTAATGCAATTCCCAGCACAGTTCTGCCATCATAGGATCCCTCAATATCCAATATCTCAATAACCAATTCTAGACCTTGAGGCGCCTGCCACCCTTCTCTTCAGGGATGGGAAACTGGGGATTTCCAGAAGTGAGTATTAAGGGTTTGTTGTGAGTGTGTGTGAGTGTGATCCAGGCAGACAACTTCCTCCTCATCTTTGGCACAAGGTATGAATAGCAGGAAGGGAGATGGGAGTCACAGGGAAAGGAAATGTCAAAGAAATCACTGCCTGAAACAAAACTTTTTTTTTTCCCTAGATGTGAATTTACAAAGAAAACTTCATCTCAAAGTTATTATGATTTGGGGGTTATTTTCATAATTTTCAGAAGAAATTAGATGGGAAAGGAAAGGTAATTAAATACCTATTATTTTTCAACAGTTGTTTTACAAAGCATCTCAGCTACAGTCACTCACAGTGGTCTCGTATAGATTAAAAAACCCTATGTGAAAGGTGAAACAAATTGCAGCAATAATGCAAGCCCAGAAGGAATTTCACAAAGAAAAAAAAAGAAGAAAAGTGACACTTGAGAGCTTATGAAAGCAAAAGCTCACCCTAAATCCATGCAAGAGCCTGAACTGAAATTGCAGACATTATCCCATTTTGATTAAATTTTGTTGAGTTCAGATCCTATTTGTCACTAGTCAAATGAATCATGTTTGAAAGAGGCCCACTAGGCTCAGGGAGAGTCTCACAACCAGCAGCAAATACTGCCAGCTCCTCAGGCATTTTAAGAAATCTTTGTGTAAAACCTTGGTCTCTCCAGCCTGTCAGGAAAATTGAAATTGCTGAGGTCAAGATGCCAGCCTGAGATGGATGGTATGACTAACAATCCAGCTAATTCATTTTAAAAAATGCATTGAAAAGTAATCACTGCAGTTACTTTCTAGATCCTTTGCTACTTGGAAAAAATTAGAACCAATTAGCTACCTAGACATTTTCTGGCTAACCTCACTGATCTCCTCGGGCCAGCTCCAGCACAGTCAGAAGGGCTGTGTGTCTTCTCTGAGGATAAAATCATATTTTGCTCTGTTCCTTTGCATCAGAGCTGCAGAGCAATGCCACACGTTCGATGTTTTGTTCTCAGTTTATGGAGCTACATCCCTGCCTGTGGATCTGATCCGGTATCTCATTCAGGGCATAGAGAAGGTCCCCAGCTCTTTGGACCAGCTTTTCACATGACTAAAATTGGTGAAAAGCTGTATAATCAGTCAATCACCAGTCATTCAGAGTTCAGAAAATCCTTTATGATTGGATTTAGGAGGGAGCAAGCAGGGCTTTAACTCTGGAGGTTGTTCTTTTACTCCAGATCAGCCAAACCTCAGAGCAGAACTGTAAATATGAAACGATGAAGCACCACAGACAGAGCAGCAGGTTTTGGTGCAGCTCATTGTGGCCAGTGGAGAAAATGATGATAATTACAGCAGCGCCAACTCCTGTGCCTAGAGATGCACAAGGAAATAAAATGGATTCTCCCATTTCCCACACTACTGCCCTTGCCTCTGAAAGAGCTGGCTCGCAGTCAGCAAACAAAGTGCTCTTCTTCAGCTGCTTGTCATTTCTTAGGTGGCAAAAGGCAGCACTTCGGCTGAAAACGGGTCTGTACTGGTGACTCAGCTGAAAAGTTCGGTGAAGATGAGAACTTTGAGACCGAATGTTCTCGTTCCCTCGGTGCAAACAAGAAATGTTGGAAACCAGTGTTTTCATTCTCTGAGAATGGCTGAAGGTCAAGGCATGTTTCTGGGAATCTCATTTAGATATGCTGTTATGAGGAGATTTTTACACATTTTTTCTGATTTCATTTATTTTTATTCTGGATACCGGATGGAAGAAAGGGAAGTACAGATATCTGCCTAAAGCAAAGCATGTTTGGATATACTAAAATAGAACCAAGTAATCTTTCAGTTACATTTCTGCAAATGTCCAGTCTCTGGCTAAGATGAGACCTTGCATTCACCACACTGCTACAAAGCAGTATAACACAAATCCTGTGGATTTAGATTCCATCACACCTCTGTGCTGTCAGCTACAAAACAAATTCAGACACAACTACAATTAGAGCTAACTTTGCTAACTAAGACTTTAGCCTAAGCTCCACTTAAATTACCCTTAGCTTTGCCAATAATCTGTATTCCCCTACTCCTAGCCATTATTCATTCTCTGAATCTGATTTTCCTGTCTTTCCTCCTGGCAAATGCTGCAGATACTCCCAGCTTGCAACAGTGCCATCTCTGAGGGGCTCTGGTTGCTTTGTTTGTATTTCCATCTATATATCCTTGTCTTTCTGCACCACGAATTGCTCTCAAAGTCATGCAGAAATGTACCTGTTCCAGCCTGCCCTGCCCCAGCACAGCCAGCACCACGAGCTCCTGCGAATCAGCAGAGATCACTGCAGACCTTGCTATGGCAACACTTCAGGGGGCTACGAGGGAACTTCTGGGAGTCCATGCTGGCTCTCATATTGTCATTCAGGTCCCCTGGTGAACCTTTCAGTGACATTAAATGGCAATTATACATTAAAGAGCCACATCCACCACGTTCTTTAAGAGTTTTGAGAGGATCGGAGGCAGCTGATTGCTTGAGGAACACGTACTGCCTGGTACTTTCTGATTTTCTCATCCATGTCTTTAAATACAGCTGATATTTTTGTTTTCACCTAAATTTAAACATTCTCTGATCCATGAGCAGGAGACTCGCTTAAAAGCAGCAACAGACAGAACATTTTTTCAGGGATATGCCACGGAAGCTAAAATATCTTTTCCAAATAGTTCTCTAATGCACAGAGCTGCCAGATACACCAGCAAGGAAGATGTAATTAATGCTTAAATCCAGTGAAAAGCAGTAGCTGCTGCTTAGAGAGATCACCGTTCTGGTGGCCGTATGACTTCTGAAAAAAGTTCAGATCTTGACTATTAGTGATAAATATCTGCCTGCATAGATGGAGCAGAGGCTCTTACTCTGATAGCAGTGTCCTTTGGTGCTGTCTGAGGAAATCAGAATAAAGGGCATCTGGTTTGAAGTGGAGAAGGCTGATGCTAGAAATTTTGCACTAGTCCTCTTGAGCTTTACAGTTCATTTCTCCACTGGCTCAAGCAAGCCCAGAGCTGATATTTCTCAGAGCATGCTGCAGGGCTTACAGTCATTTCAAATCTCTGTGTGTACACTATATTCTGGGGTTAGGAATGCCTTCATGAGGAGCTTTTAAATCTTGGTACACACTAGGTGCTCAGGTTATGTAGTTGAAATAGCTGCACATTTTCATTTCACAAAATACCTGCAAGCTTATTGTCTGGGTGTAGCTATAAAGCACTGAGTGGCAGTGGGAAGAAGAAGGAGGTACCTTTGGTGGACCTTTTCCTCTCCTCCCTTGGCCTGAAATCAGCTTGGTTGCTGTTCTGGGGTGGGCGTAAGAGAAATGCCATCCAAAGAAGCAGAGCCAAGTGTTTGGTTTGGAAGCTCAGGCAGAACGTGTCACATCTGAGCGGTGTTGCTCTAATTACTAGCTTTGTTCCCTCAACTTATGTGCCTTTTGCAGCAAACAAATGATATGTCACTAATCATGCAGGCAGTGACAAGAGAGCCCTGGTACAGCTGTGCTCAGTGGTGTGGTAGATGCTGAATTCTCTCCTGAGGTTTGGTTGTTATTTTTTGTTTTAGTGAGGACAAGGAGCAGCTCTGCTGTTCCTCAGCGTGGACCCTTCTTTGATTATGATGTCTCAGGCAAGAAGCGGACGCGCCCTGCATTACGGCTAATTAAAAGCAATTAAATCATTCCAATACAAGCTGCAAAAGAATAGACTGGAGAAGGGGACTGAGGGTCTCTTGAAGAGCAAAGGATCTAAGGCAGAGGAGAAACGCGTGGAGCCGTTTCGCTACGTGTTGGATATGAGCGCTTAGGAGAGTATCACAGTGGTATCTGGGCACATTCTCCACTGCACTTCCTTCCCACACTCCCTCACACACCATTCCTCAATACCATCTGCTGGGTCCCCCACAGCTTGCCTTGCCACCAGCTGCTTAGCAGAAGGTAGGACAGCCCAAGAAATGAGGACACTGGGTCTCAGCCTGACCTTAATAAATGACTGCTCCTACCGAACCCCCAAATTCCCCCCGTAAAATGGAGTTGATGGCACATTCACCCCATACTGCACTCTGAGCTCCACAGCAATTCCTCTCACAGACATCTCTCAGGAGGTTTTTTGAGTGCTTCACACTGCTCATGCACTTGGAGTGGGAGAAGGCAAAGTCTCTCTGAGGAGCAAAAACACACAGAGACGGGAGAAAAGCTAGAATGTGAGTTCTGCTTACAAGGCACAATAAAGTGTCAGGGAGAAGAACCCCTACTAGGTGCTAAAATACTTGCTCCTGGTCTGTCAGAGTTTTCTCTGTATGGGCTCATTGCCTCTGCTTTAAAATAGACTGAGAGCCTCGGCAGTGCCACCACTGACACTGCGATGTCACTTCTGGGTGTTCAGAGCCAGCTTGGGCTTTCCCCTGCAACTGCTCTGAGCTATACAGATAGACATTTTTTTCATGATTTTATTAACAGAAAACACCTCATCTGGATTGTGGGGCCTACACTGGTTTTGTTCACGGCCTTCCTAGCAAGAAACTCCACCTTTTCCATTCACATCAGTGTTCCTGTGTGAAGAACTGAAGATGCACTTCCAGCCAGCTCTCTCTGCCCCTACACTGAGAGCACCCTGGGACCTTCCAGGCTCAATAAAGGATCTCCACCTTTGCTGGCCTTTGGGAATTATCTGAAATACAGGCTCCTGTACCACCCCTTTGAATGGTCAGCAACCTGTAGAAGCAGGAGTTCCTATTAGCACTTCTTTACAAGAACTTGCACTATGATTCTTGGGCTGCAGAGAGGAATTTGACTGTACCATACACATTTCTGGTAGAACAGCCTTGTCAGAGAAGCCACTTTTTTTAAACAGAGAGAAGTCCTGTAGCTCACAGCTGCACTTGTCAGTGCTCTGCAACATATGGCTCAGGGCAAACGAGGAAAAGCTGGACAATTTTCTGTTCAGCCACTTGCTACGTGGTCAGTATCCCATTCTCCAGAGATCAGGTCATGAAACATTCATCACCAAAGGCGGAATCTTCACTGCAGCACTAAGCAAATGATGTGTCCTTGTCCACCCCAAGTTTTAATGGACTGGCTATCTGAGTGCTTGAGATAAAAATCCCCTGGCCTAATTGAAGAAGTGAGTGCAGCTGACACAAACACTGCCCAACCCTTTTGCACAGCCTTATTGTTCCCTGTGCAATGAAAAGAAAACCATAAATTTGCTTTATTCATGAAGTTTTTAGTTCCTCACAGCTGCCAGCAAATCATTAAAACGGCACCAATGTTAACTGCAGAGTGCAATGGTGGGACAGGGACTGGCAGCCTTTAGTAACCATGAGTAAAGACATGTTGGGGCAGGATTGTAATTAATTTCCTCCTTTTTCCTGCCCTTACAAACCTTCATTTGCAAGGCAGAAAATCCTCCCTGAGATCTTGCATGCTGCAGAGACAGGGCAACTGCCAGGCTGTGAATTGCCCTGCTTCAGGAGTTAGGCACCTGCTTGTCCCAGATTAATCTATGGGCCACTGAGACTCATAAGTAGCTGTGGGGGTTATGCAGGACCTCAAAGAATTACTCACTCCTAAGAGTGTCTTCTTCTTGCACTGAGCAATATTTGGCACGTGTATTTGCAGCATCCTAGGTAGGTGCATAGTTCTGCTGCCCCTTGTCTGATTTACCAGGCTTGGCATCAATCCTCCTGCCTTTGAGCACAAAGAGACAGTTTTACGTTCTCCATCACAAACAAACATCTCCAGAAGGTGATTAATCCCTTTCAGAACCACCTTCTGAAAGCAAGGTTTATCACAGTTGCCTATCAAGTTCAAGGGTACAAGTCCCTTCCCTCCTGTTTTGGTTTAATGTTTAAATCAGATAGCAGCAAATTCAAGTCCTTGGAATCATGTTCCTGCTTAGGGCAAATCTGAAGTGATGCAAAGTGCTACTCTTCTACAAATCTGTGGGATGGATGTATCCATATGGATCATCCAGGCACAAAGCGTGTGGTCCCTAAAAGCCTGTTCTTTTTCTTTCAAACGTTTTTTTTCATGAGCTTCTATCCTTCCTCTGAGGTTTGAAGTAAAACCCTCTTTGCCTGTGCAGTCAGGCAGGCAGGTTTCTGCAGAGGGGACGCACGGCTGCAGAACTGAAATGCGTTCACCTCAGCGAGGCTGAGCACTCTGCAGCTGCACCACCAGGCTGGACGAGCACCCACTGCCCCCCTCCAGGCTGAGCTTTGCTGCAAGGACCCTGGGAAGATTTCTTGCCCATCTCAGCCTTGGGTGGGAGCAGTGTTTTCTTGTAAGCGGGCTGGAGAAGCCTTCGTTTCACCTCTGGTGGCCTCTCTATCAACAGGTACTCCAGAACTATTGAGGAATAAATCCCGCAGGAGGAACCCAACTCCCACATTGTTGCTGGCTGTATGATCTGAAATTGCGACCTGGATCTGGCTGAGGGGCTGTGGGTTTCTCAGTCCTGTTCCAGTCCAACCCCTAGGCTCACCTCCAGCCCAGCCTTTCCTCACAGCCTGGAAATTAGCAGAGCAATTAGATAAAATGAAGCACCTAGGAGCTGTCACAGCATGGGGTTTTTTCATGGCATCATATGTAATGGATGCAGCCTTTATCCTAGATTTTTCTGTCACAAAACAGGGTATTTCCTTAGGTTCTTGGTTTTTTCACTCACAGCCACCAATAAACGAGCATGGTCAGGGGTGCATGGTTATCACATGTGCATAACCATAATGTACACGTACAGACACAAAATAGCACCTACCCTGATTAGCAAATTTAATCCCTGCAATAGCATTATGCCATGAGACATCACCAAAATACTACAATGATCCAAAGGCCTTTTCATTTTTGCTAAGCTATTCTTGTTTACAGAAGAATAGATACTTCATAATTTAACTGGTGATTTTGAGGGTAACAAATACATTTGTCAGTACAATAGTAGGAGACTTTATGCCCTGGCTTGACAATTCTACAGAAAAAATAATCCCCTTTGCTTTCTGGTATAAACTGCTGCCATGAGACATTTAAATGAGGAAAATCCAATACACCAATTAATGGGGTAATGATTGGTTGGTCTTGATGAGAAACAAACTCCTCTGTCACTTCTGTGCCTGTTCTGTTCCTGCAATGAATGTGATCTGGTGCATTCGTGTCACTCTGTGTGTTCTGTGTGTAGCATAAGGACAATGAAAGCACTGTGGAAGTTGTCCTGCTTACTCACCATTCCTGATCCCTCCACACCCTAACTTGTCATTCCAGCATTCAGCTGTAGTGTCATGCACTAAAGCCCTCCACGGTGCTTTCCTGACAGATTTATTGAGAAAGGAAAAAATTCCCCTTCTCATTCATTAGAGGGCAGCATCAAAGCCTGAAACTTCCATGGTGAAAATGCACGATCCCATCTGTGCAATGACTCAATTTCACTCACATCATTCAGGTGTCCAGTGCCACCACTGCCAATTTGCAGAGGGCAGGTTATTCTGTGACAGTGCTTTGGTGGGATTAGCAGCTTTTCCCATTATTTCTACCATACGGAACAAGAAAAATGCCCCAAATCCAACAGCTAACCCTTCCATAATCTCATGTAAAGGCCACTCTTTTTTGTCAGCCAGCACTTCCATTCTCGCAGCTGGGACTATGTTGTGCAGGCTCTCCTTGCTCAAGGAGAGAAAAAACATCCAAGGAAAATCCTGCCTTGACTGTGAATCTACATGGCCACTGTGGGCACACGTGGCCCCATCCAGTCATCTATCTCTGCTCCAAAATCCTCAGCCCCTGGGCTTTAGGAACACATCTCAGATGGGCTGTCTGCTGGTGCCTGCAGGCCTCGAGGCCATCACACTTCATGTTCCTTGACCTTCTGCTTCACCTCCCCAGCACGGTCTCTGCCCCCCAGCTGGGAGCCACAGATGCAGCGCTCACTCTCTCCTCCTAGGCAGCAAAATCTGGGCCAGATTTTCAATGGAATTCCTGGCCAGACATTTCAGTGCTTAGCACCCACGAGTGGGCCTGAATTTTGAAAATACTCAAAGCCTGGCAGTTCCCTGCATGATGTTTCCAAAAACCTGCACGCACCCTTCGTGCGCTCCACCACACGCTTCCCTCCACGTGCCTGAAAAGTTGGATGGGAGCTGCAGCTCAGAGTGGCACAAACGCTGTTTGTTAGTCAAGAAAAACAAATACTGGAAGGGAGTGATGGTGCAGAATGAAAAATCTCAATCCAGCATTCTCTCTTCAGGGTGCAACTATCTGGAAACCTGCACGTGAACCTACGCACGCTGCACACAGTGTCTCAGCTTAAATGAAAAGGGGAAGGAAGAATACAGCGAGTGCTGCATCCAGAGTGATAAAATGATTGCTCTGAAGAGCAACACATGGCACCTTTTGTTCCTGTGCACCTAATCATCCACCTACGTGGGTTTTTTCTTCTTTATGCACTCACCACTGAGTCCTCTGCTTGAACCCTTCTGCTGAAATGTGATGGAGCACCAGGATGTCTCCTGCTCCCATTCAGCAGCTCTCTGTGGCAGGATGTGATCTTTATTCCTGCAAATTGCAAACAGCTCTTTAAACTGACTTTTTCTTGAAAAGATACAATAGAATCTCCACAAAAATATAACTTTGCAAATAAAAAGAGAAAAAAGTGTTTAAGTTTTAAATGAAAACACCCTTAACTCTGAGTCACTTCTTAGTTCAAAATGGAAGAATCATATTATGATTATGACAAAACAATCAGTAAAATTACTTTAACAGTAAAAAGGCACACATGGACCAACTGAAGCAATTCATTTGTCTGTGTTGAATTAACCAGATTGTTAAAACTAAAAGAAAAAGAGAAAGTTTTTTTTTTTTTTTTTTAAGTTGCAATTTGAAGCATACTCACAAGGGGTTTGAATAAAGCTAAAACCACCTACTCCAAAAGCAATCTGCATCCCGAGGAGCTGCTGCTTGCTTTGGTTTTGTTTTCTTGTTGTTTTTACTTTTTAATATCAGTAGGACAAATAATATATGCCTGGTATGCTCAATGTATGTGGGGTTTTTTAAAAAGTGTTATTTGGTCTGTCAATATGCTAAAAAAGCAAAAGCATTGTCTGCTGCTATGCTGCACTTCTATCATAGTACAAACAGGCTTTAGAGCCTTACAGTCCCTGTCTCCATGTATGTCACAAGCATTAGTAGAGTTTATTCCCCCAACATCCCTAAGTGACAGAAAAATATTATCTTCATTTTACACTCTAGGAACTAATGTCCACAATAGACTGAGAGTTGCCTGAAATATCGATGACAGTCTGAGACAGACTCTAAAGACTGCTCTTTCCAAGCAGAATAAATAGTCAAAAATATTGCAAAAGTCAGTGAGTGGTAGAGTTAATTTTGTCCTTCGCAGGATAAAGCATCATGGAATTCGGCTTTTTCTAGCACTCCTTATGCTTAGGGATCCCCTGCTGTATTTCAAGACCAAAGAATCCAAGGACAGAACACCTGTAGTGCAAAGGCTGCAGAGGCAATTTCAGCAGCCAGCACACACCCAGGATGGTGCAGCTCTGTCTGGTGCATCACAACCAGTTCCTGCTACGAGAGGAAATACTGGCCAAGACATTGGGATTATCTCGTGGCAACAGCGTCATGAGATTTTTAACTTCTGCCTGCCCAGTCGAGAGGAATGAGCTGAAGGGATCTATATTTAATATCTCATCTAAGGAACATCACTTTTATTAGAGGAGCAGCCTCTCCAGCTGCTGCACTGCAGTGTTACCCTCGATCTGTGCCTCAGCTGTGATCCAGGACCAGCTCCTGACCTCCCAGCCCAGGGGCAACAGCACTGCCAGTTCAAGGGAGCTGTTCTGTCACTGCAGTAACACTTCCGAAGGTGAAAGGCTAAATATTTCAGGATTTTTTTCCCCTTTTTGGGAAACTGTGCCTTAATATAATCTGGAGATCCCAGTGATACATATAATCATCCAAGGGTTCCTTACCTGCTGCTCTAGAAAGATAAAGTTCTCCATACACACATGTTCAAAAGCTCAGCAAAGACCAACCAAGCAGGGAAAAAAATCATCTGCTGTGTTCATCCAGTCTGGGTGCCCAATCATGCTGTCTTGCAAAAAGACCCTGGTATAGTCTGCAAATCTGGAGGCTGCAGCACTGCTGCTGTTAGCTGCTATTGTTCTTGTGGGGCTTGACAACTCAGGGCTGAAAATTTGCCTTATTTACACCAAGCAGCAGTGCAATCCATTATTTGGGCTGGAAGGCGCCGCTGAGACTGATCCAGCCCTGCCACGGCAGGAAAAGGAACAGAGGATGAGGCTGCTCAGTGTGAACAAGCTCCTGCAATGCTGTTGAGGGAGGAGACCCCTGTCCCACAAAGGCTGGAAGGATGCAAGCAGCACAGAGAGCACCTCTCCTGCAGGACTGAAAGGAACAGAGGAGCTCACTTCTGTGACAATCTGTGGAAGGAACTGGAGCTAGTATTAAAAAAATAAGATTTTTTTTTCATCTCCCGGAACAAAACCATAAAGGGTACACTAAATGTCCTCCTTCAAAACCTTCTTGGGAGCTGTCCTGCACTGCACCAAGAATAGCTGGAGCCTGCAAGAGCAGATCTGAAGAACACACCAGAGAAATGAGGAGCAAATGGCCACTCCATATCTGGCTTTAACTGTGCCTATGAAACCCTTCCTGGCACAACCACGAATACCCAGTTTCATCACAGTTATTTTTAGGCAGTTGTGTGGCCTGCTTGGACCGTAAAGTTTTTAATATAACAAGAGATACAGGTGTGTACTTCAGAGATCGGCACCACCAGTGGATTCACTCCAGCTAAAGAGCCTTTTCCCTGCGAATGTCAGCAGACTCACAGTAGTTTTTTGTATTGGCTCCTGGATGTTTTCCTAATTTTTCAGTCATAGAGGAGAAAAACCAGTGTCTCTGACAACCAGTTGAGTTTCTTTTACTCTTCATCGCCTTGCCACAGCGCTATGGGGGAGTCTGGTGAAGTTTTAGGACAGTAAAGAGCTGGTGAGCCAAAACCTTACAGAGACAGTTCTTGCTACTGAGGTGAACACAAAGCATAAAATACGAGTTTAAAGAGGGTCATGGAAGAGAAACTTAGTCCAGAAGTGCACAGAAAGCTTGATGCATGAAAGGAGAGGTGCCAGGAGGATCTCAAAAGGCCACAACAGAATCACTCCCTGATTACAGAAAGGAAAACTGCAAATAAAACAGAGGAGATTTTGTGCAGAGTGGATGTGCTCCTCGGAGTGCCCACCATTTATAACCCTGATTGTGGCATTAGTCACATCTCCTGCTCCGGATGATCAAATATGGACGTGTTTTGAAAGATGAGTTCAAAGAACATTGAAACATAAATCTCTCGGAAATGAAACACCCGGTGTTCTGGACAAAAAGAAACTCCCTCTCATCATGTTATTTTCTGTTTTTAAGGTCTTTAATAGATTCAGGGAGAAGACTTATGGCAAGGCATCTGGACTCCTCAAATGCTTCATTAATGGAAGACAAGTACCGTACAAATCCTTTCCAATGCTCCATGAAGACAAAGGAATTTGTTTTCTTACTGTCAACCTTTATTAATATATTGAGTTTCAGTAAAAGAAGGTCATCAGGATGAAATAAAGAAATGGAGAAATGGACAGAATGCATTTCTGCTGGCAAGAAAAGCATGAAGCAAACTGTGAGGAAGGTTAGAAGTGCTAAAAATATGCCAGAACAATGGATCATCCTCTCTCTGCAATTTTCCTTTTTTTTCCTCCCCTAACATCTGCAGCATCATTATAGAAACTTATTTATCTCCTTCATTGCCTCTTTCTACAACAGGAACAAACGTGGCGTTACTCAGCTAACAACCACACCATGAGGAACTGCAATCTTAATAAAACATAAAAATTCAGTTAATAACTACAGAATTGTCATGTCACCCAGAATATTGCCTCTGCTAGTTGACTCCTAGGTCACTGCTGCAAAGTTTTGATAGAAGGCTGAGTCAAGGGATGGGGTAAATAACTCCCAAAATCACATGCAAATATATATTTTGAAAAATAATTGAGTTTCAATATATTTTCTATTTGTGGAAAAAAGTGAAATAACCAAAGGATATATAAAGGAAAACAGATTCAGGAAGACTGGAATCTCAGAGTATAGAGAAAGGCTTATACAAGTCAATTAATTTTACAGCTTTCCAGCCCAGAAGATGCTCAGTTTTTGTTGTGTTTCTCTGCCAGGTCAAATGACATTGGTATTGAGCCAAAAAAGATTCAAAACACGAAATAAATGGCTCTTGTTCCATTGACACCTTTAGATCCTTTCCTATTTAGTGTTATTTTACTTCAGATATATTCCATTCCCTTTCTTTCCTTCAATACTCCTATTAAAAGCAGTTGTTTGTAATGAAGAACGAGCTCTTTTCAGGAGATGTTTTGTCCTTTCCAGAGCTTCTACGCCCACTATTTAGGCTTGTTCATGAGGGTCCAGGGAAACTGTAAGAGCACAGCTCTTCAAAATTCAGTTATTACACCAGGGATGAATAATGGAGAGTAAAAGCTGTCTCCATGGCATCCAAGGGGCAAAAGGTACCTCGCTAGTTTGTTATTCATAAATGCTGCTAACAAAGTACTCTTTTTTCCGTGTGCAAGTTTTTTCTGCCGAGCCCCCAGGAGATTTGTCATTAGCAATCTTGATGTCTTAATTACTGCACAGGCTTTTTCTGCCTTGGCTTCAGAGCTCTCGATAGACATGGCTGAGTCCTTGGCTAGACAATATTCTCAGAGACAAAACCCAGTGTTTCCTCCATCTTAGAAATGCAAGGGTTTGGCCACTTGATCATAGCGTAAAGTCTAAAATTTTAATTGTGCCAAGTAGCTATTAATGATGAACTGGAAGACAGCTTAATCACAACAGAAATATCTGAAAGTCATCTTATTTAGGGAAAATTTCTCCAGATTAGACAGAATCATTTCACATCACTTCTCATGCCTTACTGGTAGGGTATTTCTTGAACAGTATCTCCATCAAGAATCCCTGCGTTCCTGTTGGGAGTTCCTGTGTCCATCACTGAGAGCTGTAATTCTCTGAATTAATAGATTTGTCAATCTTGTGGTTGTCAGAACCATTACAAGCCTTGAGTCTGATCTCCTGTGCAGCACCCCACAGACTGCCCCGATTGTTCAGAGAATCAGGGAAATGCTGCAGGAAGGCATCTCTGGAGGTGACCCAGCCTTCTAAAGCAAGACCATCACCAGCACTAGATTGACTGTGACTGTGTCTGGCTGAAGGCTTGGGAGCTACAAGTAAGAACTCACAACTTCTGAGTAAAGTGCTCTGGTGCTGTAAGAACCTCTGGCAAATCAATGTTTCTGATGCCCTCCTCAGCTGCAGCTTGCCCCCAATGACCCCTTGCTGTACAACCTCCCCCTGGGAAGGATTCCCTTGTCTTGTCGAGTTTCCAGTTTCTCTCGGTTCAGTCCTCAAGCTTCCCCCATTCCCTCTAAACTGATGCCTTTTGGTAACCCTGTAATCCCATATTTGTGTTGTTCACAAGTTTCTCAAAGATGCCTTCTCCCAAGGTAAGTTGTGTAAATATTGAACACTGCTGGCTTCCATGGGACCACAGTATTTTTTTTTTTTTGACAGTAGGTGCAAACCAGGGGTTCAAGACACTGATTACTACTCATAGCTTGAAAACTGGGCACACTACTGGGCTTTAAGAGCCTATTTGTAGGACCCATATACACCAGTGTGTGATGGCAGACAAGGGACACAAAAGATTTTTCCCATATAACGACAGATAACAACATAGATAACAGTCTATGTTAATCATGCATCTGCAATTGGAACTTCAAGGTAAAATATCACCTTCCTCACAAGGGTGGAATGAGCTGCTCTGTGGACATAATTACTCACAGTGATTATAGAGGGTGTTCAGAAAATTTATAGCAACTGGAAAATTTTATAGAACTACTTAGGCCTTTGCCATAAGCCTGCCATGTAATAAATAAAATAAACATGGCCCTGCTTTTCAAGTCAATATTGTATAAAAGAGACTTGCCCAGACTTCTTTTCAGAACCACTAAACATCACAACTGGTAAATAAATGAAAAAGAGTTTTTCTCAGCTCTGTTCTTGGAGAAACACAGCTTAGATTTGATTTGCTGCTATTCATGAGGGTCACACTGTGCTCCTTTTTCATGCATATTTAAGTGGCTGTTAGCTTTTTGCAAAACATTCCCTGAACCTGCAAATTTCATGAGTTTTTCCTGTAAGTGGATTATATTACATTTCTCAATCAACTCCGTAAAGGCTGCAGTGCCGGGGAGCTTTTTTGCCTTACACCTCGTGGTCCAAGAGCTCTCAGATGCAGCAAAGCAGCAGGAACGTTCACACTCTGTGCATTTGTATCAATTAACTCTTGCAGAAAAGAGCTAACATTCACACACATTAATTGTTCATCACTTACAATGACTCTTCTGCTCTACAAACCCACCAGGGCTTCTTCAGTTTTGTTTTGTTTTTTTTTCAAAGCTTAGTAACCTGTGCAAGGTCAATTACTCGAAAACTCGGAAAAACGCGTACGTGGGATTTAAAAAAAAAAAAAATTAATAATTAAAAAAAAAGAAATAATCCATGAACTGGGTTATTTTGCTCTCCAGGAGAAAAAAGCAGAAAGCTTTGGAGGCAGTGCCAAACAAGGCTGCATGGGAAGCAGTGTTGGAAGGGCACCTGCTCTCCAGGGAAGGAAGGAGGGTCCCACAGGGAAGGGGGTGATGCATCAATAGGCGACACCTCCCTCGCAGCCAGTGGCATTTAAATGTCTCGGATTTCCTGCCTCCTTGGTGGCTGGGCCCTGCCGAGCTCACTGCCAAGTGCTAAAGGAATTCCATCCTGAGGAGTGGGAGGAAATGCCAGGGGTGGGTGAAGGAGGGTGCCGCTCTCTGCTGAGGTGAAGAGGCAGCTTTCTGATCCCCGATCTCTGACTCGTCAGGCAGGCTAAGGGCTCAGAAACATGGGATTTAAATCCTGTCCTAGGAGCGAGGAGAGGCTGAAGGGATGCACCCCGTGCTGGGAGCAAGGAGGAAAAGATGGTGAGGACGTTTGCCAGAAGAAGGTGTTGGAAGGAACAAACCTTGCTTGTGCAGACGCCTTTATTTTAATAAGAATTCAGAGCTGGGATGTGTCAGTGTTAATCCTGTGTTGGAGAAACCCTGAAAGAAACCCCTCAAGCTTTGAGCACTGAAGAAAGACAGATGGATTCCCTGAGCTGCCAGGGCACATACTGGGGGAAATAAGCTGAACAAGAAAGAAATTAGCCCTCCTCCCAAATGAGATCCCCCTGTTCTCATGCAAAAGGAAAGATCTTGAGGGAGAACCCAGGAAAAAGAAATGTGGAGATGTAGAGAAGCCAGGGGCAGTTGGAGGCCTTCCTAAAGGGTCTTGCAAGACTGAAAAACGCTACAAGGAATCTCTGAACCACAACAGCTTTGACACATGGCTTGTTATGCAACATTTTAGAGTCTGTAATAAGTTGTCTGTGAAATAATAGGCATTTTAACACTTCACAGCATCAAGGAATTTCCCTTCCTGGCCACAGGGTTCAGCTGCACACACACACTCCCATAAATCCAGCAGGATTCCTGGAGTAGCATCTCCAAATTTAAATCGAGTTCAAGCTTATTAGCACATGTTTATCACCTTAGATTACATCACCAGCAGAACGATTTGCTCCTGGGATGCACGGCTTTGCCAGAAAAAACAGCAAAAGGGTCACCGGGGCTGTTCAATTACTCCAAAGTGACAACACTCAACTGCTTCAGCACAAAGCACACAAAAATCGTCCTCCCTTACCTTTTTCCCCCTGACACCCAGTCCAGCAGCATTCCCAATTCATCGCATTGTACACGCAATTTCGTTTGGAGGAGTTTTACTTTTATGGCTCACTAAGAGGCTTAATTGACTCTTGGCACAAGGGCCCCGGTTGCTTTGTCTCCTGCTGTACATCGTGTAACAAATGCTGCCCGGATTCTTGCAATGAGCCTGTGGCTACTGAGCTGTGCAGACAAATCAAGCTTTGAACTCTGGTACTGGTTTTTCTGGGAATATCCAAACTGGGGAGCGGTGCTGAGAGGTTTGTGGTGCCCATTAGATCAGAGCTGGGACCTGAGACGGGAGAGCTCTGTCAGGAAAATTAATCCACCAACACCAGAGGTTCATGTCCAAAAAGGAGACAGAGGAGTCCCGTTACTTTATTCGAATAAAGGGAGAGGCCATGGGGCATTCCCCTGGGGTCTCTCTAATTTTTGGAGGACGCAGCCTCCTTTTTATCCTAATTTCCTGACTGCATTTTCCCTCTCTCTTTCGCCATTGGCTGAGGTACTCGAGAGGTACAGACTTCCTGGAAGGCCTAATTTTTAAGATTCCCTTTAAATGTATAACCCCCCTTGCCTTTTTTTAAAAATTCCTATGGAATTTATCGTTCTCCTCATTGTTTATTTGCAGACCTACAGTTTACTGGTAAGACAAATCTCTCTTTCCATTCATCAATCAGTGGAATCCTTTCCCATTGTTTCTTTTATCTCTTAGTGCTAGTTTTTGTCTACCAGCAGGCCCACAGTTTATTTGTAAAGACAAGTGCCTCATTCCTTTCAGCTCCTATTCCTGGGCACCCACCAGAGTCACTGCTGATGGGGCTCTGAATACTCCAGAACACATCAAGGAACGTTCACTTAACTACAGCTCTCAGCTGAATTCTGGCAATCTGCAGCTCAGTCACAAATGGAAGAGTGACGTCTTTGCTTCCAAGAGCAGAAAACATCTGGGTGAGACAGCACCGCTCGCTCGAGCATAGAAGTGGGTGTTGTGGAGAGATGGGGGATTTTGAACTTCCTCGTGTTGCATCGTGTAATGCCTCTGCTGTGTGACTGTTTAATGATTATCACAGGTTTTAAAGTTAATTTGGGGGGCTCTGAAAGGAGAAAAAAGCCCCGTGCTTATGGATACAAATTGAAGCCCAGTAAAGCCTGTGGTGTAAGTCATAGGCAACATTCTGCACAGATTTGATTGCTGTGCTGACTTTGTCCCCTAGTTAGGTAGGAATCTCTGGTAGGTAAAGCTGTCTTTACCAGCTAGGAAATTAAAAAAACCCCTTTATTTTGGGAACTATTAAACTTCTGGCACTAGAATAAACAAACCTTCCCCTCTCTTCTCATTTGTTTCTTCCTAAAAATTTCTGGTTGTGATAGCTCAATATTGCAGTAGATGAACACCCTCCATAATTAATTTTTTCACCATATTTGCCCTCTCTTGGGAAGACAGAGAATATTGGAATTGCATGAGGTATTTTAAAGTCTTTGTCTATTTTATAACTGTTGATTAAAGGCAAAGTCAGAGAACTACATGCTGTGTTTGCCGCTGAAACTGGTAAGGCTGGAGGTAGTTTATGGACCCCATTGTGGGGCGGTTCTTAATTTCATCATGTTAGAGGTCCTAGCAAAGCTGCTGGCAGCTGGTAAGAGTCAATAATGATCACATAAAAGCCACTGGGCTCTCCCACAGCAGGCTAAGTCTTAAGTGGCTGGTCACTGGATCAGTTTTAAGATCTTCCCCGACACAACTGGTGCTGCTCCACTGACATCAACTAAGTTTACACTGCTGGCAAATTCAGCCCAACATATTTAAACTGGAACAAGTTAAAATATACTGAATTTCTTTTCTCTGCTAGAATGCATCAACTCCTACAGCTCTAGGGAAGGGCTGTGAATTCCCCTTGGCTTACAGGAGGATTTCAGAGGAACGCTGACTAAAGCACAGAGATTTGCATCTCACATTGGCACAGGCCTGCCTTTTGTTTCCAGACAAGCGTGCATTTAGCAGTAGACACAAGGCATGCAAAACCATACATTAAGATACATGCCTTGCCTTTTGGTTTCATCATCTGACCTTACCATGAGACAAATCCTACAGACAACTACTCTTAGCAAACAAGATGACTTACAACAGTAAGTAATGTGTTGCACAGTGTTGCTTAGAAATAACAGAGCAAATTAGCAGTGTTTGAATGCTTCATTTATTTTATACATCTTAGGCTGGTCTTACCATCAGGAATAGGGGTAGACAGTTTGCATCTCTCCTTTTTGTTTTGTATTAAAAAACACAATGCAAACAGAAGGCAGAACTGGCTATTTATATCAGCTCCATCGGAAGTGGTGACAGGTATAATTACAGAGGAGAAATTACAGCTCTTATTTCAGTGGCATTTCTCCTGCTGTTCCAGAGAAGATAAAAGATTGAAAGTGTTCCTGACATATCTCCAAAGTAAAGATGCTTCAGTGCACTGTTCAGGTTATTTTCAGGTTGATTAAAGTCTACCTTCTCCGGAGCTCAGAAGGGAACAGGCTGTGTGGGGCTTGCCTGTTGGCTTTGTTACCTCCAGGACACCAATTCAAGCAAATCTGGAGATTTTCTTTTTCATGAGGCTGCCCAGTGCCAGGTAGGCAAACCCTGTGCTAAAGTCACCTTACCATTTGCCCTGCCAATCTCCTTGCTCTGGCCACCATCACTTTTATTTTGTCCATCACACACAAGATGTGGCTCGGTACCGAGCAGAAGCCTCCTGCCAAGCCGGTTAATGCTAAAGCTTTACAGCATTGGCAGCTGTTTCTGAGTTGCACCTGATCTTGGCCAGCTTCCCCAGAACTGGGGTGGTGCTGTCCAGTATAAGCAGCAGCCCTTGGGATCCACATGAAGCCTCCCAAACTGGGTCAGACAAAGACCCACCATTTTCATGCCAGCAGCACCAGGGCGGCAGCGAGGGCAGAGCAGAGCTGCTGGGTGTGAGCAGAGAACCGGGTGACACCAGAGCCTGCTGGCTCAGGGCTGCTCTGCAGCGACTGCAGCATCCAGGAGTGCATCCCTTGACAGCACTGAGACAGCTGCTCCCACAGCCACTGCTCCAAAAACCTTTGTCAAGAGACACAGAATGCAAAAGGTGCCTGCTTGAAATTCAGCAAAACCTTTACTCTTCCTCCCAGAAAACCAAATACTAAGGTGAAGACATTTAAAAGGCTCTTAACAGCAAATCTAAAGAACAAGGAGCAAGAACAGAAAGCAACAATAGCTCAGTTGCTTCACCTGGATGGGGTTGTTTGAAATAATGTTGTCCTGTTACCTAGCAACATGGAGCTTATTTCTGGGCTAGTTACAACCTCATTCACATTTGTCATAATTTAGTAATCAGAAATGATCATAAATAAGACTGAATACAATCAACAGACTTACATTTGCAGTTAGAATCAATCTAAATCAGAGAAGGACATTAAGAGCTCAGTCATCTGTTCTGGGTGATTTATTCCCATTCTGATACTTCCACTTGGATATTACCATATTGTCCATTACTACAGTCTCCAATTAGGACTCTGATCTTATTCTTTAGCAAGAAACACCTTCAGACACAAATGAAGGGCAGAATTGAAAGGAATGAAGGACTTGTCTTTACAAATAAACTGTAGGCCTGCTAGTAGATAAAAACTAGCACTAAGAGATAAAAGAAACAATGGGAAAAAAGAAACAAAAGAAACAGTGGGAAAGGATTCCATTGATTGATGAATGGAAAGAGAGATTTGTCTTTATCAATAAACTGTAGGTCTGCAAATAAATGAAATTAAATACCAAAAGATGAAAGAAACAATGAGGAGAACCATAAATTCCATAAGAATTAAAAAAAGGCAGAGGGGGGTATACATTAAAAGGGAATCTTAAAAATTAGGCCTTCCGGGAAGTCTGTACCTCTCAAGTACCTCAGCCAATGGGGAAAGAGAGAGGGAAAATACGGTCAGGAAATCAGGATAAAAAGGAGGCTGTGTCCTCCAAAAATTTGAGAAACCCCAGGGGAATGCCCCATGGCCTCTCCCTTTATTCGAATAAAGTAACAGGACTCCTCTGTCTCCTTTTTGGACATAAACCTCTGGTGTTGGTGGATTAATTTTCCTGACAGCATTATATTCATCTTTGGCTAGGCCTCTCTTGGTCAGCTCTGCTTCCTTCTCCACTTCAAGTATTTTATTGCCAGCTCTCCTGGGCAATTCACATCATTAAAGTGAAACATTCACTATCCCCTTCCTACCCTGCATTTTTTAGCCATGAGCATCAGGGGTCCAGCTCTGTCACCAGTGCCAAGCACGGAGCTCACAGAAGTGGCAGTGCTGAATCCCTTCAATACCTGCCCAAGTATCTCTGCTATGCAGCAGCTCCTCCTGTGTCCCAAAACTGCTTTGGTGGCACAGGGGTGTGATGCTTACACAGCAGCTCCCACAGCTGAGCTCTTACACACACACAGGGCTCATCTGACAGCTGGCTGCCTATCACACAGCCTGGCAAACACAGCTGAGCAGGAAGCTTCAAGGACCTGAGGCTGCTTAATCACCAGTTAGAATTAATGGGAAATAGTCTTCAGATACAGAAAAGGGAGCTGCAGAGAACTTGTCTCTTGCTACCCACAGATGAAGCAAAATATTAAAGACAGAGTGCAAGACAAGGTACTCGGAGCATGGATCACAGGAGGAGCAGTGTCCTGGGAAGCAGGACAGGGAGTGACTCTGTGCCACTCAGCTGCCCTGCTCCACATCTGCTCATGCACTCCATCCCCAGCCCACACCAGTGCCTTTGAGAGCCAGTTCACTGAGCTGGGGTACACGTGAGGAGAGTGGCTGGGTATGGCACAGCCAGGCAGACCCCTGCCCCACAGACAGCACTGTGCCCCAGCTGCCAGAGCAGCTGCCTGTTCCAGGGACCAGCAGTCTCCTTGCACCTTCCCTACTCCCCCATGTGGATCTAAACAGGACATGAGTCTCACCCTGTTACTCTCCACCTCTTGTCCTGGTCCTTTGGGGATCTTTTCATTGCACATAAGAAATCTGTTCATATAAAAAACAAATTTCAGAGCTGCTTCTCTGCAGTACAAGAGTGATTTACAAACCAGTAAATTAATCTGTGCACCCCTTATGGTCTAAGCATCTTGCCTTGTTCTCCCAGCATGACTGCAGAAACACTTAATTTTGAGAATTTCTTGTTTCATGTGCCGCATTCACAAATCTACAGATATATTCCATTCAGTGTAGGGTATCCTCTCCATTCCTTGCCTGTGGAAGTGAAACCTTTGTCTAAACTGAGGCAGTGAGGGATCATGCCATGAAATACTGGCCTGTGCAGATACACGAGGAAAGGCTAAAAATGTATATGAACGGCTGAGAAAATGTGCTTTATGCCAGGAGCAGGAAACCCACTGCAGGTTTGAGAAAATGTGCTTTATGCCAGGAGCAGGAAACCCACTGCAGGTTTGGGCCTGGTTTCAGAGCAGGGCAATGCCTGAGTTGCTACTTGTCTGTCCTCATTGCTCCCTTGCCATGGGGCAGGTGTTCCCTAAATAGCCCCATTTTTGTGGGGCATCTTATTCTGCAATGAGGGCTGGAAGTGGGGAGTAAAATCTCTACTCTGATCTCCCACACTCACACAAGGAATGGTAAGCAAGTCATTCCCATATCCCCTGCCAGCTTCAAATCACACCCAGCACACCTTGGTCCCTTCCCTTTTTTTAAGGCCCTGCTTGGACAAGCAAACTCTGTCTCCACAGCCTCCAATATCCTTCCCTATGGCATCTCCTAGCAGGAATGACCTAGCTCCTCTCTTCCTCCTCTGGACTGGAATGAACCTGGCAGGCCCAGCCAGAGCCTTTTCCATCTGTGCCTATCCAAATCAGTATAAACAAGAAATGTCAAAATAACTCACCTGTGTAGTGCTCACTTCTCTTTTTTTTTGCTAACCTGGAATAAGTTCTCCCAGGCTGCATCCATCATACCCTGGTGCATCACTGCTTCCAGCCTGGGGCACTAACACTGCTAAAGGCAAAAAGCCTAAACCTCCCCAGAATTAAACCACAATTTATGGTGAGGTTTTATTCTTGTGACTTCAGACGTGACACAGGAGCTAAATTTACATGCATCACTGAGGTGCTGAGAACAGAACAGACCACACGCTGAGAACAATCCACATTTGTGGCAACAGCAGCACCAAGCAGTGCTCAGGCAGGTGTGACGTGGAGGGAGCCTGCTCGGAATATCTTTCCCCTCTTTTTGGATACTCTCACTCAGCCCTTTGAAAGGCAGCAGCAAAGAGAGAAGCGTGGCTTTCTATAAATGACTGCACATTCCTCCTGCTGGGAAAAAGATGACGCTGGGGAACACGAGCAAAAGCCATCCTTCACTGTAGCACTTTCCAGGACCTGTTCCAAGGGATGCAAGGCTCCCTGAAGGCCATCAGCATCCTCCTTGAGAGAACACTGGCAACCTCCAGCAGCATAAGTCCATTGGGAAGCAGACAGACTCTTCCAGGGACTGCAGGGTGTGTTTGTGAAGCCACCCTTTCATGGCAGAATGCTATGGGAAGTAGGAGAGGCTGTGCTGCTTTGTCCTACAGGTGATGCTTTCCTCACACAGGCCCTTGCATCTTTTCATAATAGTTTCTTTTTAGCTTGCAATTCTCTGTAGAGAAGCAGAAATGCAATCACTAATTTGGTTTTTTTGTTGTTGTTGTTGTTTTAAATGCCTGAAATGTTCATCTATAGATCAGAAAGCATCTTGGCAGGATTAGTGGCCTGGGATCATTTCAGCAACTGTCCAGCTTTCCTATCTGAGCAAAAAGAAGCCTAAAGGCTCAGATATCCAGTTGGACTAGGCTGAGAGTTGGAGAGCTGACACTTGTCCTATTTCTGTCTGTGTAATCCTTAATATCAGGCACAAGTGTTGCAAATGTCTGACTCTTAAGCCCATTTCCCCGCACTGTGCTTATTGCAGGCTTTAATTTACCAAACCCTGGACACGGATCTCTCTTGCCCTGTTACAATTTGGCCTTCTGTACACACCAAATCTAAATCCCATCACCACCTTCATGATAGCCGAGCTTTTCCTTCAATGCTCCATGTTAAAAGTTCATGCAGAACCTCAAATGCAGTCTCAGCATCTGCTCATAAAAACCGAACTGCATTTTTGAGTCCTAAAATTGGGGAGGGGTGTCAAAAAGACATGGCTCTGTTGAACTTTAGAGCTCAGAAGTCCAAAAATTAGGCATTATTAATGTGTGTTTAAAGCAATCTCACTGTCTCTGAAATTCTGACTCAGGAACTCTGAACATCTGGCACAGGCAGCACTTTTGCTACAAAGCAAGTTGGCAGGCAGGTTAGTACATCTCTGGGGCAAATTTGGGAGAGTTTGGAGCTAAAAGGAGAAGTTTATTAACCAATAGAAGCAATCCCACAGTATACCCTTCATTCCAGGGAATTCCAGTTATTAAACAAAAATAGGAGCTTTAAAGAACAATTAAGCTGCCCCGGCTGATCCATCTGTAGGAAGTTTGAGAAGGTTTAGTAACGGAAGACATTAATTAAAAAGAGAGTTTCTTGTCACTGCCTGGAAAGCAGGAGGTTAATAACCTGTGAAGGCATGTTAATAAGCAGGAGGTTAATAAGGAGGGGTGACAGATCTGACTGGCAGTCCCTGCCCTGCTGGCACCAGGCTGGCCACACCAGCCTTACACAGAGGCTGGAGCCTCAAAATCTGACCGCGTTTGGGGAATTTTTGCTTTTCAGGACAGAATTAAGAGGTAGTTCTCTTGTTAGGAGAGGTGGACGCTGTAGACATCTCTATTCACAGCTCGTTCTCCCATCACAAATCCTGCAAAGAAAGCGTCTGGGGAGCTGCATAAAATTTAAGTGCTTTGATAAGCACTTCGGTTTTTTTGAAGGGTAACAGCTGACTGATAACATTTGTTAAAGGCTGCTTTTGTGTCACTTCTGACAGGAGGATGGATGCACTACAGCTCTTTAGGTAACTTCAAAAAATTCCCCCCATCAGTTCACTTTGTGCTGCCTTGCCGTGCCAGTTAATTTTCTTTTGGTGGTGTTAATTATTGTACTGTCTGTTAAAAAGACGTTTTCACTACCCTTCAGTCCCACAAAGTGACAGCAAATTGCTGCAGCAGGAACACTGAAGGGAAAACTGTTCCCCTTTCAAAAAAAACTCATAGTGGCCTAAAAGAACAAGGAAATAAGTCAATTTGTTATTCGCTAGAGAACATATTTTGTTGTCCTGAATAAATACAGCATCAGTACTCAGAGTCTGTCTGAAACAGCAGGGAAAGGAATCTCACAGAATAACAGATATTTATGCACTGCTTTTAAAAAGAGAGCAGAGAGTGATGTGTCATAAATCTGAATAAATTTTTTTTGCCGTTTATTTGGGGTTTTTTAAATAATCCTGAAGATTTTGGTTTGCAATTGAATTTGGAAGTTTTGTAAATTGCTGCCTTGCAACCCTGCAGTCAGTGTTGACATTGTCACACTGATGGGTGAGGTTAAAACTGGCTCTTCTGTCTTATTTTAGTGCCCCAGCCTAAGAAGTGCAGCAGTTCTGGAGCCGATTCACGAAGTCCTTGCACATCATGGGGCAGCAGCATCTGGAGGGGAACAGGGCAGATGCATCAGGGTGGTAACAGTCTCAAACATCTCATTTTAATCTGCTTCCACAAGCCTGCAGAGGCATTAAATGGCTTATGCCTTGTCCAACCATGCTGAGACAGGCAGAGGGGGACAACTTGCTTTGTGTGAAAGAAATAGTGACAAACTGAGTCTGGAGTGTTGTAACCTGGAGGGGGACAGGGGTGATAAATTACTCAAGGAAAGGTGCTAAAGGAGCACATCCAAGCTCACCTGGCACAGCTCTATTATTGAAAAATACTTTAAAAAATCAAAACACAGTCACTTATGCTTGCAAAAAAATTATTTTCCATGCTGTTTAATAAAGCTATTTTTCAGATGGAGTGGAAAAAAAAAAAAATCACAGAGCTTACTTTTTACCATGTTGCTGACTAAGCCTTTACACATTTGAAAAGCACCATAAGCACTTAGCTCCTATTGAAATTCTTATCCAAGCTGATCCAAATAATGCCTGTGACTTTGGTGGTTTATTTTTTCTTCAACTCTTGTTCAAAAATCTTCAAGGTTTGTTTTTTGTTTGTTTTAAAAGGTAAGCTTGTTTGAATACACTTGCAGAGGTCAGAACAGAAGTGTGCAATCTCAATGTAAAGCCTGTTTTCACAGTTCTGTTGTACAGGTACAACAGATACATGTTTACAGGTGCACTGACTGCTGCAGGTGCAGAAAAGCAATAATGGATGGGAAATTAGAGCATATGGCAAAAGTCATGGTTGTGATGGCATTGCACTCCTGACACGATCGCCACGTTTAATCTCTTTGCATAAATCACTGCCAGTCAGGCAGCACGACCTCCCTTTTGCATTGTATTCCTTACAACATATGGGAAATATCACAAAGAATAAAATTATACAATTTTGCTCCTCCTCTGACTCACACAACTCACACCTCAGCACTGAGGCCCCCAGACAGCCTTGATTATAATGGATTTTTGTTGCATTTGATATCTAAATACTCTCCCTAGCAGATTGGCTCAAAGAAAAAACCTGCACCTTGACATAGTAAGCCCCATGACTTAGTACATGCCAGAAAATTGCTTAATTTAATATGAGTGCAGGAATATGGAAAAGATCTTCAAGTATGAAGGAAGGCACTCTTTTTTGCCTTTATATACAGAAAATATTGTTAGATATCCAAATAATAAACCCAGTATATGCACTCTACATGTGCTACTGTAGAAATTGCTACTACAACTGGAATACATAAACTAAAACAATGCATCTTTTGCCTTATGAAAAGAACTTAAATCAGTGTATTTTTCCTGCTAAGCCAAATGCACATCAAGCAAATCCAATCCCTTGCCTTCTGCACTTAGTGATGTTGTCACTTACATAGAGAGCCTTTCATTGCCTAAGCAGGAAACTTTATGAATAAAGACACATTTTAATCCCATCAACATATATTAAATGCAGCTAATATAAGTGTCACTTCTGCAGTGAGGAGCAGGAAATTCTTTTATTCATAGAGACAGCTACCGTTTTGTCTTGCATTTGAAACAGCTGATGGCAATAAACTCCCCTAAACAGAAATGGGCCAAGAGCAAGTGTGTCAGGTAGATGCCATTACCAGAAGCAAAACACCAAAATTCACTGAACTGCTCCCAGCTCTGGGTGCTCTGACAGTTACAGCAGATGGGAAAATCTGTAGTAGTCTCTCACACAAATTTAAAAAATAGGGACATTTAATAAATGGAACATACTTAAAAATCCATCAATAGCCCAGCCTTATTTCTGATAGTTGATTCAATTTATTCAGTGATATCTTATTTTCTGCTCTCTGCATGCTGAATGCTCTTTAGTAATATAAATGTTGAAAGTGCATGCTGTTATTACAGCCTAAGGATGAGGGAGGTAAAACTGCTGGGGTGCAGTTATACCTTTTAATAAACCAAGTGATATGGTGGAAAAAAATAGGCTGGCTTTCAAACGCACAAGACCTGTATCCATGATGCTCCTGAAGCACTCCCTGCCCTTCCCACTCCATGTTTCTAATTGATTAGTATAATTGGGTCATACCTACAACCATTTTTGTCAACTCAACTTATTCTTATTTGCACCAGAACAAATGAAGTGCTTGTTGAGCCAAAACCTTGTACATCTTCTAGGGCTATAATCACTGGTCTAAAGATAAATTCTTTTCTTAGGCAATGACTGTCTGCAAGAACAAAGTCATTCAATTTATTCTCAGTAGTTTGGGGATGTTCTATTTTGACAATAGAAGAGAAGGACAAAACTCCTGATACCCACAAGTCTGTAAGATGTGCAGTGAACAGCACATTTGTCATCAATCAAGCAATAGATTTAATGTTTAGATGCACCTACCAACCTTGCTCTGTATTAAATAAAAGGTTTTATCTCTTGGTGCTATTTCTTCTGACATCAATAAATGATGGTATGTTAATCTCTGCACTCTATTCACATTTTCATGTTCCCTTTAACATCCCTATGACATTCACAATTGAGGAAATGTGTTGCTGCTTTTCTTTAAAGGAAACCTTGGATTCAGAAACAGTTCTGCAGGAGGTGAATTCTTGTCTGATACCGTGGCTGTAATAAAATCTCAGCCTCCTTGCATGGCCTGGATCTCCTCAACAGTAACCCAGAAATCCAACTCCTCTTGAGATGTCCTGCTGGACTTAAGCAGCAAGTTTAAGGAACCAAAACTGGATCACAAAGACTACTCAGCATTGTAGGCAACACCATCTGGTTGGGGTCTCTGCACTCAGCTGTGCACAAGGACTCAAATGTGCTCAGGATCTCAAGGGACAGAGTAAGGGCACAAGAGTACTGCTAAAAATTAGTATTGGATAAGGTGCTTGTTCCTACCACTGTCAAATCCAAATCTGAACCAAAACTCAATCCCAAATGGAAATCTTTCTAGGTGTAAAATTATCTGTTCCTTTTCACTCCAAAAAAGAAGGCAATGCTTTATAGGAGGATGCTTGTACCTCAATATAACTCCTACATAGAGGACTAATTTCATACTGGAACAGCTCTTTAGGGATGGGGGAAAGGGATGTTAAATCTCTGGACAGGAAGAGATCGCTAGTCTTCACTCCATTTGCCTCAGTTCATCTGTGAAAAGAAGTTAATAGCAACACGCTTGCAAGAAGCGTTGTGAAAATTACATTAAAGATACTGTGGAAATCTGATAGCTCTGATCTGCAAGGGGCTTCCTAATGTCCTGAAAAATAGTACAGATCTCACTATATTATTGCTTGCAAAATGAAAGCCTTGTCTAGAGGACTTTCCACAAGTTGATCAGGCAGTGAAGGAAGTTTTCACTATTTATACGAATCTCGAGTCTTTGATAATTTCTGTTCTTAACAGTACGTGGACTGCATTCCACTGCAGGTAAGGGAGTGGGAACGAGCCTGTGCTAAGCACGTTTTCCATTTCTGGAATTCATTAGTCCTACTTGCTGAGCTGGTAGGAGCTAGGGACGCTTTGGCAGCAGGCACGAGTGGGGCTGGGCCAGCAGGGAGCTCCCCAGTGGCCCTGAACCCATCTGTGCTGGTCCCAGCAGGAGCAATGGTGCTGCTTCCAGCAGCAAGCCCAGCCAGCCATCTGCAGCGAGACACGGGGCACCACAACATATTGACCACGTTCCAGAAACAGGCACAGGGGGAAAAAACAGGATCTGCAGGAGACTGGCCTGTCACGCCCTGGTGTTAAAGCTTTAGCAGAAATTTGGTTATTTCATCCTTGAGCACAAGCATGAAATTAACTCAGATCCTAACAGCCCGAGCAGCCAGCTCCAGGATTTCAGGCGGATGTCAGAGCTCCATGACATGCGCTGGCAAGAGGCTGCACTTGTACAAACATGCCTGTGACAGCTGCTGGTGGGGAGACAGGAGCAGGTTAGGAAAAGGTGAGATTCAGCCTAGAGCACAAAGCAAAACTGTGCCAGATGCTCTGAGCCAACTTGTCTCCAGTTTACATCCACAGTTTTGGCCTTTGCATCTGTTACAAAATTAATTCTCAGCAAACGTCTGTGGAATCATTTGCTACAGATCACATCTATATAAGCTGTATTGCCCCATCTTAGCGAGTCTCAATTAAAAGCTGATTCGCTTTCATTAAAGGTCCTTACTCCATTCCTGTGATAATCAGTATAATAATTTGTGGTCATTATTAATCACAGCCATATGGAACAGCGGATGGAGGGGGAAAAAAGCCACAGCTGCCTGCAAGTGGATTTGCAGTAAGTTGTTTTCTCACATAGAGATCCCCAAGATGCATTTTGTGATGTTATGACAAACAAAACAAAGCCCTAAATGAATTTGGCTTAAGCCAGGACAAATTCTTTCAGGCTCTTGCCTCTCTCTGTCTCCTTGCCCTTTCTTCCTCGTACAAAGTCCTGATTCCAGTTCAGTGATTTCTATTTGCTGCCTGGTCCTACAGCAGCTCCGCACTAAGGCAGCCACGAACACATTCCAGCCTGGAGATGACTGGTTCATTTAGCTCAGCTGGTCTGGGCTAGCTCTGGCTGCCCTGATGGAAAGCTGATTTAGTTTGCACTGTTTCTTTATACACTCTGCAGATGTTGTCACTTCATCCCTTGGCACCTTTCCAGACTGTTGCTGAATAGTTTAAACATCTTACCGCTAAAAAACCCTACTAACACTAGTATTGATCCCAGTTTCTAATCCACAGCACAACTTGGCCTCCCACCACGTGCTTGTTTCCTGAGCAGCTACAGAAGTGCCAGAAGTGCTTATTGAACAGGAAAGAGCTCCAAGCAGAAACAGTTTGGCACACACTGAGGCTTCACCCTCAGTTCTTGGGATGATTTTGCTCATTAAATACACTAAACTTCCCTTTAATAGCTTAGATCTTTCTATACCAAAAAAAAACCCAAAAAAACCCAAAAAGCCTTCTACATTAAGTTTATCTAAAATCTAGGGAAAGCACCCTGCTTGCTGAGTTCTCCTGCTGTGCTCACAGCCACGGGCTCATGCCAGTGTCTGCCTCACACTCGTGTTCACCAAGTTCTCACACTGACATTTCGACTTCCAGCTTCAGCCCATCTGGATAAGTGGAAAGTGTTTTCCTGACTCTAGTCTGGGTCAAATGCAGATTGGAAACACCACATCCTGAAGCTGGTGATTCACCAAGGAATGCAAGAGACCCTGGCCCAGTTTTCACCAGGCTGCATGGGTCCAAAAAGATGTAACATCACGGTTATGTCATGAGATGTTTTGAAGCTGTTTCTGCAGTGCCCACAGCCATATTTCAGACTATTTTTTTTGCTCTCCAAGTTTAGAGATGTAGTCACTGTGCATCACACAGTGCAAATACAGTGGGTAATGAGTGAAGTTTTTAGTGAAGGTCTAACAAAAACTTATACCCTATACTGAATTCTATTTCATGAAGTAATTATTGCAGAAGGTCAGGTCTCTGAGAGGGAAACCTTTTCCATTAATTCTTTTTCACAGTATTATTCAGAACCTGCCAAATCCAGCAGGAATCCTTCCACTGATGTTAATGGGCTTTGGATAAAGTCTTCAGATACCATACTGGATATATTTGCTGAAGATTAATTTGAAAAATTCAGCAAATATTTAATTGATAATCATTTGCAATAAGAGGCAAATGGCAATGCTCCCCCCATGCAAAGTATCAAGGTGGGACAATATTATATTCATGATTAATAACAGACACACACAGCTGGACTCTGAAACAGCAATGCCAGCTTTACAGCTCTGCAGCACTTGAGGACACAACAGGTTTCATACAACACTTTGTGCAGGGCTGGGTTCAAGTCTTGTGATATTAGGCACAAACTGTTTATTATTTGGTGGGATGTCCCCTCCTCCTCTCCTGCTCAGCTGTCAGAGACTCCCAAGGCAACCAGCACTGACCCAGATGAGAAACAAGGAAAGAGCATTTGAGAGCTGCAGAACTTGTGGGTGAATGGACAAAGTTTCTCCATTCTCCGTGGAGAAGTGTGTCAGCAGTGCATGCAATCTTCTGAAACAGGAGGTGAGCATTCCTGTCACGATCCCACACTTATCACAGTTCCATGATCTCTTCCCCAAGTTACGCTCAGACAAATTGAGCTCTAACATCTGTAAGGCAAAGGCTCAGACTGTTCTAGCAACTCTCACTGGCAACTCACCATGCAGTTAGAAAGGGGACAGAACCAGCTCTGTGGAAGGTATTGCCTCCACACCCCCACGCTCCCTGGCCTTTTTTAAACACAGCAACAGGGATATTTTAACGGTTCAAAGAAAGATGAGAGGAAAGGAACAAAGGCTCTGTTCAGTGTTGAGAAGAAGGTCAGACTTCTAGTTCTAAAGTCCTTGCAAAAAGAAAATGGGAAACAAATAGTTTCTCTCTTTTCTCCTTCCCCGAGGAGTCCGTTAGGAGCCCAAGGAGTCTCTGTTAGGTTACCCTTAGCCATTGTGATGAGCTTTTTTGCTTTCTGATGTAGTTGAAACTTGACAAAAGAGTGGAAGAAATACAGAGCTGGAAGAGGCAACATTGCCAGAGGAGAAAGTAATAGCTCAGAAGGGAAAAAGGCTCTCCTTGCAAGTCTGCCAGAAGTTACCAAAAGAAAAAATCTATTCCACAGCTTGCTTGCACAGATCTACCACCACTTGCTAATACAAACTGTTCAGTGCTTTACAAAAAGCTTAACATTTCTGTCTAGTCAAACAGCAATGGACCCCATCAGCTGCGTCTATAGCAGCCTCAGCTTCTGCCACTAGAGAGCTAAAAAGAATTATTTTCTGCATTTTTGAAATATCTTCAAGAAACTCTTCTAGAAAGTAGCTACATCTACTCTTTATTGTACATAGTAGCTATTATCTCTAGGAGCAGCATTATTTATTTTATCACCAGCCAAAAAGTTATCTGTGTTTTAGTGACTAGGAAGTGACTAAGTCCTGGATATATTTAATGCATCTAAAATACTGTTCAACTGAATTTCACCAGACACCGAGTGCAGTACCTTAAGTGGATTCTTTCTATGGCTCTGGGATTCAGACACTTTCAGCTATAACACAAAAGTCTTTACAGTAATGACTTTTAAAACCAGGTTTTTCTACCGTTAAAGAAGTTTCTTTGAGAAGGTTTTTTTTCTTGCTTTCTATGCTTTAAAGGTTATTTGCCCATCCTATTAATCAGAAAGCTAAAAACGCTCAACACCTATGGTGAACCAAGTGTCTTCTCAAAGTTTATTGCTTTCAATTTGTCTGCTCAAGGAGGGAGAGAATTCCCTTTGCCCTGCACAGAGCAAACATAGATCACTCAGACTGTAAAACAAAATATGAAGATCCAAAGCTCAGCTTTTCTTCAATGCTCATTAATTTTTGAGTGGTTAGAAGGTCACTCAAGATTGAGTCTCAATGTGATTTTAGACCTTGATTAGAAAATATTTTAGTGTTAAAATTAAGCAGAAGCTGAGAAGAGTCAGAGAAGTGACTGCAAAACACCTTTGAGCCTATATTCCTTGGAGAGGAAACCATCTTTCTCTGTAATGGCAGACTGCTACCCCAACGGGACTGAACTCTGTCGAGCTCAGAATTATGGTAATATATGCACTTTTAAAAAAGTCTGGGGATAAGTTTGACTCAACACTGCAGAGCAAGGAGTCTCTGCTGCTGCGTGTTTGAACAGCATTCAGTACAGTGGGGTCCCCAGTGTCCCATCCATACAAATGATACAAGACAAAGGCTTCCCTAGAAATGCCAAAGCAGCACTGGGACTCTGCCACATGCCTCGGGCTGCCACAATTAACTGAGAGCAGGTTCTGCTGCCAGCAGAATGGGAGGGAGTCAGGTGTTGCATCATTTTTAGTCTCCTTGAATTCCACTGTAGGAGCAGACAGTTGTTACCTGCTGTGGGTCTAAAAGGGTTTTTTGAGTTCAGGCTGAAACATATTCTACATTTATAAGTAGCAGCTTTGACTCAGGTGCCATCCCTCCATCCCACTGGAAGAGGTGGGATAACAGCAACTGACCTCCCGTGGCCAAAAATGACTGGAGGACCTCTCAGATCTGTCCCAGCCCTATTATTTAAGAAACTATTAGCTCGAGGCTTTCATCTCCATCCAGCATCTCTTTCAAGTGTTAATACATTTAAAGACAGATGAAGATGAATAAATCCAAGCTCTAGTTTAATAATTTGGGAGTCTGCTGGTGGAGTGAGGGGTACACCTTCTCAGCAGTGAAAGGGTACAGCCAAAAGACAACACAGGTGCTTCTTTCTTCTCCTTTAATCCAATTTCAGACATTCAGTTTCCCCAGCTGCTGATACTGTAAAAATGTTGCTTGGCAACATGGTAACAGGGGGAAAAAAAAATTCTTCAAAAACATTAGGAGTTTTTGTCCTTAGAAATGTACTAGTTCAGCACATCCAGCCTCCTACAGATCCATTTTAGAGGAAGAGGCACAATGATTTCCCCCCCATGAACTAGTTCCAGCAGCCTTTAAAGCAAAGCAGTCAAAATGGGCCAGGGGTGCCCTCAGATGCTGAAGGGGTGGGACAGACCCTCACGTGGGAGCTGCAGGCACTGTGTGCCCATTTTCATTCCTCTATTTAATACTGAGCATTCGTCTGACATCTCAGACAATTACTGTGTTAATTGCACCTGAAGAGGTTCTATCTCCCTCCAAAGGGGATTGCCAAAATGGCCCAGGATGCAGTGATCAGCCCTACTGATGCCTTGGTGGGCTTGCCTAAAAACAGAGGCCAGACAGAATTAAGGGAATAAAAAGCAGTTATATTTATTGAAGGGCCTTCAGGTACGCTTTGGGCAGATGAAGCCCCCCCCAGGGGCTTCACCCAAAAAAATGGACCACAGGTCACAGGCCTTCATACTCTTAAAATTTTGCTCCATTTGCATATTGGGGGTTAATCTCCCAATTACAGCTTCAGGTAATGAAGTCATTTACCCCAAGTCTGCTCCTCCCCGACTCACTTTTGTTTACATTTCTTGAGGCCTGAGACAGTGAGGTGTCCTTGATTCCCAGGCTTAGAGAGGAATTGTTGTGTCTGACCAAAATGGGAAAGCAGTAGCTAACACTCAATGTCGAGTTTAGAGTTCTACACTAGAGAATTACAGGATCACAAATACATGGAAAATATGAAAGCTAAAATCCTAAGGCATCACTACATCCTCTTTCCCACTCCCAATTACCAGATGCTAACAGTAATGAGGTGGAGGCGTGCCCAATCTGCTTCCAAAAGCGGCAATACCCAGGTAGAGAAGGGGGCAGGCTGCTGAAGGCCTGGCAAAGCCAAGGACTGAACTTTGCAAGAGAAGTCATTCAATCAGTCACACTTCTTCACTGCTGACCTCCTGTGAGCAGCCACACAAGGGACCACCAGTTAATTACTGACAAATATCCACTGGAATCAACATTCCTAGAAGATCTTATACTGTAAAGCCCATAGAAAGTAGTTTTAAAGTTCATGGCTTTCCTCCCACTCCTCTTGCACTGGAATTTGTTATTCTCTGCACTTTTGATGTCCACAGAGCTGTGTCTGGTTCATACTGCCAAAGCCTGGTTGCAAACATTTATCATCTGTAAGCCAGAACACAGCTTTACATCAAGAGGAAATGTTCTGGCTTGTACAAGGCAAGAAGCAAGTGATGAAAGTTCTTGCAGACACAACACAAGTACCAATATTTTTAAAGCAAGATCCCAAAAGATATCTATCTTTATTTAGCTGGAGGTGAACAGCAGAGTTGTGGTGACAGCACAGACTTTTCAGCATCGTGTGGCCCCATCTCTGTGGTTAATAATGCAGAGATGAGAAATCTAGATGGTGGGTCTCATAAGATCAGTGTCAAGAGGTCTGTCAAGTTTCAGTTGTGCCTACTGAGCCCCACAGTTACCTAAGCAGGAAGAAATACGTTAGAAAGAACAGATTGCAAAAGTGGGAGATTCTAGAGTAAATATCATAAATGCCAATAAACAAGAATAAAACACTGAATTAATGCATATCTTTTTCTGATTAGAGTGTTATGTAGATCAGGAACAGCTCCCCTGAAATGAAGAGCCATTGAAAGGCAGCAAAGAATCTGGCCAAATCAATCTAGACTTGGGAAGTCTGAGCACCGTGTGGGGAAGGGAACGTTCCTCTGAAAGCCTGCTGGTAGTCTGCTAACTCAAACTCCTGCTGCAATGCCAATTTAATTAACACGCTTAACTGCTCCGAGATCTCCAGGATTACTCACTGGATTGGCAGCCTTTTCTCACTGCTAATTGTGTTACTTCACAGTGAACGAGGGGGAGATGAATGAGTACAGTAGCGCCATCTTTTCCTGCTGAACGAGGAGACCACACTACATAATTTGACTTTGACATACTGTCTTGTTTTTGCACGTTTAGCCCGTATAAATAAACACGGGAGAGCTCCTGCAAGCGAATGAACTGGATGGCAGCAGAACAAAGGCCTCCGGTGGCTGCTCACGGCTCAGGGACTTGGCAGCGCCTGGTGGCACATCCACCCGACACAGCAAAGCTCAGTTCACCTTCCAGAGCACCACCCAGCCACTGCCATCGAGGCTGGACTCGATCCTTGGGTGCAAACACTCCCCAGAGGCTCCCATGAGACTGAAAGTCTCCCTGGCTGAACGGCTGCCCCACAAACTCTTTTCTGGTTTGAGCAGCACTTGCTGACAGAAGAGGACAAATGCCATGGAGATATTGCTGGTTTGGACAGAGCCTGAGGTCAAAGCAAACGAAACACCTGGTGCTTAGGGGATGACAACGCTCCTCCTAAAGAGCCCGGTACTCCCAGATTAGCTCATCTGTTTATACTGGGGCTGCAGCATCCAGAAGGGAGACAATCAGCAGGATAAAAAGGCACTGAATGTTTTGGGTCCTTGGAGTCCTTCTGCTTTGAGAAGAGGCCTCCAGCTATGCCAAGAGACAAGCCTGCAGTTTTTTTGACTGTGGAGAATTGAAGTTTGGAATTGAGGGCAGCCTTAGGGCTCCTTTGAAGGCGCAGTCTAAATATAAACCCGCACCCATGAATTCACTGGAAGCTTCAATGCCGGTTTCAACTTTAAATGTCAATGCAAGATTCAACCTTAAAGTCAGCAGTGATAGCTTACACCTCCTGAAGATACACATCTAGAGACATCCAATTCCTTCAATTAAATTGCAGTGGTAATTAACTTCTGGACTTTTGCATGAGGGGCAGAGGAGAGCTAAAGGCTGCCACAAAGCTATTGCCCGCTTCATCTCACTGGCACCCCGAGACATTCCCCACTTCTCAGAGAGAGGAGGTTACCCCATTTCCCCGGTGAAAATATATTTGAGACGCTCCTACCAAGAGATTGTCTCAGACCCAGGCAAGTCCAATTGCTATTTCACAAACAAACTGAAGCATGGATCCACTATAAAAATATTCTAAGCAGATCCATCCCCTCTACTTGCAATAATTTTATTGAAAATATTGGTATAGGTAAGCTTGGGTTTTAATCCCAGCATGAAAGACAAATTAACATTTCAGTACAAAATTAAAAGCTCTTACTCGAGTCAAGCTCAGGACTTTTCCTGTGAACTCTAAAAGACCCTTGCACAAGTGGTGCTTTTAATCCAACCAGCTTTAAAGGATTTTTTTCAGGTTCCTCATGCATTCAGAGAGAAAGAAGCATCACTATGCATTTAGGAGAGGACCAAATCAGGACAATCCACCAGTGCCCAAGGGGGAGATGTTTTCTCCCTGACAGAACATTAACTCAAACCAACCTCTGCAGCAAAGCACTCTAGAGCAGGGAGGGAGAATACAGTAAAAATTAAAATGTTTCTAATTGCTATATAGCCTCATATTTATAATTACTTCCTCTTTACCGAACCCACTGACACCTATGGGTTCAGCTGCATTTTCTGGAACCAACAATAACATAAATGTAACTGAGGTCTGACTTGATCTCTACAACCTATAGTACCATTATAATGTTTGCATTATGACAAAGTCTAAGATGAAATCATCAGGCAAAGTGGCCTGTGCTTTAGAGCTCTACTGCTCAGTAGAGAAACTGCATTTAAAAATCCCAGTTCCAAAAAGCTCAAGTTTTCAGCTTTTTATTCCCCATAGGAATTAGCTGATGAAATTGCTCAGTGTTTTATTCTTCAGTTATTAGTCCCACTGAATGAGAAATAATTCCTTTTTGTTTCTTCCTCTTTTCATAATGTAAAGCTTGGCAGAGTTATAGGAACTCGAGCACAAAAAATGAACAAGACACTTTGATGTTCCAGATGAGGGAAAGAGCCACGCAGAGGCACAGACTCAAAGTTGTTCTAAATGTGGATTTTGCAATTTGCACAGAGGCAAGGGGGATGTCTTTGTCTCTTCCCCAGTTACACCCATGCAACTCTTGTTGCATTGTGGTCACCTGTAGCAGAGTGAATTTAGCCTGTTAAGTAGCAAGAATTCACAGGCAACTTGTGACTTTTTTTTTTAAAGGCTGAATTTGTATATTACACTATTAAAATTTTCAACTTCAGACTACAACAAACACTTATTTAACTCTGTCTTGCTTCCTAATTATCCACGGCTCACTCCTTACAATGCATTTCCAGCATGTCAACCCTCCAGCTGTGCCAGTGTTGCTGAAGGAATTCCACAGATAAGGAAAGAATAGAAAATATAAAACCAACTCCATCAAGGTCCAAAATGAGCTAAGCTCAGAAAAAGAATTAATAGAGTATCAACTCAAGACAAAATATTTATCATATTTGCATGTCCCAACTCCTCAGCTGCCAGAGTTAAAGAAGCATTTGGGTAACACTCTGAAGCACATGGAATTCTTGAGGTTGTCCTGTGCAGGGCCAGGAGTTGGACATGGGTGATCCTTGTGGGCCCCTTCCAGCTCAGGATATTCTGTCATTCTTTACCCCTTAAAAAGAGATTCCTTTTTCTGGTTCCCAGTGGTGCTGCACAAGCATTTGTCACACCTGAGCTCCCAGAATGGATTCCCAGCTAAACACTGATGAGGCAAGAGAAAACCACGCAAGGGATAACACTTTGGATGTTTCATCTGAAAAATCCATTCTTATCAGAGGACTTGCATTCATATCTTGGAAGTGATCTTGCAGCAAAGAACTCTGGAATTACTTGGAGTAAGTCACCTACTCAGTGTTAGACTTACAAACACCATGTGTACCCAATTATACTCATTCACATTCCATTTCTACTAGAAATTTTTGACCTTAGAACACTTTTTTCTCATTACTAGCTGCAGAATTTTCTTTTTATTTCTTTTTTTTTAGATCAAAATCTCACATTGCAAAGTCTCACCACTCAAAAATGTACAGGTAGCAGAGAAATCAACTTAGACATCTATTTTGAAGCTATGAAAGGTGATTGCTTTACCTCATGATAGCCTGGGCATAATACATGATACACAATTTTTCTGAAGAAGGAGAAAAAGCCTAAAAAGGAATCAGGGATTGCTTTGAGGCTACTCTATTAAGTGCATCTTCTTTTACATCCTAGCCATCAATAGAACCTCCCATCAATTTCAGTCCTATTAATGGCTGCTATTAAAACATTTATAACAGGATACATTCCACATAAATAACTGCAAAAATAGTGGTCTGTGTTTCAAGGTTTACATACTCTGTCGAGCAGACAAAATACTGAGTGGTGACTATCCTATATGCTTAATGACACATATCATCCAATCATCAGGATATTCATCTTCCTGGGCTCATCTGAATAAACCAAAGGATATCTCCGTGCTGCCATCTGCTTTGATTCTTGTTTTGCTGTTGCTGTTCAACCATTGCACACAAATAGAAACACTTTAAGTGTAGCACAGAAGTGTTGATGCAGTTTCAGAAATATTTCACAATAAGGTACACAAGAAAAATATCCCATGTAGTATCAGAGTATAAATTATGGCAACTTAAGGCATGGCTCTGGTGAGCTCGAGCTCCTTTTCTGTCACTGAGGGGCTGGGAAACCCTCTGTTTGCTGGGGCAGGACTTCACTGCAAGAGGGAAGAAGTAGAAAAACAAAAGAAACCTTGTTGGAGGTCAAAATTGCAAAGTCATTGTAAACAGTTCTCATTCGAAAAGATTTTTGAACACATTTCCTTTTATTTACTATCTATCCTGCAGCACAAGTTTCCTTTGGGAAGCTCTAGGGCTTTTATTTCACCTACCTACCCCCACAGCCCACAAGAAACCTGGCAGAGATCAGCCTCCAACCTCCACAGAAGGGCATGCAAAAACACTTCGCCTAAGTAACACCAAGAAGTGGAAAAAATGCTTCCAGGAGTTCTGAGAAAGCATTTATGCAAAGCAGGAATTGAGAAACCCTGTGTCTGCTAATGCTCCAGTGACAAGGAACTGATCATAGCTGTAAATAAAACCCTCTTGCTGATTGCTGCTGACAGCAGTCAGGGCCAAGTTCAAATAGCCAGAGGGACTCTTAAAATGAGCAATGCCATTAAGCTGAACCTGGGGAGGATTCCAGAAAGTGTTGGATTATTTTCCAAGAACCCCACATGAGGCAAAATGCCCCATCTTTCAGAGCAGGGGATGGAGGTCCAAAACATACAGAGCTCAGGAAAAGAGTTAATAGAGCATAAACTCGAGACAAGATATTTGTCATATCTGCACGTCCCAACTCCCCAGCAACCACTCTGACTTTCCATTTCCCAGGTTAAGCACATCAGCCCCTCCAGAGTCACGGACTAAACCCCCACAGCTCAGACACAGTGGGTAGCCCAGAACAGTCCTCAGGCAGTTCCTCTGCACAAACTCCAAGTAACAAACTTGCCTGGAGAATCCACTGCCTACATCAGTAACACCAACTCCACCTCTGTTAGCCAGAAAGCATTGAAGAAAAGGGTGACATGTAGGAAAGAGCCCCTTTAAGCTGTCAATTCATTGCCACCCATCAAGAATTCCACTCTGTGGCATCACCTGGACAAACAACTCAGCATCACAAACCTCAGTGGAAGATACCAGCCAGAGCTCTGGGAAGCCAGACCTGTTCAAAGTTGGATGCTCTTCTCCAGCTTCTCATTTCTGAGCTTGACTCCACTAATGAAATAACTTTTCAGCTGGGTCTGATTTGTGCTAGCTTGAAGAGTTACATGGAGGAGAGTTTTGTATCAAGCAGAGCCATAACAGCATTGTCAAAGTTTTTGCGGCAGAAGTACACATTTCTGATGTGATTTCTTATTTTAATAAACTGCAATAAAGAGCAGTGAGACTCCTAAATTGCATCCACATGACACAGGGAGATAACAGCAGGCCTGGAATCTCTACTAGCTCAGGATGTCCCTGGAGGAACTGATCTCCTCAGCCACTCTCCTCTGATCAGCAGAAGAGAACAATGGATTTATCTTCCAATGATACAACTTAAAATGAAAATGTGCTTTTCCATATGCACCAACTGCCTTAAAAACTTCATTTCAGTTTTGAAAATTTTTCCCCAGAATGACAAAAACCAGGCTTTGAGCCAAAGAGCAAAGCTCTTAACATAAAACTTCAATAAAGAACAAAGACTATCTATTTCACTCTCTCCAAGGTATTTCCAGCATTCCCCAGAAAGGGGTTGCTGTGGCTATTAGCTGACTAGTTACACTGTAGTTTTAGAGACTCATTACAGTGCTCTACAATTATTGCCAACTCATCCTAAATTACCGGCTTCTCTAAACCCGGGAGGTGTAAACAGCGCTTAAGAGACAAAGACATGGCAGTGTCAAGCTAATACAAGACCAGTAACTTCTCGGTCTGCAAAACAGCACAGCCAAATATGTGTCCACTCCCCAGCACCAGCCTCTCCAGGTCACTCCATTCATTCAGCAGGAGGATGAATCAGAGGTCGTGAATGGGTGTGGCTGAAGGCTCTGAGCTGACACTAAATGACTCAAAGCAGCAATACTAATGTAAAAATATCCCTCAGTCCTCCTGCCAATGCTTGCTCACACCCTCCCGTCAAAACAAATCACCTGCAGCTTTCCTGGCGGCTGACAAGGGAGCTGCAGGTGAGGTTTTGGGCAAGGGGAATTCAAGGCTGGTTTAATGCAAGATAAAATTAAGTCTTCTTTTTTTCAGTAGTGCCGGAAAAAAAATCTAAGATGGCTCATGCCGTGCTACTGTTGGAGCTCAAGTGATAGGGAATAAAACAACCAGTGCAGATGACTGAGACAAAGCAGTACAAACAAATCAGAGAGAACAGCCTGAGACACCCCGGGGCAACCTGATCCTTTGGGTTTGTCAAAGTCAGCTGTGGAGCTAAAACCATTCCTTCAAAACATCTCCAGCCACCTCCTCTGCCACACAACCACCCCATCCCCAGGATTAGGTACCTCAGAGCGCATCATTTCTTGCGGGAAAAGGGATGAGAAGCTCCAGAGCAGATCACTGCAAACCCAGCACCACTGCAGCCACACGGGAGCTCAGAAAAGGCTTTAAACACCCTCCAACTCTCCAGGTAGCCTTTAAACTTCAAGCTAACCCAACAGGTATCTGAGGTCCTACTTTCACACCTCAGCATTCCTCAGGCACAGCCCAACTGCTCAGTCCTCCCCGCAGAGCCTGCTGAGGGGCCTCAAAACCACTCCAACATATTTATTTGCAGAGAAGTGATGAGTAGAGGGCTTGGTTAAGCTTGTGCCACCTCAGGATAACCAATGCCATCAGCCACACTCTCAGTTATAAACCCCCTTGTGTCCTACCTTGCTTTTCTATGCGTGGCTGGCCTCATCCATCCCAAAGTGGGGAGCAGCAGTGGCTCAGAACCCACATGTGAGCAGTCCGGTAGAGCTGGGGCAGCTAAAACTCTGCTCTCCTCTGTCCTGGAGCTTTATAAACCCTCCCCAACAACCCCTCCCTTTTCCCACCTGTGTTGAGTTAAGGATAACAAGCACTGCACTCAACCCTCTGTGCCTGGGCTCATGTCCTCCCCATCCTGCCCATGCTTCCTGCCCACTGGGAAAGAGCCTGCTCTGCCAGGCAGGATGTGGCAGTTCTCATCCTGCTCTCCTGCCCTGTCACCCCGGAGACCCCTCCGATGACCCAATGGGCAAAGTGATCTCGGGTCCAGCAGGCTGGGCAGGCTCACAGGCAGGCAGAAAATAGAAAACCCTTGGAACACACAATACCCATTTATTTTACAATGCAGCTGCAGAGCACACCCAAGCCACGATAACTTCTGGTATCTCAGCTCCATCTGAGACATCTTTCCAGGGCACAGCTCAGTCTCCAGCACACAGAAAGATGGTGGCTGTTAATCACAGTTTCTCTCCTCTCAGCCCAGGAGAGGAGGTTAAACACCAGCAGGACCTTATCTTTAGCCAAGCAGCCATTTTGGGTCTGCGTGCAGGGTGTCAGAGCGTGGTGATGAATAAGGGAGTGTTTCTCCTTGGCAAGGCTTTCCATCATGTTAAATGAAGGCTTGACAGCTTTGCTGCGTGCAGCCTGCCCTGCATGTTGACTTTGGCGAGGGGAGAGCAGCAGCTCCACGTCCGGGGTCATGGCTCCATGTCAGCAGCAGCAAAAACAACGGCCCAAGGACTCAGAGAAAGGAGAGCAGGAAAGTTCAGAGAAAGGTAGGGAGATTTGCTAAAGCTAATCAGCAGGGGAAAAATTAGGGGAAAAGGGTCTAATTTTCAATTTAACTGACCTTCAGTGCTGCTAAACTTCTCAGTCTTCTTATCATCTCACACCTGACAGGAAGCAAATTTTTGGGTGTGTTTATAATTTGATGTACCACCCTCACAGCCCCATTGGGTCTACTCCCCTCCAGGTTTAGGGGCAAACACCCAGGTTAGAGGGCATTGCCCAGCTTAGGGAGGTGTTTGTGGCCCTTGGAAGGTACAGAGCATGCAAGAGTGGGGCAGCTTCTTGAGAAAGGACTAAAGAGCAAAAAATATGCACCCAGAAATTGGCTGAGCTGCTGGACTGAGAGACAGCTGTAAAACCTGGCCTGCTCTGTGGGTGCCTGGTGGGACAGGGACATGGGTTACTGAACCCATTTATTTCATAAGTTAATGGTTCCAGTTTGCAGTCTAATAAATGCTGGCTTTTACTTTTTAAAGCCTGATGAGATTTCTGACGTGTTCACAATTAAGGAAATGTTTAAACAGCTCCCCCCCAAAATCCCTGAAGCTTTATCTAAGAGTCCCATTCTATTCCTTCTTTCCTCAGGTCCTTATCCCATCTTCCTACCATGGCTGGCACTGCCTCCCTCTCTATTTGCCCTTCCCCTCTACTTTCTGTCCTTACCAGCAGCAGAGCCGGTGAACCAGCACAAGCACAGTAAATACAGCTTGCTTCAGCTGTGGGAAACAGTATTCCATTTTTCATTTTCTCATCCCCTCAACCCAAGTGTTGCAGAAGTTGACATCAAACCCCGTTACCCTCGTTGCTATCCTCTTGACACACTCTAAACACCAGTTAGGCAGCCCTGGCTCACAGGAGCTGACAGCTAAACTGGTGATACGACACAGCACAACCTACTCATGCAAAGGGTGGAATAACATTTTTATTTGCAAATAAGGTTTATCAGAAGACTTCTCAAGGCCATGTGCAACGCAAGTTTTCTGCAGCCCTTCACGGATACAGCCAAGGCCACCCTGTGCTGTCCTGGCCCCTGTGCTGGGGGTGGGTCTGGGTGATCCACTGCCAGTCACGACAACTGCTTCACCTTCCAGGAATGTACTTTTTGTGGTCTCCAGCTTGTGAAGGGTTCTGCACGAAGATGAGCACACCATTCGTCCTAAATGTAGAAATCACACCTACAGAGGGGATAAATAGCTTTCTGACAAGTAGACAGAAGCTAATTGAAGACTTTCACTAAAATTGTACAGTAGCAAAAGGTAAAAGTTTAATGCTAAAGCAGCTATAAGATAATAGAGAAGAGAGATAAGTGTTGGCTCTGCTTGTTGCATAGACTATGTTTGTTCCAAGAAAAGTTAAGCAAAAAGTCCACCTCCCAGAGAAGAATATTATTATCTGCTAACTTTTATTCCCACTACTAATATGCATATGTGTCATCAAATTCTGGCATCATTCCTCCCTTTTAAACATATTTAGATGACGTCTTAACTTTTCTAAATTCCTTCGTGAGGGAAGAATGGATAAGATACAATGCTGGCAAGCTGTGTTAGTCAGATATTCTTTTTATTATTCATTACATAAAGCTGTTGAACTAGGAAGTTGATTATTATTCTATGGGAACAGAGACAGCTTGGACAGCTAGACTGGTACCACTAGAAACAAAACAAGACCAAAGCAAAAGGAAAAATCTGTAGCAGCAAAACAAAGACAAGCTTTTGCTAGGTCAGCTCCTGCGCATTGCCTTAGGGAAAATAGATGCCTCTGTTGATTTTGCAACTTTCATTTCTCTGCTCAGGAGGAGGCATTTGGGAGGAAATTACGGATGGTTTTGCTTGGAGGAAGTTTAATTTTCAAACTGCTCTGCCCACGTGAGCTTTGCACAGAAGGTCTCTCAGGGCCCCCTTTTTTTTATCATGTGCTGGGGGGAGCATTCAACAAGCAGCTGTTCAGGATGGGGTGGTGGAGGATAACCAGGCAAACAAACTCACTCCTCATGTCTCAGGCTAGGAGGAGATTCCAAGCCTGGATGAACATTTCAGTTCATTGCTTGGCACTTTAATCATAGCCATGAAGTGAGGCTGGTGGCTTTGCATCCAAGATCTGGCCAGACTCAGTGAAATTAATCCTTTTTTCAACTTTATATTTGTGCTTTCCTTTTTTTCCACAGCGATGGAATTTAGAGAAAGGGCATTCATAATTCTCACTGCTGCTTGGTGATCAATATGGAAGTGTCAGAGAGGTGTCTGGAAAGACGTGTCTGAATCCTCCAGAGTATTTGCTGTGCTGTACTCAGAATAACACAGCAGCTCTGTGCCTGTACATGAGAACATTCCCATTACCACAGGAATGGAGAGATGCTGACAGTCTCAAAGTGCAAGGAGCACGTGGGCGTGCACACGAAGAGCTCACAGACCCTCAGCACTGAAGATTTGCTCCTCACTGGCACCCTTTTGGTCTTTAAAGAGTTCTCACTGGATTCCCCACTGGTAAACTCCACTGTGCCTTGCCAAATCTTATCAGGCACTGCCAGATTGTAGTTTTTCAAGAAGGATACTCTGCCTGGGGAACGGGAACTACCATTTCCTCGCTAACATTACTGTTTGTGGCTGATCTAGGATCATTAGACCCAAATCCTTGATATCTTATTAGTAGAGCATTTCAAAATGCTCAGCACTCCTGAGAAACCCTTTCAAAAAAGTCTCTCCTTATACCTGTCAGCCAAGTTTATGGCAAGGGAGAGAGAACAGTCCCTGATAAATCCGCAGGGCAATAGGACACTGCTGTAGGAGTAAGAACAGTTTGTATATATTCCTTCCTCTGTATGTTTGTCGATTTTATTCACTGCTTAAATATGAATTGATGGCTTGTGTGCAGTGTTTCTTTGGGGGATCTGCCAATGCAGTAATGAAATGGGTGTTCTGCCTGGCCAACAGCAATTACTGTCCCCTCTGCCTCCTGTCTTCACAGCCTGCAAGTCAGTCTTCATTTCTGCCAGTTGCACGGAAATTGCTTGTCCAGCGTGATGGGTTTGTTCCTCTCTCTATGACCTGCCACACAGCTGGGCAGCCCCTGGAGAGTCAGGTTTGCCCAGCACTGTTTTGGGTTTCCTGCCAATTAAAAAAAAAAGAGAACCTCCCCCTCCCTCCCTCCAGCCAATAAAAAACCCTCAAAGACCAGGTGGCTGGAGAAGGCAGAAGGGCAGGTGGATTCAAAATTTGCAGCTGAGCAGTTTGTGAGGCTGTGCCAGCTGCTGTGCCAGCCCCAGCGGGACCTCAGCACCTGCACACCAGGTTGGAGGCACCAGCCAGTGCAGCGGGGTGAGGGGAGCAGAAAACACACAGTGAGGAGCTGAGAGACCAGCCAGGGAGAGAGGAAGGAGTGTGAGTGCATGGGAGAGCTGTGGCACTCCAGTGTCCCCAGCAAAGCCATCGCAGTGTCCGTGCTCCAGGCTGGCATCGCGCGCACAGACAGCAGAGAGCCGAGTCTCAGCCCTGAGCCCTGGGACTTGGCACAGAGGATATCCAGCTCCCAGGTGGCTCAGGGGGTCCAGGACAAGCTCTGCATAAGATTGTGAAGGATCATGTGGGCCTAACTTTTATATCGTGGCAGGATTATATGATTTCGGATATGTAAGGGAAAACCACGCAAAACGCTCCGCACGGGTTAGGTCAGGCAGCAAAGCCTCTGATGGGACTTCAGGGGACGCTGGCTGCCAGAACAAAGGAGCTCTCACACTGGCCAGGCTTCTCTAGCCCTCTTCTGCTAAAGGAAAGGCAGCAGAGTCTTGTTCCCTCTGTGTTTCCTTTCTTTGCATGTCTCTGCCTTTAAAACGTAACTTGGACATCACAGAAGCAGAACAGACGTTCAGCTTTGCTCTCCACCACAGCCTGGAGAAAAATTTGTGTTACATCAGAATTAATCTAGAGCACTACAAGTGATGAGAGGCCTTCACTTTTCAGGTCTAATCAAAATATGACTTTTTGCAGAACTTTGGATGCTGTCTCTTAATCCTTTCGGAAACCTCCACGCAGCCACTGCCTACTCTCAGTATCAGAAAGGGTTAAAATCATTCCAGTAAAATGAGAAATCTCCTAAAAATTCTGCTGTGCCTTGAAATTACATCAGCTGTGATAAATGCTGAAAAAGTTTGGTTCCTTTCCCACTACTTTTCATTTTCATGCACTTCTCATTCCAAGTGGCCCAGGGAAGAAAGCTATGAAGTTTTCATTCCTCAAGGCGCTTTCAGCAAGGCTGAAGGGGAAATCCAGTGGCAAAGGTTATGCCTGAAGTGTGTCCAACTAAGAAGACTTCAGCTAATCAGTGAGATTATTTTGAAGTGCTTATCCAAATTGAATCTGGGAACTTTTATGTGGTTTTAGCACATCCCCAAAGCCTCACATTACAATGACACAAACATGACACAGTGCATCCTGTTGCTGTCTTCCTGCTTGACTGATGATTAAAAAAAGCGTCGAAGCTCTGTGGCAGGTTTTGAATGTTGATTTCTGTAGGAACTTTTAAGAAAAAAATTCAAAGTTTGTGGGGAAAAAACCCTTGGAAAAGCCTGTTCATTCAGATGTCCCCTAAAATGCAGGTTTTTGCCTATTTTATTGTGGTTCTTTTCCCCCCAGCAACGGCCACAGTGAGTGCAGCATGGGCAGACTAGCACTGGGAAGGTGGAGAAATGTTATTTAATTCACATAGGACCTAATCCCTGTCCTGCTGCAATCAGCAGCTCTGTTGAAGCTGATTGCCACCAAAATTCAATATAAGCCCAGGAACTCAGAACGTGTGTTCCATGTCCTAGCTGGGAGGAAGCAGCAGAGGGTGGGTGGATGAGGAGGGGGTGTTTGCTTTGCAATAAACACCGGCTGAAGGGGAACATCAGTGGGCACCAGGGGCTCAGGGACAAGGGGGTGACACAGGGCCAGGGGCTGCTGGCTGTCACTGAGGCTCCTGGGCCAGGCTGTGACAGGGGATGGGGGAGAGGAGAAATCAGCAGGGCTTGGTCCCCATCACTTCCTCACTCTCCACCCCATTTTTTCCTTATTCGTTTGTGTCATTACTGTGTTCTTTTGTCCTCCATGCTAATTTGTTATTCTATTAGCTGTGGAGGTGGCTTCACAACACAATTAAGGAAAAGAAATCAACATTCCCAACCTGCTCGGTCGTACTTGCTCTGTTAACTGTCTTTTGAAAATCCGTATTTAATTAAAACAGAACATTAGGATGCTGTTTTGGGAGATTGCAAGACTGTTCTGTCTCCAGTCCACAGAACTGCTTATTGATCTTTACAGATTGCCTACATTTGTAGCAATTTTTGATGCATTATGTTTTGTACTTATGTCAAAATCAAAATAAAAATAGATGGACATAAAGACAAAAAAATCCCAGATTTTCTTATTTTTCTCTGAAAAGTAGCAGATATTTGCAAACTGCAGTCTTTTTCTTTTTTATCAGAATAAGAAAGGAAATTGCCTGGGCACAAATAACAATAAATTGACCTTTGATATTTCTTTGTGCCAGAGATTAATTTGTTCTTTTTAATGATGAGATTAGTATTCTTTATTGTGACATTATCTTTTTTTTTTTGCTTTTCAGACCTGTTCTACCTTCGTGCTATGGAAATGACTGATTGAACTGATTCCCTCTGTACCAAATAAATGCTACTCCCACTCCACAGGCATTATTTGTGCTGGAAATAATTGTTGGAAATTTTTTAAAAGCTGCATTCAAACCAGGACCGTACCTGACTATTTGAGAACATAAACCAGGATCTTAAACTAATTCAAGAGCATGCACTGATCTGGGGTTTTCTTTCCATTTTTTAACAGCCAGTGAGCAGACAGCCTTGCAGTACATAAAAATATCAACTTCTGGGTCAGGGGAGGACTTCATAATTCCTCCATTTACCAGTGTAAATCTGGGATTGGTGCAATTTTGCTGCTGCTCCTGCCCTGGGTCACCTCAGGCTTCCTCACACGAACCCAGGGATGTCTCACAGTGGGACCCAGAGGGAAATTTTATTTAATGGGGTCAGCCAGGTGATGAGCTCTGCTCACAGCCATCCCAGCACCCTGAAAGTGAGACTCTCTGTTCTTTTGTCAATCACTCTTATGTTTTTTGCAGCCATCCTCACAGCAGATTTCATAGGAAGTTCAGGGCATCAAGCCAAGGCTATTAAGAATGTAAATACAGTAGTGTTTCGTTTTCACTGCTGTCTAATTGCCTTTGCCCCCTGAGAAGGCAGCTGATGTGAGGAGGGACCCTCTACCAGGAAATCAGCTGGGTGTAAATCTAGGCTAATAAACTTTTTCAGAGACCCCAATTCATAAGGCAGTGCTGCAAAAGAAAGAGTTCGTCCAAGAGGTGGGAACTCAGCTAATACTTGCCCTTCCTGGAAATGAGCATACCGGGATACAATCTGCTCCCATACAGGTTTTAATTAAGAGCAACAACATCAGAGGGAAAAATCTGCATATTTACTGATACAAATCTATAGTGGGGAGAGATTCTGCCCCCCCAGTGGGGCTGCTCAGTGGTAAAATATGCAGTGCTGGAAACCAGGAGAGGCCTCTGCAGCTCTACAGCACTGGGCTGCTTCTTTCTGCCCGGTGGGTCCTGCTGGGGTGGGATAGAGGTGCCTGGAGAGAAGTCCTCAGCAAATCCTGCTCCCATTGCCAAAGAAGAGCATGGAATGAGTTGGATTGGCAGGGATCTTAAAGCTCATTTCATTCCAACCCCCGTGCCATGGGCAGGGGCATCTTCCACTAGAAGAGGTTGCTCCAAGCCCTGTCCTACCTTGACCTTGGACACTTCCAGTGCCTAAAGGGCTTGCTGAGTAACAAAGTCAAGTGAAATTGGTGCCTTGAACCCCAAAAAACAAATGAAGACCATGAATCTAAAAATATTTATGTGCAGGAGGAGTAACGAACAAAAGAAGGCAGTTCTCTGAGTTCAAGTGTTCCTTACACATCTCTCTCTGCTCCACCAAGGACTCAGTAGTGAGAATAAGCAGAATATCCAACTTGAGGCAGAGAGAAGTTTCCAATAAACAACTTCAGGGTCAGTTATTTCTCTGTAAATCTAGGCTTTTAAGTAAAAAAAAAAAAAATTCTCTGCAGCAATATACAGTTACCAGCTATAAAAATAAATAAACAGCCGGGGCACAAGGAGCCTTGCTCTCTGACATTCTGTCACTTCTCAGTGGTACTTGCTATGTCACCTTCAGACCTTCTTTTCCTCTTTGAATTCTATTTGATTTTCTCTGCAAACTGTATTTGACATTTTGCATGATGGATGTACTATGAAAAAAAAAGTTTCACTGTCTTAAGATATTCTATAAAGCCTTTTCCAGTTCTTTCTTAATTCATATACACATGCCATTTCATGGTGAGTAAAGGTTTCCTCTAAGTAGGTCTGAAGATCCTTAAAATTCATGAGCCTTTTTCTGAGGCAAGGCTCAGGTGCATCCCCATCCCTATTTCACTATTTTATGGTTTGGCCCCTATGGTTTTTTTTTTGCTTCTGAGTTGATGTTTGCTCTTGAAATCGCCAAATTGTCAGCCCAATCCTGCTAAATGAGCTGTTCACCTGAATCAAAATTGTTGGCCATCTGGCATGGTGTTTGAGAAAAGAACCCAGGTTGGGTATGTGGATAACAATCCCGATCCTCCGCCCGGCCTCCAACGAGGCAGGAAAAGTTCCGGTGTCAGGGAGATGACTGAGGAAGGTTGTGATCTGCACTAGTGATGGGCTGTGATCAGCACGTCCTCCACGCTGCCTGCCCTGCTCCCATTAGCAGGGAGATGCCTTTCTGTGGGGAAGCACCAGCTGCTGGCTTCCTCTCCTGGAAGATGCTGCAGCTCCCCGGGGCAGAAGGACCCAGAGCTGCAGCTGCTTTACCCCCCTAGTGACTCCAGAGCTCGTGGAGTGGAGGCACCAAGAGCACCTGTAGGTCTGATGTTTGCTGTGTGCTACAGTCCCTGGCACGGGATTGCAGACAGCAGCTCTTACCCAGCCAAGTCCTCTGCCAAGTCCTTTCTTTGCTCCTGAAGGTTTTCACAATAAACACTCTTCTGAGGCCACTCTGAATTTGCTAAAGCAAAATCTTTTCATTAGAGAGCTGGGCTGACTGTCTGAGATAATAATAATTGGAGGCTATTTACGGCAAGAGGACAAGAAGGAGTGGTAGAGTCTTGTCATCTCCGGTGTGTACTTCACTGCTTCTCACCAGAACACATCTGACAGGAAAAGAATTGACATGCAAGCCTATATTTTATGTTGCAGTGCAACCAGTACATGCATTTTCCCCCGCTGAAAGCAATTCTCAGTTTTCCCTTTAATACTCAGAAACAGAGAGGAAGGAGAACTGCTTGGGAAACTCAGCCTGAGATTTCTAGTCACAAGATCCCACAACAATCTTCGTCTCTTCCAGTTTGAAATTAAGGAGACCATACTCTGGTTTATTTTTGGCCTTGTAAAAAGTTATAGGAAGTGCAGACAGGCACACAGAAAAAGTTAAAAAAAAAAAAAAATCAAAGAAGTCCCATACTTGTTTGTAAAGACACAGTCCCAAAAATTCAGCATAAATCTGCAAAATGTTTACCCTCATATTTAAATGCCTGCTACATTAAGACCTGTTTCAGTCGCTCTCTCCAGCATTACCTGTTGGATATAATGAGTTAATAAAGCTGGAAACGGCCATCCATCACAGAGGTTATACTGGTTTGAATAAGCACTTTGAATCCAACCTAGAAACTACAAACAGCAAACGGAGCCATGGAGAAAGCAAGTGCAGAAATGGCCTCTCACTTCTTCCCCCTTTGGCTCATGTGAGATGAATCTCTCTGCATCCAATCTGATGAAAACCTGTGTGTCCCTGGAGCCACTCCTAAAACATGTCAGAAGCATCTATCTCCTCGTTAATCTGAAATTCTGTATCCATAAAAAAGTCAGCATCTCATTCAGATAAACCAGCCTGAGCACTCCGCTCCCTCTTCTTGTTCCCTATTTATTGTTCAGGTAACAAGCAGCAGCACAAGGAAACTTGTCTTAACAGAGTCTTCTGAGACAGCTGCTCAAACAAAGCTGAAATATTCAGATTGTGTTTCTGGGGGTTTCTTTTCCTTGTTGCTGTGGTTTTCTGCATATGTCTCCCTCCAGTAATTTTCTCATTGTCCGTGCCCCCTTGCCTGAGTCCACTGCCACAGGTTACTTGGCTGGAACAAAACTCCGTCTCCAGCAGACCAGTAATAGGAAAAGGGAGAGCCAGGAGCAAGAGACAAAGACTATAAATGCTGCTATCAATTTCCTCCTTTCACCTGTACAAAAACTCAGCGGCCTCCTAACTGGTCTGGCAATTGATTATAGGAGCACAAAGAACTCCTCTGCCTTTGCTGGATTAATTGTGGGATTCATTGTTTCACTTGCTCTCAGGTGTGGATGCTGAAATGCTGTTAGCAGGGAAATTTTCTCTTCTTGCATTCATTCTGTGAGAACTTTTCCTTTGCTGTGTAAGCTATGTAAACAATAGATAGGGTTTTTGTAAATAGCATTCATATCTGGTATCTGCTGACCTTGTGTACATTATATTAGGAAAAAGCATTTCTAAGTGGGTGTCTGAGATTTTGACCAATCACCCTAGGAGAAGTGTGAACACTGTTCAATTGCTTTATGGTACTAGAATATATAAATGGTATTGTAAATTTAATAAATAATTCATTTCTCGCTCTGGACTCCTGCCTTGCTGCATCTCTGAACCCCTGCTTGGAAGCCCACACTCACGGAAGGACGTTTGGCTGCACAACTGCTGTTCCCCGTGCCCGCAAGCGGGATGTGCAAGGAGACAGCCAGGTGTGGAGTGGGTGAGGAGCAGAGTGCCCACCTACGCGTGCCCTGCTGCAGCAGAGCTGCGGGAACAAGCTGGCAGCTGCTCGCTGGCAGCAGGGAGAGAGCTGGAGCTGACTCCCGGGTATGCCACGGCTCTGGGCTCTGGCTGGAGGGCAGCGTGTGGTGGCCAGGCCAGAGCGAGTGGCACCACCCAGGGCTGCTGCAGCACTCCAGCTGCACTGCTGTGGGCAAAACAGACCTCTTCAGCGCACTTTACGGAATTTCACAGGTAAAATTTAGCTCTGTGTTGTCCCTTAAATACTACCATGAATAAAAAAGAGGACCTTGTCCCCTGTCCAAAACCTTGGAGTCGCATCCCCCATCCTGTTGCACAAAACAGACCTCTTCAGTGCACTTTACGCAATTTCACAGGTAAAATTTAGCTCTGTGTTGTCCCTTAAATACTACCATGAATGAAAAAAAGACCTTGTCCCCTGTCCAAAACCTTGGAGTCACATCCCCCATCCTGTTGCACAAAACAGACCTCTTTAGTGCACTTTACGCAATTTCACGGGTAAAATTTATCTCTGTGTTGTCCCTTAAATACTACCATGAATAAAAAAGAGGACCTTGTCCCCTGTCCAAAACCTTGGAGTCGCATCCCCCATCCTGTTGCACAAAACAGACCGCTTTCGTCCGCTTTACGCACTCCCACCGGCACAATCTATCAATGTTTTCTCCCTTAGATGCAACCATTATTGCAAAAGAGGACCTTGTCCCCTGTCCAAAACCTTGGAGTCGCATCCCCCATCCTGTTGCACAAAATCCGTGGGAATCTGCAGTGTTAAGGGCTCCCTCCATCTCCTTCTTCCAATTATTTCTCTGAAAGAGACAAATTTTGTTCCAAAGAGGTGACTTACAGCAGCAGTCAGTGCAAAGGACACTTGACTAGGTGTCAAGCATGCCGCATGGAAACGCTTCAAAATGCTTTAATAAAAAAGAACCACAGTGAGATGTATTTTGCTTGGTGAAAAGAAACAATCTATGCAGTGACTTTTGAGCGAGTTTGTGGCTTTGTCTGATAAGGGCACTGCTGCTGATAATGCCCTCCTGATGCTACTTATCTGTAAGAAGCCGGTATAAGGCTGATCACAACAAAGAGAAGATGCAGCTGTTGTAGAGGAAATTGCAGCATCTCCTTTTCCCTTCAGTTATTAAATAGTCCATAATGGTGAGTGGATGTCACGAGCCAAGAAGTGAAAATAATGTTGATATATTATGCTATTTTACCCAGGAACAGTTGGCAGATTCTTCTAATTTTGATGCTTTGTTTTTTGGTTTGTTGCTTTTTTTTTTTTTTTGTCTGAGTAGTGGCTTTATGGAGAAAGGAAGGGGATCTGTTCCCACATATTGTGTCTTGTCCTGCTGTGTACTGGACACATGGAGCGTTTCTCTAGGTTAATGCACTTTCACACTGCTTGTGACTACTCTGATTGGCTCGTGACAGTGCATCCCAAATTTCCTCCATTGAATGTCCAAACTGAAGAAGAGAAGGCTCCAGGGAGAACTTATAGCAGCCTTCCAGTACCTTAAGGATCTACAAGAGAGCTGGAGAGGGACTTCTGACACGGATATATAGTGATAGGACATGGGAGAATGGCTTTAAAGTGGAGGAGGGTCGATATAGGTGGATATAAAAAAGACAATTTTTGCTGTGAGGGTGGTAGGATGTTGGGGAAGATGAAACAGGAAAGCCTTATAAATATGATTGCCTGGCAAAAGATGCTGAGAATAGGGAAACTCTAAGTGAGATTGAAATGAAAGCAAGCTTCGAGATACCAAGCCTTAGTTACTGAACAACTGGAAAACAATGGGATGGCCGGCAGAAGGTAATCCCCTCTCTGTTGAACAATACCCTCTGCCTGCAGACAGGTCCAAGGGTTAGAGCAGACCCTACTGGCTTGGCAGAAGGGGTCCGAAGAGGAGTTTCTAGAGTTTAAAATGTAACGCAGTATGGTAATGTTACAATTCTTATAGGCTGTATGTAAATGCTATAGGATTTGTATCTTGTACTAGATTGGTTAATGGAAATGAGAATACTCAACACAGAAGAAGATTTATTGTATCGTAAACGAGAACCTCGCGCTCTTTTCCCTCTCCTTTTACTACTTCTACTACTTCTCTTGCTTCTTCCTGCCCTTACTCTCTCTTGCTCTTACCTTTACTTCTCTTGCTCTCTTACTTTTCTGGCCTGCTTCGAGCTGCAGCTGGCAGCTCCAAGCAGGACCACTATACCCACGCTCTTCGTAATAAAACTCCATGCTCTAAGACCCCGCCACAGAGATCTCTCGTCTCTAGCCGTCCCAACCGTCCAACCAACCAGAACCTCCTACAGCAGGACACTGGCACAGGTTGCCCAGAGTGGTGGTGGATGCCCCATCCCTGGAAACATTCCAGGTCAGGTTGGACAGGACTCTGAGCGAGTTGGTCAAGGCAAAGATGTGCTGCCGATGGCAGGGGCATTGGAGCAGATAACCTTTAACAGGTGCCTTCCAACCCAAAGTATTCCGATTCTGTGAAATCCTCCTCGCACGGAAACGAGCAGCGCACATCCCCCTGGCTCGGATCTCTGGTCCCCCAGGGGTGTCACAGAAGAGTGTGCTTGCTGTCACAGCGCCAGCCACTTGCCCTTGGGCAAGCAGTCCCAGCTGGGGCTGAGGTTGGGTTTGGTGTGTCACCTTGGTGACTGAGGTGAGCCATAGAGGGAAGAACAGCGTTTGCTCACACAGTTGTACCAACAGCTCAGGTAACAGGAGGAGGTTGTGACTGTAACCTGGCCGTGTCAGAAAACCCTGGGCAGGGAAAAATGCAGCCCTTACATCCCTGCAATGTGACAGCTTCATTATTTGGATGTAGCAGGCGATAACAGCAGTAAGAACCCAGGAGACCTTAAAACTGGAATGCCACTGAACTATTCATGATCCTAGGGAGAGCACTGGCATCTGGGGGCACAGGAGGTCTCTGCTCTGAGAGGGGAAATAAAAAATTGGAGGCAGTATTCATAATTCCTTGGCCTGCACAGATCTGCCTTTTAGTGCTATTCCCTGTGCAGCAAGGATCTGGGAAGCTCTGCTGCATCCCTGTAGTGTGTGCACTTTCTTTTCCCAATACCATCTGCTATACTGATTTGTTAAAAAGCAAAATCAAATCTCTAATCCACTGCTGCTGTGTGAATAGAATCCCACTCAGGGCATTAGCTCTGTCTTGTCAAGGAACACAATGTGCCATTAAAACAAAAAGATGCCTCCAGCTTTGGGACAAAGGAGCAATGAAAACTGAATGCCACCCACTTGTGCCATGTGTGCTCTAAGCCAGGGGACAGGCCCAGGGGAGTGGATGGAACTGAAGTGTCACCCTCTGGTGTGTGCCAGGCTGGGAGAGGATATAATCATACAAAAGCGATACTTTAAAACCTCCTTCCCTGGAAACATTCCAGGCATCTTCTTTTTTTTTCTTTTTTCTTTTTTCTTTTCTTTTTTTTTTTTTTCCGGCACAAGGAATTCTGCAGTAGCTCAGAGGACAGAAATCCTAACCTGCCCCTTCCTGTGATTCTCCTGGGCACCTCTTTGCAACAAGGCTGTGTGTGTTTGCAAGGGCATTTATTTGTCCCATCTTCACAACTAATCACTCCCTCTCCTCTCCTCCCCAGTCCTGCCATGCCCACAGACAGAGTAAATAAAGCAACACTGGATAAAATCAGAATTCCCAGCTCTTGTGGTACTTAAAGGTCTTCCCAAAACCTGATCTCTTAGAGCCCAGTGAAACGCTAAGATCCCCAGTGTGTTTCTCTCATGAATTTCCAGCACCAGCGGCATTAGATGTACCCGTGGAAATCATTATGTTGGGAACAGTTGGGTGGGAAGAGATTGAATACTTGCACTGGGAAGAAGATGAATAATAACACAGTTTCCTCCAGCGGCTTGAGGGCTTTCCCTTGTTTCCTTCTGAAGGAGCTTTGTTGGCCTTGCAGCTGCTGGGTGGCGGATGCCGATGGAGTGGGGCGAGGCCCCCCCGGCCCCTCCTGGGCGCGCTCTGCCGTGCCATACACATTCCCCTTTAAATCCACGGCTGCTTATGCGTCACGGATGGTGCCCACGGATGGTTTGCTGGCAGCCCTGCCTGCAGATGCAGTAATTAATCATCGAGTGACAGGGTGGCGGTGCCCCTCGTTGACTTGGGGGTGATTAAGAAGGGCTTGCTCTCTCCCTGCCTGACAAAGGACAGCGCTGAGCCGAGCAGGGCTGCTCGCTGGGGAAGCGCTGCTTTGGAACCGCTGCAAAGCCCTGCATTTCCAGTAACATTTTCCATGCAGAAGTGTCACGATGTACTTCACAAACCAGCAAGCTGGGGGACTCGGGGAATGTGCAAACTCCACTATTCTGCAGCTATCCCATTCACCAATCCCTCGAGGCATTCCAGCCTGTTGTGTGGCTGTGAGACACCAAGCCACTGGAGAAGTTGCCTGGTACAGCAGAGGATTTTTCTAGAGGAAGAGCCTTTACTGTTCTGGAACTGAGTATTTGCAGCTCCCCAAGGTGTTAAAAATACAGTTGCCACTACTGAGTTTTGGTATTTCTACATGCTAATCTAGTGCTGGGGGTGAAGGAGAACAGGAAAGCATTTTGCGTGGCATGCATTTAAAATGAGCTCCTGAACGCCTGAGTTTGGGCAGATCTCCCACCCCGCTAAATGAGAGATTTTTCTGGATAAGAATCTTGGCATTTGGCTATAAGCTGCTATTAACAAGTAGAACGGGTTTCACTCATGAATATTCATGTGGCTATATTGAAATGTGTATACTATCAGCACACAACGTTGCAAATGCTTGATTCCAGTCTGTACTGGGGAAATGAGGCAGCTGGTCATTAGGTCACCTCCCAGCAGTGACTTACACAAGGCAGTGGCTGTATCAGCCTACCTGTGCCAGCTGCTATTATTCCTCTTCTATTTCACATAGGAAAGAAGCATTTCTCATCCCTGTAGTCACTTTCGTCCACCTGCTTGCATGGGAAATGGCTTTTATCATTTTCTGCTTAAAACTCTTGGCATATTTATTATTAATATTCTTATTATTACTCAATTGGGTAAAAAGAAAAGCAGTTAGAAAGACTTCACTGGGAACAATTAGATACAATAGTAGTGGAGCAATTAACCTGCAGATTAAGCACATGGTGGTGAGGTCTGTTCTTTATTTGCCCTCCCTTTAAGTACCTGTTGTGGACGTGGGCTCTCAGAGGTCAGCTATGGGGCTGAGAGCTGCCTGAGTCCTCGTGGAGGAGGGAGAGGTTGGAATTGGGCTGGCAGGAGTCGTGGATCACTCCTGCTGTTCCAGCTCTTTGCCAGGCTTTCCCTCCTTTGATTGTTGCTAAATCAAAACCATTTATTGCCCTAATTGAGTTTGGTACCACACAGACCAGTGGAGTGCAGAGAAATTAAAAAGCAAGGGAGTCCTGTGGCATGGCAGAGAGGGCTCAGGAAGCTCCAGCTGCCCACCCCAGAATCCGGCATCAGCTGCACAGCCACAACAGGGACATTCCCACAACCATTCCCTTTCAGGCAGCCAGGTACAAAATTACAGAGCCAAGGGTCTTCACCCAGTCAGCGACCATGGAAAGGATACCCGCAAGGATTTGTGGTTTTGGACAACTTGCAAACAGTTTTATTTAGTTAGTTTTAACCTCTTGCCTGAGGAATCCATTTTAGCTTGTTCTTTAACCTTCATCTATTTTCTCTTTGATTGTCTTTAAGCCTGAATTCATTTGGTCTTAAACTCTCAACCTAGGCTGTAGGAATTTTTAGAGGTGTATTTCTTTTCTTATTTTTAGCTTTGCTTTACTGGTGTCAATGGTTTGCTCACAACCCAAGCTCAGCCTTGAGGAGGACAAAAGAGACTAACTACTGTTCCCACTCCTGGGTTCACCAGGAAAGAAATCTGTGGGAGCTGCAATGTCAACAACGATCCCTTAAAATCTGCTCAAACTGATTCTGAAATACCCTCAGACTATCCTCTGAAGTGGGAATTTTGGAGAATCAAAGCAAATACCCTCAGACTATCCTCTGAAGTGGGAATTTTGGAGAATCAAAGCAAATACCCTCAGACTATCCTCTGAAGTGGGAATTTTGGAGAATCAAAGCAAATATTAATCTGAGAAAGACTTTTATAGGCCCTCAGGTCCAATCTCCCTTTTCAAAACTGCTGTTGAAAGTAAAATCCATTTGGGAATTTTTGGTTTGCCCTCAGTTATTAAACCAATGGCATGTACTTAGGCCATGCTTCCAGTCTTTCCAGTGAGACTGGGAGAGCTTGAAAAAGACCTTGGAAGGAGCAAGATGAGATTCTTAGCTGACTGCATGGTTCAAGAAAGGGAAGTTGTATGGTATTTAGTAAACTGGGTAGGAATGACCATAAAGCGCCAAGGCTGGCAAACTGAATTTGAGAACATTCATCTTAAGAGCCTGGCAGATGTTTAATTTTTGCGCTTTCCTGGATGAAAAGGTCAAAATTCAAAACGAAGAAAAATAATTATGGAGCCAATTTGTTCTTTTGTTTTCTTTTCAGATTATGCCCATTTTGATAAATAATTAAACTGGAGTTAAGTCATAGGGATGTTTTGCTTGGTTTGATGCAAAATAAACCATGCCATTTTCAGGTGCTCATAATCCTCTTCTCCAGAGTCATGACATTGCTTGGAAATGAAACTTCAGAATGTTCTTATTGAACAACAGCGAAATTCAACACTTTGTGTTTCTGTGTTTGTCAAGTGAAATTATTTATAAATTTTGCTCCAACGTTGCTAAGACAGTCCAAAGGCTCCAGATGGATTTAGAGAATATGAGATGTGTTGGGAGTGGGAACTGCTTTGGCTTTGTTCAGTCCTACTGAACGTCAAGGTCCTGTCTCCAGACTGCACAGTCAAGCAGTGCAGGAGGGGAGAGGCTTTGCATCGAGGCTGGGAATGAGAAACACGAGCCAGGTTTCCATTTCCAAGACTGTCACTCTTGGGGATACCAGACTGCTCTTTAGGGAGAAGCATCCAGCTTTGAAAGGAACCAAGTGAAACAACAGAGAGAGGCCACAAATGAGCTTGAATCCAGTGGAGTGAAAAGAAAAAAAATAGATAAATGATTTTGGGAAGTTGTCATGATTTTTATAGGATGAAGAAGTGTGTCCAATTTATTAGTAGTCTAATTATCTAATGAATTGAGCAGCTGTCTGTGTTTGCCCTCAGAATGTAGAGATTTTTATAAGGACAAAGAAGTTCAAGTTGTTTTATCTAGGCATCTCAGGAAGTCAATCTATCGCTAGAAAGGGAAGGTGAATTCCATTAAACTGGTGGAAATTATAAAAAAAAAAAACTATGATCAAAGAAATTTATTTCAGCAGTAGTTTATACATAAGTGAGTTTGTAGAGAGACGGATAGAGAAATATTTCTGCTGGGGTTCACAGACACAGGTTGGTGGCTCAGCTGAAACCTTGATTTCAGTGTCACTGCTCAAGGAATGAAAAACCACAGCAAGGCTGAAGTCTGCTCCAAACGCCAACCTAGCATTTTAAATCATTTCATTAAAGGTTACTTCAATAATTGAAACAGAGGTTGTTCCGGGAGGATTAGAGTAAGTGTTTGTAAGACATGAATGCGTTCAAAAAGCAAAAATAAAAAACATATTCCTGACAAGTCAAGTGGTACTGTAACATGCTGCCACATTAGCACATAGGGAATAAAGACCGTGAGTGAAAAACCAAGCACTCTGTGACAGGAAAGATCCTAATCACCTCATACTGCAGAGAGGACCAAATCTGCAGGATTTGCTAACATCTGAAAATATTAAATGAAAAAATAAAAGCTCAGTAATGCTTTACAGATTTATCTCTTGCTAGTGGGGAATCTGAAAGCACTTCAGCAGGCAGTGCTGTACCTTACATTTGTGGTTCCCATTGGATGCTCTGGTGCTGTGACTTTCTCCTAAAGGCAGGTTTGAGCAGGAAGGTGCCCTGTCCTTGTTTGTCTCTGAGGGTAATTCCAAGTCTTGCCCTTTGGCTGCTGCCATCTAGAAGGGCTTCAGAGAGCCACTGTCTTTAGATTGTTGCCCTCAAGACAGACCTGTGGGATGCTTGGGAGCATCAATTACTTGTGTTGTTCAAGTCCTGGTGATGTCCTGAGCCTCCCAGGGCTACAGGGACAGTCAGCAAGGGTTTCCAACCCCTCCATCCATGGGTATTCAGAGATCTGGGTCTCAGTCCTGTTCACAGGCATCCTTGGTGTCCTACCAGCCCAGGAGGAGGTTGTTGTCCACACAGCTCCTGCCCTGCAAGGTCCTGGTGAGGTTGTTCTCCCTGTCCCTACCCTGCCCTGCCTGTCTCCTTGAGGGCACTCACACCGCTCTCAGCTGCTCCAGGCTCTGATGTTTGGTGCCTTTCTGTCCTACTGAGGTGCCCATTTCCCATTCTCCTGGCACCTCTGCAAAAGGAGAAACAAGTATTCACACCTCCTTAGAAAATGGCCATCAGTTTCTATATAGCCCACTTCCAAACTTTGATTAACTTAAACTGGTTGAACTGGTTTTCTAAACTGGAGAATAAAAACACAGGCTAACCCCAAAAACAAACCCAAAAATCATAGAACCAAACAGTCTTTGAAACTGCTTGCTCTCACTTCTACTAGAGCTTGAGGTATCCCAGAGTGAATTTTTCACAAGCTGCTTTCCTGCTGTGGAATGTGATCTGCAGGCTGGAGATAGCACTTCTCAAAAAAGGGGAACCAGCTCCCGCTGTATCAAAACAGTGGCAGGTGACTGTGGTGCTGATTAAAAAGAAGGCCCTACATCTACATTCTGATTCAGCAAGGACATATCTCAGAACTTCAAGGAAGGCAGAGAAGCCAGATGGGATTTTGGTGGGGGTCCGTTTGTTTGTTTGTTTGTTTACTTCCTTGCTTTAATTTTGATAATGAAAAATCAAACTTTTAAAAATGAAGGAAGTGCACGTTTGTTTATTCCTCTACAAGTTTTTCATTTTGGTAAGACATGTTACCCTTATTCCAATCTGCTTGAGCCTCTTGCATACCAAAAAATCCTTTCTCATCTTACTACAATAGCTTTGGACTCAGCAGATTCTTTTCCCCATCCAGGTGTGGGGATAGCCCCAAACCTTTTCACTGCTTTAAGTTTGCTGCTGGTTGTAAGACAGTGGGTTGTACCGACCCCTGGAAAGTCCTGTGCATTCCTTTCTATAGCTCTTTATACTTTTTCTAAGGTTCTTACCTGTTTGTAGAGAATTGCTTTTGTCTTTGGTGCCCCCAATTCCTTTTTCTTGCACCCTCCTGCTTGTGCCCCTTTCCCTGCCTTTGCCCAAATGTGCCTGATGCTGCCTGTATAGTCTGTAGCCAACATCAGAGAAAGGAAAAACAAACCCCTCTGACTGGACCCAAGAATGGCACAAGCAGGGGGATTAAGCCAAGAAGAGAGACCACGCACAGCTTCTCTCACATGTTGTTTCAAAAGGTTTTCCCCATAGGAGCCTCCACTCAGTCTCTCAAATCAACTATTTGGTGCAAAAAACCACCAGTCTCATTCTCAGCTGCTATGCCCAGGAGCAGCTGAACAAATTGCCTCGTTTTAGAAAAAGAAAGATTTTGCTAAACGTGGATGAAAATCCTCAATCTTTTCTCAGCTATCATCTGGAGAAAATTCAACATTTTCAAGTTTTCTGATTGGCTTCTATAGACAGTAAAACTGACCTTCAATTTTGTCCTTCAGAGATATCTAGAAGAGATTCATGAGAATATAAACTCCAGTAAATCCTCTTTCTTTCAATTCATCTTAAAAAGTGCTTTCAGCTGATATGAATTAGACGAGTTCCTCAAGCAAAATAACAAAATCTAGTCAAAGTCTATTAACCCCACTGGCAGTGCCAGACTTCCAGTAGGGTTTTCCTAAAATACAAATCCCCCCACCTTGTTTAGTTGGTTTTTTTTTTCTAATAAGGCAGCAAAACATTGGAAGATTAAATTTGATTCAAAGTCTTCCAGTGTTTTGCATCTTAATCTCATCTAATTTCTCAGACAGTGGGTTCTCAGCGACACTTGAGAAAATGTGACCTTTGAATTTTCTGTTGTGACGTTTTTAATCAGTCAGCTGGGGAAACCTTAAAAGCAAAGTTATCTCGGTTTTTTTTTAGCAGGGCCCTCCTGCGGATTGGAAGTTATCAGCATCTTCCAACAGATATGCCATAGTTTTGAAAATGTTCTTTCTGAAGCAATTGCATCTGAACTTTTGGGGCTTTGCTGATGAACGGATGACTCATTTAGAAGCATTTTACAGGATAGCAGCAGGTCTGTTCTTAATCAGTTTTGAGCAAGGAGATCCAGGGAAATTTTAAATACTGTGCTTTCATTATAAAGTTAGGTTTTATTCATGAGATTCTCATTGACCTTTTAAGTAAGATACACAGCTACCATGCCAGAATTTCCAACAAACTGAGGGAGTTTTAGTAAAACTTTCTTAACTCTTTTTCCCTGAAAAGGGGGATATGTGGCTTCAAGTGAGCTGGGAATTAACTGTGAGTGCTTTTGTTTTTCTGGCTCCTGCTCAAACCCAGCAGTGTTTAGGCAATATTTCCATTTATGATTCCCCTGAGGATCCAGGGCACAGACACATTTCTCCATTTGACAAACTGGGAAATGTGCCTGTTGTGCTTCTCTCTGGGAATGCCCAGAGACCTCTTGGCATCTGGGCACTTTATGCCTTTTGATGCAGTGCGTGTCTAGCAAATCTTCAGAATTCTCCACCTGTAGAGTGGGACCCACACAGGATGTTCTGATCCCCACTGATCCCACATTCTGTCAGTGTAAATGTTTTCGTAATCTCACTTAAGATATCCCTGAGATAATCTGGAAGGATGAGCTGCTTCTGACAACTGGGAAAAAACCTAATTTCCAAAACTAAGTATCCCAGTCTAATATTCCTTTTGGGCTGACCTTACCAGACTTTTTTTTTTCTCTTCCATGTAGGACAATTAAGAGAATCAGGGTGTCAGCAAGTGTCATTGAAAGTGACAGCTGATCTCCTGATGAGCAGCAGATCTTCTGCTAATACCCGTTTGTGTCCCACTAATTTCATGGGTGCTGTACCAAAGTCACAGACCAGACTGGCAGCCACTCACCGGGAGCTTGCTGGCAATATTCCAAGTATGAAGGGTAGAGGGAGCATAAAAGAATGTATTCCATTTGAAACCAAATGCTTACCTATACAAGTGATATGGAATAGCCCCTCCCCTGTAAAAAGAAAGGACAAAACATTACCTGGTTGTGTAAGATAACAGCAGCATTAGTCCAAGGAAGTTATACTTGCAAAACACAGCACTCATCCATCTAACGAATTCCATTTATCTAAGGAAAACTGGGAAATGCTGCCCTAGTACTGCCTATGTGTGCATGCATATTGGCAGTTTGTGTAAGACAGCAGGGAGCATCTGCTCTGTCCTTGCCTGCTACAGAGGCTCTGCCTCGTGATCTCATTTGATGCTCCCAAGTTGCTCTTACAGGGGCGGAGAGAATATCATTCCTCATTCACCTTTTCCTGCCAGCCACTCTTTTCTGTGGCTCTGTCGCTTCCTCATCCAGTCACCTCTTCTCAGAGTTAAAGGCTTGGAGTCTATTTCATCTCTCCCAGTGCAGAAACCATCTCATGTCTTTGACTTTTTGTCCTTCTCTGTGTCTTCACTGGGCTTTGCCTATCCCGTTTTGATGCAGTTCCTGCAGTAGTGTGGGCAAATTTGGGGCTGGTTCAGGGGCACAGAGCTGCTTTTCCTGCTGCTCTTGGTTGCTTTCATACCTTACATTCTGTTTACCTTTCCAGCCTGCCGCAGGGCAATGAACAGATGTTTTTGTTGAGCAATCTGCAGCGACTCTATGATCTCTTTGCAGAATGATAATGGCTAATTTAGAGATTATCATTGCATATGTGTATTTAGTGTTGTTTTCCCCATGTGCATTGCTTTGCATTTATCAACACTGAATTTAATCTGCCAGTTTCTTCCTCCCTCAGAACTTTATGATCAGTTTTAGTTTTTACTACCCTGAATAATTTTATACCATCAGCAAAACTGCAGATCATCCTTAGGGCTAATATTATTTAATATTTTCATTAATATCTGCGAACAAAAAAAGTTTCAGTGTGTGAATTTAATTTGGTAATAGCACAAAGTTGAGAAATCTTCATTTCAGAATTTCAGAAGATGCTCAGCACATTGTAGATTAATAAATAGATGACTTTGGGCACTGCAATAATGAAAATCAAAATAAATTCGATAGTGTAAAGTGCAAACTCATTCTATTTTAACAATATATTGACATTATAAAACCATTATGCACATTTAAGAGTATATAACAACAGCTCTTGCTGGGGTAGGATAGTTCAGCAGAGGAGAAAAACCAACCTGATACACCAATCAATCTGCAAATGGACTCTCAGCCACTGGCCTTATATAGCTCTAAAAAGTCAAACCTAGTCTTTGGAGATAACAGAAGCTGCATATCCTGCAGAGATAAAGAAGGATCAGTATTATTGTGTGAGGTGCTGGATTGCCAGGTGAACCTCTGCCTGCTCATGTTCAAGGGAGACTCATTCAAGTTAGAGACATGCAGGTCAGATAACCTGTGGACTAGGAAATTTGTCTACAAGAAGCATTTCAAAGAGGAAAACTGATTTCCCTTTATAAATGAACTGAGGAACAGAACTCTGTGAGCCAACGGTGCCACTGGCACAGGAGCAAAGAAGCAGAAATTGATCATGGATAGATTTAACCTGGAAATTAACTGAAGCTTTCTATCAGCTGGGTGAGAAGCAATTGTAAAATGGAGCTCGAAGCCTTTGGGAAGGAGGTGGATTCCGTGGTTATCCGCCTCATCAGCCGACTGGTCCTGCTGGCTGAGAAGCCACCTTCCCAGCAGGAGCGGCTCCCTCTCCTTCAGCATCCTGCCAGCGCCGTTCCATCCCCTCCTCATTCCTGGAGTGTTGCAGTGACCCAGACTATCTTGGGTGATTCAGAATGGGTTCATTTCACTGCACCAGACTCTGCCTCAGAGGATAGGTTCAAAGAAGAGTCCACGACATAAAAATTCTTAGCTCCTGAGGTCACCTGTGCCTGCCTCCTCTCTTTGTTTCGGAGATTCAGGCCTCTCACAGGACAGTGTGTTTCAAGATTATCTTGAGCTGTACTACCATTTGTAACTTAGGCTAACTTCCTCCCCTGAGATGTCTCTATTAGCTCTTTGTCACGCATGTCACCTTTGGATTGGCTATCTCTGTTATACCTCTCTCACTTTGTAACCCTATAAAAACATGTAACCAAGGAGTTAAGGGGTCTTTCTGTGAGCTCCCCTTCAAGAAAATAGACTTGGATTAAAGCTACAGAAATTCCAACTCTTTCCTCCTTGTCTTTGCTCCTGCCGAACTAAAGCCCAGAGACTGCTTGTTGCGAACGGCTTCGGGCCAAGAAGTGACTCTATCTGGACCAGACGCTGCTCTCCTGTGAGGGTGGCTGCCTGGATCGACAGGCCAAGCCAGAGCAAAGCAGCAGGCAGTGCAGCACTGGAGGATGATTCCAAAGGTGTCTCCTTGCTGCTGGAAACACCGCTGGCTCTAAAACCCACAGGGAGCAGGCCCTGCTCCCCAGGAAGGGCTGGATAGGGATGATGCTGCTGTGGAACTCCCGGCCACGATGTTAAGAGTTGGCAGCTAATCAAGCTCAGATGATTTTCAGCAAGCTATTTCTCATTAACATTTCTACATATGGAGGAAAAATACTTCAACAGCAGCACAGAATGCTGGAGTCCTCCATCTGTGAGAGAGCCCATGCAACGAACACGAGCAGCTCCTTTACTGTGTATTAGAACATCCTGAATATTTTGACACATTTTTAGGTTTCAGTTTTTGGCAATTCCCCAACAATAGCAGTCAGTTTATGCCAGTCATAGAACTAATAGGTTTTTATTGTGGATGCATGGAAGTCAGAAACCAAAGAAGTCATATATTTTTTTTCTTTCAAAGAAATATATTCCTTTAATCTTGAGCCCACAGTTGTTGTCTTGATTTTGAGAAGGAGACTTAGTGCTGCAAAAACCAAAATCACTGCTGCTTTATCCCAGTTGTTGGGTTTGGTTTCGTTGGGGGTGGGGTTTTTTTGTTTGTTTGGGCTTTTTGACATTTTATTTGTTTGTTTGTTGGTTTGGGGAGTTTTTTGCTTGTTTTGATGTGGATTTTTTCTACTATGAAAAACTTACTGACACTGATAAGTTTCTTGCCTTTGCATGTGCCATTTTGCAAGAGCAAAGTAAATATAAAAAGCATATTAATATAATGACAAATGCCATGGAGAGCTCTGAAAAGAAAACACTCCAGGGAAAAACGTGCTTGGAAGAGTGATGGCAATGCAGTAACCACAATCTGCTCAAATCAAAAGGCACTCTGAATTTTTCTGGGGTGGGGTTTTGTTGGAGTGAGTGGTTCAGTGAAGAGGACAAAGGCCACTCAAAATCACACTTTTGCTAAGAATATTCGAGTCTTCTTTCCTTAGGTGTGACTGCTAGGACAGCTCCAGTTCAAATAGGCCAGGATAAAGAGTAAGGTAGGAAGTACTAGAGGGGATTTCTGTTTGGGTTTTTTCCCCCCCTTTGTTTCTATTCCACAGCATGGTGAGTCCAGGCTTCTCATCAGAGCCTCCCAGCCCCAGGGCTTGCTAAGAAAACCTCACTTTCCTGCCCAGCTGGGCATGGAAACCATCCACATGCTGGGTTCACGTGCTCTGCTGAGAGTACAGATAATAATAAATTGGTGCTGTTTCAATGGACTATATGTACAACCTGAGGCAGAGATTAGACCTGGGGGTTTTTTTGTCCTGTTTGTGTAAACCTCATTGAGGAAGTTGCTGTCACACTTCACATTCCATTTATTTTCTTAACGGTTCATAAAAGATTACTAAGTGAATAATGAATGTTTCAATTAAACACACAGATTGTTATCTAGGTCAATAAATTGCTTTCAAACCTTGGTAATGTCTGCTGGTGATGTAACAATATTGGAATAATCATTATATATGCTTTTAATACATATTACTGATTATTAACCCTCTGTTAACCATTTACAAATAAATCTCTGCTAATATAAAACATGTTAAGAATTCATTCAATGGAGAGTGCCTGTTATGGTAACATCATTTTGCACTCCTGAATTCTCCAAGTAAATCAGAAAGAAAATGGCCATGGAGTACCTTAGACAAGTAGGAGAGAAGTAAACATTTATATTAATCTGACAAAATTTTATGGAGTCAAGGTGGAATATAGAGCTTGTTCCATTTTCAGTGGAGAGGACAAGCATGAGCAGAGAACAATTCATCACAACTCTCTTACCACAGGATTAATTTTCTGCTGTACTAAATATAAATTGGCCTGAAGAAAATCATTTCAGCAGAACTGGATATGAGCACCATAGCTGGCCAGAAAATTGGCTGACTGATGGTAAACAATGGAGGCATCAAACTGTCAGATTGTAGCTAAAAAATATAGCAGAGGAATCTGTCTTAAGATTGTTCTTATTTAACATCACCTTTAGTGATCAGGAAGAAGGCATGAGAAGCATATTAGTTAAATAGGCAGATGGTGTTGCCTTGGAAGCCAATCAAACTTTAGAGATGACAGAAATATTGCTAAAGATCTGTAAAAGTCAGGAAAAAGGGATGGGGACAAAAACAGAAACAGTCTGAATTGGTGGAGATGAAAGTGTTGAGGGGAAGATGTCCCAAAGCACTGATGGAGAAGGAGCAGTGACAGCAGGAAGACACAGCTTGGAAACCAGGACAGCTCTTCGGAGCTAACAGTGTTGAGGTGTCTGTGATCAAGAAAAATTGAAGTAATATCTCTGCTAAGGATGTTTTTCCTGTAAATGTTGCTGCCATCATCATTTTCTAAGTGCATTTTGTACCTCCCTCAGCCCTAGATGAAGAGCTAAGGTGGCCTCGGATTTGTTGACAAAAAGATCAGTCAGGGCCAGCCTGAAGCCCCACTAATTAGTGTTGTTAATTATAGGGTAGATTGGCACATTTCCAGCTCTGCCTCTCCTGGAAAAAACTGAGTTACTTTTAGGTCAGATGTTCGTGCTGCATCAGTCCTGGTGCTGTAGTGAGCAGCTCACTACAGACATCGGTGGTTGAACAAAGAACCAAAAAATTACCTTTGAGGTGCAGAGACCTAAAATCCCAATTCACTCAATCGCCAGCAGCTACAGCCATGGCAGAAGCTGGTGGAGATCATGGTGCTAATCATACTGGAGTGTCAATGACCTGAGAGACACGGACTCTGCACAGCATCCGTGGTGGCTTCTCGGCCAGCCTGGATTAGGATGAGGATCTTCACGAGACATCACTCTGGTGCTGCAGGTCTCCTGCTCCCTCCTCTGGCACTGCAGCACTGCTGATGGCCAAGTCTGGAGGCAGCTTCCACCTTCATGGGGTGCCCTCAACACCCCCCTTTCCCCCAAAAATGTGACGATTTGGCAAATCAAGACACATATTACACATTTGACGTAATATTTTGAGTTCGTTATGGTGAAATGTATGGAGCTACTTGTGTTCCCAGCCTGACTGATAAGGCATTTAGGATACACATGGAAATGCAGCAAGGGCAGAGGGAAAGAAATCACCCCCTTGAGTGCTCATCCCACAGGAGACCACGCAGAAGAAAATGCACATTGTCCTTCTGGTGTCCCTCTGGTGTCCAGGGTGAGGAAACTTGAAAATGCACAGATTAGAGGCACGAGAACCTGAACCAAAATTCAGATACGTGTTCAGATGGAGTAGTTCTAATGGGCCCGCTACCTTGACCAGGTAAAGATTCACTCTGTTTTTTATTTTTTTTAATAGATTTTTAAAAGTTGGCATTAAAGAAGAGATATTTTAACTCAGCCTAAAGATCTTTGGATTTTCTGGGGTACAAGCTTAACTAACAAAGCAATTGCAAGGACTATACAAGGAATGAGTAATAGATGGATGTAACAGTGGTACAACACTGTGAATGGAAAAATACCAAAGATTTTAGGAGTGCTGGAAAGCTTCCTGTGTGTTCCTTTAAACATATATATTTTCTGGATCCAAAATCTCTCCGTGCTTGAGAATGAATGTAGTGATTTTTACATGAGGCAGCACTAAAAATCACACTCAAATTCCCAATTGAAAAATGCAAGGTTTTGATACTTACCATTAACCCAAGATAACAAAAAAAAGAGGGCTTGTTCACTTGAAACCTCCTAATGTAATGCCAATTGCATTTAGTTATGGAAAATCTAAATAAAACACATATCAAACATAAATAAATACAAATCAAGTTCTTAATCAGAGTTGGTACAGCAGTTTCCATCCCCTGCAATCAGCTCTGTAATTGTCTCACCTGGAGCTGAAATGTCATCTCTCCAGAGAGGAGGAGGGCTGTTGTCTTTTCAAAAGATGATAATGGATTTGATAGAATATGATTCACAAAGAATTTTTTCGTTTTCTGGCATGGCATATTAGAGAAATTTTAGTGAGATAAGTGAATCCCTTTTAACTGTCCTTGAGTGAAGAACAAAATGGGAAGTGAATTGAGAGCCAACTACAAATGCTCTTTATTATCATGTCAAGAGCAATGTCCTGTTCTGCTGGAACATGCTTAAACCACCCCCTGCCACCGTGACCCTTCTGCCAGAGAGTAAATGGTGTATTGCTGTGGAAGATTTGTGGTTCTACCTGCTCTGAGAGGAGGAGTCCCTTGGGAGAGACATTCAGCCGTAGCCTCAGTGCCAGGAATGTCACCTCTCTTATGGGATCCCCAGGGGGAAACCGAGTCCTGCTTATCTCACTCAGGTAATAGGAGCTGTAAGAGGAAGGGCCTGCTGAAGCCTTTTTCTTCTGTCATCATCTACTATGCTGTAAATTTCAACATGTCTTTTAGGACTGGCATTGTTGAGTGCAAACAGAGTTCTTCATCATCCCCTCACATCTTGCAGGTTGCCTGCTTGGAGAGAGCAAATTTGCCTACACTGCCAAAGCTTCTTTCTGGATTTGATATTCTTCCACCACCCAAACATCCCGTGAGTCCCTACTATTTTTTATGTACTCTTTGTCAAGTATTTGCTCGTGTGTGCTGTTAGGACATGGCATGCATGTTTTTGTAAATGGAAATTTTAGAATGTTTTCCATTTTCTGTGATAGGGACTTTCATGGCCTGACTACAACCCCACTCCCTGGATAGGTATTTATTAGTTTCCCTCCTGTCATTAGTGTCCTACATATAAATTAGGTCCTGCTGATCAGGACAGAGTTCCCAAAGAAGGTGGTGCAGAGACCTTCCCCAGTGACTTTGGGAAGAAAGCAATGAAGCACAGCAGAGAAGAAGCTCTAACATAAGACAGCAGCTCCAATCTTTCCCAAATTACACAGCTCAGAGGAAATACCCAATCCCCATGCATAGGGACATCAGTCATTTTATCGTGGCAGAGTAAATAGATTGTGCACCAGGACTGTGCTTCTGACAGCTCCTCAGTGCAGATAAAACCAATAATTGTGCTGATAACAGATTCACTAAGATGGATAGGTGTGTGTGGGGAAAAGCCAAGCACATTTTGGAGACACATGGCCAATTTAGCAACTTTCAAACTGTTTGACTAAAATGTAAATAGAACTCCTGATGTCAAATGCGGCTCAATAAATACTAAACACTGAACAATATGGCCATCAAGCATGGAAAATCAAGTTACACAAATTGTAAGGCTCTCTACTTGGCAAGGATTTTTTGTAGCTTAGGATTTAGTAGCAAAACTAATATTTTTAAATTGTACCAGATGTCTCTTCCAAAAGCAATGTGCAAATTATCTACTGGCAGATGACATAGATACTTACACTCACTCCTAATTTCATAGAGAAGGAATGTGTCTGTGTGTCTAGAAGGACATACGTGTGAATTCAGATGAATGCCTGCACATGTGTAAAGGTATGACTTAAAGTGTTGAAAATAAAATGGCAAATTCAAACAGGGAAACCCAAATATTTCCTCAATGAGTCAAACTTTTTACAGTAGGTCTGTGCATACTATACATAGCTAAAATAGAGAATAAGTAATGGCAATCCCTGGATGGGCACAGCTACTGGAAAAATTGAGTATTTAATTTGGCAATATCCCGAAGTAGTCTGCATAAAGGTGCTTAGGGTGATAGAAATAAGCAACCCAGATATGCACTCTGTTTCCTAATGAGAAATTCAGTGGGGCTATTACAGTTTACTACAGAAGACTGGGAATAAACAACTCCAGGGCAGGAAGCAGAGCCACTTGACCTGCTCCTTAGTACAACACCAAGCACACAGGGCTGGCACAGGACAGAGCCATCACTGCCCTTGCTCACAGACCATGCCCCCTGCACCATCACCTTCACAAAGCTCTCCCACAATTGATTTCTGTTTTCCTTCCATGTTCTCCTTGTGCCTTTCCATTTCAAGCTCCTTTGTTCCCCATTTTCTCTCAGATCACACTCAGTCAACAAAGGTAATGCTTCTTTATTCAAGGGTGGATTGTAAGAGCTACAAAACCAAAGTGAGGCAATGCAGGAAGCTTGGTTTGTTATGGCCGTGTGTCTTCTAGGTTCTCTGATGTCTAACAAGATGTGAATGCCAAATTGAACTTTTTCTTACATTGTGGTTTCTTGTAGATTGTTTGATGTCTGGTGAGAGTTGAAAAGGCAGCTCCTCTCTGCTAATAGCTTCTCTTTACTCTTTCTGACAACCTACTTTCAAAAGACTTGTAAGAACTTGGTATATTTAAGAATTTTCCTGGCTGTCGAATTTGCTTTAATTTGGACAGCAAGATCAAAAGTCATTAAGGGAGAACAGGCAAAGAAATGAACAGGCATATGCATACACAACCACTATGCAGGATAAAATCCACGGAGCCTATGCTGAAACAAAAATACTTTGGCATGTTTCAGATGACTGTAGGTTTATCAGCTTGAGGAACAAGGAAAAGGAACACATGAATACTACATAAATAAAGATCCTATTCTCCAACATTTAGAAAGATCAAAGGAGGAGAAATAATGAATAAAGTGACATAATTGTCATCAGAGAATTTAATGATCATAGAATTGTCTCAGAAGATACAAAGAAATGTGCACAGATAAGGCACTAGTGTGAACCTAAATCCTTCTCACACTGTCAGATTTCAGTTAAAGCTTGCAAACGACTCCACCTCCTCCGCTGATCACTTTGTTTACAGAATGGCTACCACTGATTTTTGCCACTAATGGGTTGTGAGGGGGGTTATTGGCTGACAGACAAATCACCAAATTGGATGAGAGAAATGTACTCATTTCTGATTTTCTTCAAATTTTAGGCTACTGCCAGTCATCAAGTTATCCATCAGCATAACAGTGAAGCTCATTAGCATATGCATAATTTTTCATTGTATTATGAAGCATCAGTCAGAAAAAGAAGTCACAGGTAAAGTCCTACGTACTCTTTCTGTAACTGGCCACTACGTTGCACTCTTACATCAACTGGGATCTAACAGGGTGGAAACATTTGTTTTCTGAAAGCAGGAACATGATCCAGACCTCTACTTGCCCACACAGAGAAGGCTATTGCTGATAATTGCAGCTCAGTAAACCTAATGGATAGTCAATCATTCTGGTGCAAGTGCATTGTGCATTAATAAAGTAACTTAATTTCACCATTCTGCATTTGCCACACTGCTTGCTTTGATCTCCGCTAAATTGGATCATTACCTTGTTAAACTGAAACCAACTAATTTTCCCAATTGTCTTTTATGAACAGAAAGAAATCATTGTGCTGCCGTGGAGAACTATGAACACGATAAACATGGAAAATTAAAATCCAGCTTTTCTTCCTGCCCTTGTGCCCTGCAGTTTGTGGACGTGTGCTGTTAACGGCAGGCCGGAGACGGATGGCCAGAACAACCAGCCTGACAAATGCTTCTCAAGGAGGCAAACTGGGGGCAGTTGGGAATATGCTTTTCTCATCAGACCCTCTGTTTTACTGGAAGGACTGTCCAGCCTGGTTTTCTCATGGGAGGGGGCTGTGCAAGAATAGAATTATGCAATTATTTGACCTGGGCATGGTGAGTGCTAAAACCCCATCAGAAAACCTTGCTTCAGGGAGGCTTCTTTGCAGCAGTAGCCTGAAGGAGATACAGTACCTTGCTGGATAACCCTGGTTCTGCATCCTTGCAGGGCTGCAGCTTCCGTGACCTGAGTTTTGAACAAAAGCAGTATGGGAGTAGAAGCTTTTGTTCTGGGAAAACAAGTGGGATCTCATAGGACTTTCAGTAAGCAAAGCTCCTGGCTGCCACTAAAACCCGTGACCCAAGTGATGTAAGAGTGGATCAGGCAGAGGCCATCTTCTCTAATTTAAACAGTGGAATGGAAATCAATTTTCCTGCCTCTGCTCACAGGGCCTGAGCTCTCACCTCTCAAGAACTGGTCTGAGTCTCCACTCTGGGGGGAAGCAGGACTTGTTTTACTGTATTTACTCACACCCATGTTGAGCCAACCATTTAGCAGCACCATGCCTCATTGATTGGATGTGTCCTTCCTTTTGAATAATAAGCCTCTGCTGGAAAAAGCCGGGCTCGTGTGATTTATTTCGGATTACTGCCGCTTGTTGGACGGCAGCTTGCTGACTAGTGCTCCCCAGAGTTTGAGGCATCTCTGAATTCCTGTCTCCACTGCCTTGCTGGCTGGCTGGCAAGCATTAGATGCTCCACTAAGTATGACAGCAGCTCTCTGCAGTGCTGCTGGGGAGCGCCTGGGCAGTCGGAGCGGAGTGGCTCTGTCTGCTGTGCTGCCCTCAGAGGCTCTGCAAGCAGCAGGGGAGAGCAGCCCACGTCTTCTGCTCACTGCCTGGAACAGATTAATTCACAAAATTTCTCCAGGCTTCCACTTCACCTACATAGCCACTGCTGCGGACCTAAAACTGGCAGGGTGGTTCTGGGCACGTAGGAGCATTTTCCTTGCGGGTATCGGGAAGCCCAGTGATCACTGTGGAGGGTGCTTGGGTCTGGCTTCTTGAAACAGAGCAGGTGCATCCCAATTGCCTGATTTTTGAGTGTTTCTTTACTCAGAGAACCCAACTGTCAGTGTTCAAGGTCATGAGCCACCCTCTAGACTCCAGGAGGACACTTTCACCTCTGTAACCCTGCCCTGAAGGCACCTTTACCTGTGCATCCCAACTTTCTGTGACTGGCCACATCATGCAGATGTCACCTCAGAAGCGTGTGTGGCACAGAGGTTGGGGCATGGTGACCATCCACACCATGCCATGGAAACAGCTGGGGAAGGATTCTGCCTGAGGGATATGGACGAAAATTTGCTGGGAAGAAAAAATATGGACAATGGAACATTTTGGTTCTAGGTCAAATCCCAGGTGAAGGCAGGATATCTCCTAGATCCCTAATAAGCAGCTCCATAGAGGCCTCAACAAGGACTGGATGCACTGCTTGACTCTGTCCCTGGAGTCTGATGCCACATCTCTGTCTGAAGGGATGTCAATCTTGATGTTTTGCATTTACCTGCAAGAAGTCAGGTTTTGGTTAGAGCTGGAGCCAGAGTTGCACGGATGTCAGAAACTCTGGCCTCTAGTAAATTTGGTTTTCTCTGGGAAGAAAAAGCTTCTTCTGGTGTCTGTCTCCACCTCGCGAGGGTAAGCAACCAGCCAAGGCTCTTCAGGAGGCAAACTGGGCTCTCAGCAAGTTTTACATCCAGGAATGCCCTGCGCCTTTCGCCTTTTCCAATCCCTTCCTGTGTGGAGATGTGTAGTGACATCTCCACTTCATGGTTAGTTATCCCCAGGCCTGATGTGTGTCTGTCAAATATGAGCAAACCAAAATGAGGACAAATCAGTGGAGTCAAGGAAATACATGGCATTATAGATTCCTCTACTCTCTGCCTCCTGAGAGGCTGCTGAAGCTGGAGCTCACTGGTCCATGGCGCTGGGACTTCTCCAACCATTTTCCAAGAGCTCTGGGACACACATTTTTTTTTACCCCATGCTGTCACTGTGGTAGGTGAAACCAGGGTCCCCAAAACAGCCTTTACAGGAGTCATCTAAGAAGGAACAGCAAAGGCAGAAACTTTTTCTCTGCTGAGACAGCATCTCAGAACTCACCATGCACTCCAAGGCATTATTCCAAGCACAGAGCCAGTTGCTTAATTTTGTTCACAGTTTTGTTCTGCTGTTGGGCAGCGAGTTTCACTGCCTGCTCTGGTTCAGTGCATTCAAAGCATATCCTTCCAAGAGAACTCTAAGTGGATCCTGTGTATTTATTTCAGATCCAATAAAGTTAACCAAAGCAACTATCTCCATTGCATTGTGATATACAAGGTAATAAACAGCTGAAACAATTGATTAAATGCCATAGCAAAGCCACTTATAGGATGCACACCACAAAGCAGCAGAGACATATCCTATTACTAAACATGCTCCACAAGTGGCTTCTCTTCAAAGCTTTTCCAAACACGAGAGGACAGTTAGGTGAAAGAAATGGCCCTCTGTGCTTGGAGGGAAGGCTTTGGAAGCTGGCTCTGCTGGAAAGCTACCAGAGGGGCACCAAAGGGCTTTTGTAAGAGTGAAAGACAAAGGAGCTTCCTCCTGGGAGGCTTTTGAGCTTTGTAAACCTGCTTATGAATCTCAGCACAGTGGGAGCCTGGCTTAAATGTCCCAGAAAAGACTTCAGGACAGGGGAAGGAGCACAGATCTGCCAGCTGGATTTGGGCTCTGAATATTCTTCTCTTTGAGATCAAATCCGCAAGAATCTGAAAAAAAATTTTGGTTCTCTGGTTTTGTTCTTAACCTTTTATCCCTGCTATGTCATTTAAACTTCATGAAGAGTTCAGAGGACAAAGCCCTGCAGGGAAGGGTGGCTTCAGCCAATACAGAGCTCCAAGTACATGGAGATAAGACCTTAAATTAACCACTAAAATAAAGTGATTTTATCTTCTCCAGCTTCAAAGAACAGCTCCCCTGCCCTAACCTTCCCCATCTTCTTCTCTTATTCACCTAGTCCAGGGACACTTTGACGAGCACAACTCGGATTTCAAATTTGTAGAAAAATTATGATTTCTAGGGGCTGTGGCAGTGTGTTGGTTTGGCACGGCCTGGTTTTTGGTAACGAAGGGGCCACAGAGGTGGCTTCTGTGAGAAGCTGCTGGAAGCTTCCACCATGTCCAGCAGAGCCAATCTCTGATGGCTCGGAAGATGGACATGCTGCTGGCTAAAGCTGGGCCAGTGAGAGATGATGGTAATGCCTCTGTAATAACATCTTTAAGAAGAAAATCAAAACAAAGTGCACACCACTTTGCTTTTAGTCAGAGAAGAGGAGGAGGAGGTGAGAACTTGTGAGGGAAACAACATGGAGACACCAAGGTCAGTGGAGAAGGAGGGGGACGAGGTGCTCCAGGCACCAGAGCCCAGATTCCTCTGCAGGCCATGGTGAAGACCATGGAGAAGCAGCTGTGCCCCTGCAGCCCACAGGGATCCACAGGGGATGCAGAGATCCACCCGCAGCCCGTGGGGATCCACGGGGGATGCAGAGATCCACCCATAGCCCATGGGGATCCACAGAGGATGCAGAGATCCACCCGCAGCCTGTGGGGATCCATANCACCCGCAGCCCGTGGGGATCCATGGAGGATGCAGAGATCCACCCACAGCCCATGGGGATCCATGGGGGATGCAGAGATCCACCCACAGCCCGTGGGGATCCGTGGGGATCCATGGGGTGTAGAGATCCACCCGCAGCCCGTGGGGATCCATGGGGGATGCAGAGATCCACCCACAGCCCGTGGGGGAGGTGCCCATGCCGGAGCGGGTGGATGCCTGGCGGAGGCTGTGATCCAGTGGGAGACCCAGAGGAGGGAGGGCCCTGCTTCCAGGCTGGAGCAGCCTGTCCTTGGAGGACTGCACCCCGTGGAAAGAGAGACCCTCGGCAGCCGTTTGGGGAGGCCTGAGTGCGCGTGGGAGGGACTCACGGTGCAGCAGGTGCGGTTTGGCTGCTGCTCGTGAGAGTGGCCCCACGCTGGAGAAGTTCATGAGAACTGTCTCCCGTGGGAGGGACCCCACGGCCTCACAGGGGATGGATTCCTTTCCCAGAGCAGCGGAAGAAAATCTCAATGATGAGATGACCAAAACCCCCATGCCCTGGCTCCCTGCGCTGTTGGTGGGGAATGAGGGAGGGGTTGGGGGGAAATGGCATTTTAAGGGCTCATTTTATTCCTCATTATCCTCCTCTGAGTCTGTTAGTAATAAACTCACTTTGTACCTCTAGGCTGAGCCTGTTTTGCCCTTGGAGTGTTTTCTCCCAGTCCTTATCTCACTCATGAGCCCTTCGCTCATTTTTTTCCTCTCCTCTGCCCAGCTGTGGCACAGGAGGGTGGGCGAGTGACTCTCGTGGGTGCCTGGCATTGGGACAGTGTCACACCACGACAGGCAGCAAGAACACCTGGCTGTGACCACCTCCCCTTTCTAAGCACGTGCCCCACGCTGGCAGCACACGAGGAGAGGACCTCAGCCCCCTCGACTCATTAATCTCCACCTTCTCATTCTGCCTGAGCTCTGACAATGTGCTCTCCTTCCCTGCTTTAGCAGTTTAACATTGCATAACGATTCCCTTTGCCCTTCTCTGTGGATACAAGGAAGCGTTCCAGCTTCAGGAGAACAGGACCCTACCGACTGCAAAGACAGGCACAAAAGACAAAGATATTGAATTCTGTTTTAATTAGCAATGGAGTGGGTGAACCTGTGGGTGGAGAAAAGATTAAGTATAAATGATGGAGAAAGCTGAAAACAAACTAGTTTTGACTGTTTCTCAGAATTTTCTGATCTGAAAGGTCAAAGGCTGAAAATAGGTTGTTTTTGGCGGGTTAAAAATACCAAGATTGTTTTCCTCTGCCAATAGTTTCTTCTATTTATTAAAATTATTTTTCATCTGCTGAGAGGCCTGCCCAAACCCAACATGCATTCTTTAGCTGCAATATTATTAGCCTGGCAGACAAAACAGAGTCAAAACGACTCACTGTAACTTAGGGGAAACAAGTTCTATAATAGTAATTATTATTATTGTTGGGGTTTTCTTTAATTTATAAAATTTTATTTTGGAAAGAAGGATCAAAATAGTAAACTAAAAAAGAATCTTCAGCTTTTGGTATTTCCTCCTTTCAGCCCTTCTTACTTACTCAAATGAACAAAAAAAGGAGGGATGGAGACATAAGGTGGAAAACAGGGAGAGTCTCACACCTCCAGATGTACATAAAAACCCTAATAAAAGTGTTAGGCAAAGGAAAGCATATTCCTTATTTTAAAACTGTGAAACATTAAAAAAATTTAAAATCCTAGGCTGCTCTTTTTGGAGAGCTGGTGGAATTTTGCTCTTTTCAGGTTCAGCGTTGGCAAAATATTTAATCGGGGGGGAAAAAAAAAGTGAAATGCATCTGGTTCTTAAATTCTGTTCACTGAGCTATAGGCAATCCCTTGGTAGCCCAGGTCAAAAGGATCCGCTGCATCAATTTATAGGCACCCATCCCAGAATTTCTCCAATAGTGAACACACTCTGAAAGGCTAAAAATATAGTTCCACATCATTTTGGTTTAGGAGCAATTAAAGCCCTAATTCTGCATGCTGCCAGCTGATTTCCTATTGCAAGCACCCCTTTGGGAAATCAGTGGCTGGTTCGTGGGTTACTTTGTTCATCCTTAGGTGCTTGAATCATATCTTGAGCAAAATGTTCATGTGGTATAAATTTATACTAGAACATCCTAGCCTAGCTTGATCTATTACACATAGAAGTTATTGACTTCAAGGCCACATATCACCTGGGGAAGTGGCAGGGGACTTCTTGCTGGTGAATGAAGCAGGGTATCCTCATGGCTGCACTGGCCTGATGCATTTCCCTGGTCAAAAGAGATGAAAACAGTTGAAATTTTTGTTGAGGTGAAAGGTCCTTTCTTATTTTACTTGGATAAGTTTTCTTGCACTCAAGTAAAAAAATGGTAGAAGTCCATGACGGTTTGGCTCAAAATCAACCATTTCCCCATTTTGAAATTCCTTTCCTCCAAGAGGTGTTTTTTCTGAGAGAACCAGTGAAAGACATAATTTTTTTTTTTCAGTGAAGATTTTCCTTGTGAATTTACAACTGTTACCGTAGCTAACTTTGTTGCTTCCTCCAGCGTCCTGATTTTGTGGGTTGCAAAAGATGGAAAATATTCAGCAGTGCTTTCCATAAGGCACTAAAGCTCAGAGCATCAGTCAACTCACTGTAAAAGATCCAAAGAGTAGACATATGACTCCCCCTTGTGAGTTATGGGCTGGAAAAAACACTGCTTAATAGCCTGGTGTTTGTGTTCATCAGACCCTTCCCTTCAGGGAGAACACTAAAGGATGCAAGCAATGTTTGCATTTTGTGATCTGATCGGATTCCTTCCTATTAGCAGATAAAAGGCCTATTCAGTGATGTATTTATCACTGAAATAAAGGTTATTTTGAAGTAAAAAAAAAATATAATGAATCATCTCATGAACTTAAAGTCCAAAAGGTGGAGAAATGTCACTTTCTGCATTAGGACAACTGGACAAAGAAGCAAAAATGAGGTTAGCCCTGGGGGATGCTCCCTCCTGCCAGGCTGGCTGTGCTGGCAGGCAGCTGTGGCAAAGCATGGTGTCACCCAGGGAACACTGTGTGCCAGTCACATTTTGTCACTGACAGGTTCAATGCCAATGTCCCTCCAATGGTTTAAGGCACCCGAGTTCCACTTTAGTCCAAGAGTATGTGCTCAGCCATCCCTGTGAAATTCCATGGTCCAAGGTCACCTCACCATGGTCTTGAAATACTCAAACGTGTTTCATTGTCTTAGCATCTCTGATCCACTGAATCCTAAATTCTGCTTTGCACAATAACTTAACTTCACCAGAGACTGAGTCCTGTATTCCTGCCTGCATGCCCACCTGCCTTCCGATTTCTCCATCCTGGAACAAGTCTGGGGCACTTCCTGGGACCTGGAAAGCACCAGATCAGAGGAAACAGGCGAATTTAACCCGCATTTCTTGCTTTCAGAGTGAATACACTGACTCGTGGGTTACAATTTTAGCAGAACAGTCACATCTCCCACGCTGTGAAGAGCAGGTCACAACCCAGGGCACTCCGGCTCCAGAGAATGTCAGGATTCAATGTGTCTCCTCTCAGCCACCTCCACACAAGGCTCCACTCAGCCGTGCCAGCTCTGTGAGGTTCTGACTCTCTCCAGACCCTATAGTAAGAGGATGGGCTTGCACTGGGTGTGAGACATTCTCTGTGGAGGCACCGAAATCCCTCCAGACCTTGGGGCCCTGGTGCTGGCTGCCCAGGTGGGCTGTGGGAGGATGTCTATGGCCCGAGACAGATCCACACGGGTAATCTGTGAGAGCCTTTGGAAGTGTTGTGTCAGGTGCAGCCCAATGGAGAACTGAACAAGCAGGATTTGGATGAACATAATGAGTTGCTTGACAGGTAATTTTTGTTCTCTGTTGTGCTATTTCTGCAGTGGCAACTGTCACTGTGAAAACCACCAAGTTTGTTACCATGACATTTGTAATAATTACATCCCACTCTCTGCAGTGAAATGGGGCAGAAATGTCGATTGAAATCCCCAGTTTTCATGGGGCTTGGGCCAGTGACAACTCATTTTTAATTTGCAGAGCCTTAGGAGGGAAAACCACTTAAATACCTCAAGTCCCCTTTGAGTCTCAACTGAGATACAGAAAAAAATAAAAAAAAAAAAAAACCTGGCAAGAAAGATTAGGCCTAATTTAACTATGTAGGGAACAAGTCATTTTCTAACAGCTGCTACATTATAGCTCACCAGCAGGCAAATGTATAGCCCCAGTGACTTTCCAGCTCCACATGGAGCGAGCTTCCATGAGAAGGAAGGAGGAAGAACAAAGGTGCCATGCCAAGCGTTCATTAGCCATCGTTAAAATCTGATATTTTCTCTCCACAGCTGCAGGATTCCTGGTTCCCTCCCTCCCCGAGGTCGCATTAGCATCTGCGATAACGTAATTGCTCTGCAGACATTCCTCGGCAATGGGTAGGCGATTCTGAGGGAATTGCAAATACAGTGCAAATATGCCCTTAATAAAATGAGTTCAGATAATGGGATCTGAGGTCTACTTCTCTATGCCTCTTCATTTCTAGTGCAGTTCTCTTAATTTCCGAGATTGCCCATTTGCCTCTCTGTCCTAACAGCCTTAAGTAGAACTAATTGCGTGGGTGAGAAAAGGCGGATTTGTACCTAAATACTAAAGAGAGATAGGCTTATACTATGCCTTTAATTATAGAAGTCATTAACAGTGCACAAATATAGCCCAGAAAAGAACTTGGCCCCATTGGTCCCTTTAATACCATTAGTCTATACCCCCAAACCATTCACAGCACTCTCCAAATTTGGTACAAAGTCACTAATAGTAGGAATGTTAAAGAATTATTCTGGGTTTATAAATACACAGACAACTTAAGAGCCCTAGAATTTAAAATATTGCCTTGTGATGTTAGTCCATAGTCCCATAGCTACGCCCAGTTTTCCCTACACTTTGCTATTTTCTTTTGTGCTGTCCCAGGCTGGTTCCTCACCGTGTTGCAAATTCCTGGTGGACACAGGTAGCTGTGCTCTCCTTGGCCAACAGGCAATGGTCACTCGTGGTTTTCCGTGCCACATCAATGGCACAGCATTGCTGGGCTGATGCCAAAAGGGAATCTTCCCCGGGCTGCAGCAATGGCATGACAAATTCTGCTGAGTGCTCCGTGGATTTAGAGGTGAATGTGTGCCTGACACGCAGCACCCAAAAAACCCAGAAGAGCAGCAGGGCTGTGGATGGATGGAATTGATGCATTGGGCAGCACAAGTGAGGGCTGGAGGGAGGGAATAATCTGGGGCCAACCAGTGTGGGGACTGGTGTAGAGCAATGTGCCTGTTTGGACACAAATCCAGGAGGAAACAACCCGAGAGGGGCGTCTCACTCTCCCTCTCCTGCCTGCCAGGCAAGCAGGCTCCAGCAGCCCCTCCTCCACGGGTTAGGGAAAATAATTTCTCGAGTGAAAGTGAAAAAAACTATTTATTTAACAAACAGAGTCCCCCGCTATCACGGGGAAAAAAGGAAATTGAAACCCCCTCCCCTGTCCCCTAAAAGAGGACTCTGGATTTTAGAGTTCTTTCTGTAGGTCAAACCTGCAGTCCTGAGCTGGGCCGGGCCAGGCAGGGTCCGACGTGCCCCCTTGGAGGGTCCCGCCGAGCAGGTCCAGAGATGGGAGCTGGTCTCAGATGAAAAGCAAGCCAAAAACAATCCAAAAAGGAACAGAAGCCGCTGAGGCAGATCACAGTCCCTTCTCTGCTGAAAGCCGAAGAGACTAGAGAGCAAAAGTCCTCTAACCAACCAAATGTTGTCAGAATCGGGAGAGAAAAGAATGCAAAACATTCTAGATGCAAGGTCAAGCTGGCCGCTTTGAAGAGTCCTCTCGGCTTCTCTCTCCCCCTTTGCAATTTAAAGGTACACTAGAGATCGAGCAGGCGATGGGGAATACAGTATGGTCATAGAATCACCCCAAGGCAAGCAAGTGTAAATCTCAGAAACCCCGTGCAGGCCTGTGTGCCAGGACTGTGCAAGTGGATACTCTGCTATACTTGCAACCCAAAGTGACAAGGAATCTTACATAACTTCCTTGCTGTCATGCTATACTTAGATTTTGAATATGGTTAACAACTTTGCTTAATACCAGATGTCCTACTATTGTCAGCCTCCATTAAAATTGTGGTGATATTTCCTGTTGATTATCAGCAGCAAAAGTGCTGAGATAAGGAATCTTCCTTGCTGGAGGACAGGTGGAAAGGAAATCCTGCCAATCTGCCACTGGGGGAAAAAATACAGAACATTTCTCTTTTTTTTTTTTTCATTATATGTATATTTAACACAGCCTTGAGATCAAATCAAGTTTTTCCTTAACTCACAAGGAGAAAGTGTCCCAAGACAGCAGCCTACAAGAGGTTAAAAAAAAAAGTTGTTGACACTGATAGGGAAAAACAGTGAAGAGGTAAAATGGTTGAAAATACCACATGGCACTTCATCAGCCAGGACTGTCTTATGCTGTTATAAACAGATGTAACTGAATGATGCATTTTCTTTTTAGACCTGAAAAAAACTGGGGTATTGCTGCCAGTGAACACCTATATAAATGATACACTCCAAAATTGCTTCCAGACTTGTTCTAGGAGGGAGAAAGTCGTCTGTCCCCATGTGCCACTTGACAACTGTCTCTCCTGTAAACAAACTCTTGAAGTCAGTCAGTGTTTGGAAGTATCTCCGTTTAAGAAAACTTGATGATTGAGTCAGCAGGGCAGAGGAGATGAGAAGAGGGCAAAGGAGGCTGGCCAGGGCCAGAGCATCCCCCTCCTGATGCTCTCCGAGGAGGGATGCCCTGGCTTTGGATGGGGCTGCCTGGGAAGCTTCAAAGGCAGCCAGGGAGGAGAACTGCCTCTCTTTTACTCAAAGACAAGCTGTTGATTTTCGGAGGAACTCCCAACAGGGCATACATACACTTAGCCCTTTGAAAAAATCAGGTCAAATTGTCTTCTTATTTATTACAAGTTCAAATAAAATACAGCCCTTCTTGGTTTCAAAAAGCTTTGGGTCACTACAGCTAATTTGGCCTAGAAACCTAGAGATGAAAGGCTTTGCATGCCATTACCGACTCCATTAGGGACTCCCGGGAGCCTCTCCATCCCCACCCTCCTTTAGTCTTCCTTTAATGGTGGAGTTCTCCTAAACCCTGACTCGAAGCAACCACTCCACCCAGAAACTGGGGTGAGACTCAGCTGTAGTGAGCAGGGGCATGTACAGCTCAGGCATGGAGCAGACAAAACCGGTGTTAGGAAAATTAATCCACGAACACCAGAGGTTTATGTCCAAAAAGGAGACAGAGGAGTCCTGTTACTTTATTCAAATAAAGGGAGAGCCCATGGGGCATTCCCCTGGGGTCTCTCCAATTTTTGGAGGACGCAGCCTCCTTTTTATCCTAATTTCCCGACCATATTTTCCCTCTCTCTTTCCCCATTGGCTGAGGCACTTGAGAGGTACAGACTTTCCAGAACGCCTAATTTTTAAGATTCCCTTTTAATGTATACCCCCCTTTGCCCTTTTTTAATTCTTATGGAATTTATGGTTCTCCTCATTGTTTATTTGCAGACCTACAGTTTTACTGATAAAGACAAATCTCTCTTTCCATTCATCAGTCAGTGGAATCCTTTATCTCTTAGTGCTAGTTTTTATCTACTAGCCAGCCTACAGTTTATTTGTAAAGACAAGTGCCTCATTCCTTTCACCGGGAAGTTTTGCACACTGTGGGGCCTTTCTCAAAGACTAATTCTGGATTTAGGGTTAAATTTGGTGCCCGCCTCTTGATGAATTTAACAGCAGCAGTGGAACAGAAAGATCTTGTGTAAAAAACCCAACAGGCAGGAATCCTGCTTAATTACATTTTCTACAGGCCAGTAAATGCCTATGAAAAACAGATGTGTAAAGAATTACTTCTTTTTAACAACTTCAGTAAATTATTATAAACTGTACTCACAGCTGTAGACGAGAAAAAACAGTGCTCTGTAATTGGCCCTGGACAGTGCCCAGATAATCCAAAATCCCTTTTATTGTATTTTTGTTTGCAAATTGCATTTTATAGTACTGGGAAGACACTCTACCAGGCACAGAAAAATAATTATAATCTCTCTCAGGCAGTTAAAAGAACACGGTACTGAGTCTTATAACAACCCCTGAGGGACTCGCCCACAGACACACAGCCTGTCATGTCCCATTGCACATGCACTGTGTTTGGGGGGATTCTCCCAGAGAGGTGCTGCTGTCAGGGCTCGAGCAGAGATGCAAATCAGCACTGCCAGGACCTTTCTGTAAGAGCTGTCACTCTTAAAACGGGGGGTGTGATGGTAGCTTGTTTCCAAAATTATTATAGTTTACTGCAGCTTGGAGTCCTGATACATCCCCCTGCTTCCCAGTTCCAGGAATAAAAGTCATCATGTCTTTCTGCTCCACTTCTGCTTCGAGACTGTGCAGGTGGCAAAGAAAGCGTGCGTGACTGCCTGTGAGTCTCCTCCACATCAGAAATGATGACTCTTCAGAAACAAGAATCAAATGAGACAGCAGCCTGTTTAAAGCCAGGGTGGAAGAGGTCTCACCTCTGAAGTCACGTAAAGTCCCAATATATTTTTGTTGCACGTGAGTTATATTAAAAAAAGGAGAAAAAAAGACCCCTTGTCTTCCTCTGCCTCTGCTGCAAATCCGGCATGCAGCATTAAGGGGTTCCCACAAGCATTGTGGACTAGCCTGTGCTCTGTTAACACAGCAGGTCACAGCTGTACTGTGCCAGCACTGGGGGGAGGCACAGCTTTCCAGCTCTCTGGAGGTCTTACTGACAGCACAAACTGCAGCCTTCGCGCTGCAGGGGCTGGAGGGCAGAATCCTTTTTGTCTGCTCCCAGTGCCCAGCCCGCAGTGCAACTGCCGCATGAAAACCACTGTTCAGCCTCTCTGCATCTGGAGCCTGGGCTCCTCTTCACTCTCCCAGCCACGCTACTTCACCTGGCAGATCGAGCATCTTGCAGGTATCAGCCCCTTTCGGAGCAGGCGCTCGGCACCAGCCACGGCGATGAAGGATGCAGGATCCATCCTCATTCCTTGTCTGGCTGCTCTGGACAGTGGTGTTTCACACCACTGATGGCTCCAGGTGCAGACTCGCTCTTGGAAAAACCTGTGGTGCTGCTCCATGCCTGAGGGCACGAGCCTGAAGGGACCATGTCCAGCTGGGACAACCAATTCCATGGCCGTGGCCACCCCGTGCCACCGCTGCGGCCGTGGACGAGCTGTGACAGAGAGGGCACCGTGACGAGCACCAGCACAAACAACCTGGATTCACCACCTTTCTGAAGGTTTGTGACAGACTGAGTGTAACCTGGAGTGAAAACACAAAAAATTCACCCTGGGAAGGTGGGAGGGCAGGCATTTGACTTAAGTTGAGGCTGGAGGAGGATGGGTGTTTACTTAAGTGCTTTTTTAACCGTTTGCACTTTCTTTTTTCTCAATAAACAAATGACTGATTAGATGTTTGTCTTGATTGGGTTGATAATTTAAGTTAAAAGTCCCCAAATTCAGATTATTTTGCCCATTACACCCTGGGGAAGGGGAATGATCTGTTAAGTCTTTATCGACTTCAAAGAACATGACTGGCAGTCTGGGACACACTCTTCAGCAAATTTAGGTGCCAGACTCTACCAATTCTGTTAATAGATTTTTTTACCCCTGAGGGTCACATTTTCTTATGATCCTGTTTTGTCTTGTTGTTAGTTTGGGGGTTTTTTTCAGAATAATGGCAAGGAGGCAACCCCTCCACCTTATTTTCTCCTTGGTATGTGTCAAGTCCTTGCTTTTGAAATTAAAAATAAGTGAGGACTTTTAAACAATTTACTTTTTCTCTGGTTTCATTCTCAGATTGAGTTCTACACCAATTTAACAGATGCTTTTCTACAAACACCAAATTAATTCAAAAGCCTGCAATTCAAATTCTCAAAACTTGTCCAAGTTGTAAACAGCTTAAAACAGATCTCACAATAGAAGTTCTGAGCTGCTCTAAGCTGGGATGCTGGTTCCACATATAATTTTTAAATTAAAATTCAAGTTCCTCTGTAGACATTAAAGCTTTCCTGAATCCTAAAGCTTAAATAGTTCAGCTTTGGAGATGTTTACAAATACTGGAAGTTTTCTGAAGCCTTTGGCTCTGCCTGCCATTTTTCACTAGTAACAAAAATGACACCAGTGCTTGAATTTTTCAGAATTTGGTTGTTGACACCATCATTCAAAGTTAATTCATTTTCAAATATAATTCAGAGGCTTTTTCACAGGCAGGACAAGACCAGCAGTTCAGTTCAGGGTGCATGTACTTGAGATGTCTGGGGAAACAGCTGCGGAAAGGAGATATTTGCCATTAAACCTGGGGTTCACCAGGAGTCATCCTACAGTTAATAGAGAGCAGACCTCCAGTACTGCAGTCTGTCTGCACTGCCATTACCTGCCTCTGTTTATCACAGCTCCACAGGCTGAAAATCCCTGAATCTGCAGAGCTGCTACAGCCTTGGGGACAAATGGATTCAGATAGGGGTTGGGAGCTCATCTGGCTGTGGAAAACCAATTAGCAGTAGGGCTTTGCTGGTATTGTTCTCTGTGGTCAGCAGAAGACCTTTTCCATGATGAGCTTTGCAGCACACAGCTCCTTCAGGGAACAGCAGGAAGGAACTTTCTTCTTCTGCCAGAAGGATCCTGCTTGCAGTGGATTGGGGAAGTTTGCACTTAAAGAAGGTGGGCTAATTAGGTGTAATGAGATGTATATGTGGCCTGAAGTGCAGGCCATGGAGCTGTTCTGTATGGTTCTGTGCTAAATCCTTCCAGGAACCTGGGCTGCAAGGCCCAGCTGATGATCTTTGTCCAAAATCTGTTAAAGCCTCAGAGCTCTTTCTATTTCCTCAACTTCCCTGTAATTTAACCCTAGGCTGGCTCCTTCCTGCTGCTGCGCCCTTCACATCCCACTTCTCCTGACTTTTCTACTTGACTGCTCAAAGCAACTTTGGTGTCCACATTATGGGAAATGGAGAACACATAGCAAGAGGGAAAAGCTCGGCTCATCCACATCCTTGCTTATGCGGAGCCTGACAAATTACTTCTGCAGGGAAATAAAATCTATGCACAGTTCCTGCCATCCCTCTCTGAAAAGCCCTTCACAGTTCTGAGCACCAAAAGAAATAAATTAAAAGGATCTTTTGCAGTTGTGGAGAACGTTGGTCCTATTTTACTGCTTCTCCACTCATCCATCTGGAGTACTGATGTCCATGTGGCTGAAGAGCCCAGTCTACCACAGGAGTGTCCTCACCTAACAAAGTCTAGGTCTGAAGAGAGCCCTGAAGTATCTCCAGAAAAGTATAACCCTTGATGACAACAAACTGGTTCCTAGAACATTGACATCTGCAGTATAGACACATTTTTCTGCACTCCTTTCAGAGTAAAGTCACTCAAATTTGGGGAAGTGTTTTGTAAAGGAGAAAATAAACAACATGGTATCGGATAACCATCACAGCATGTCCCATGTTTTTTAAGGTCAATTAGATGGTTATTAAAAGTGATAAATAAAAAACTCAGAGCCAGGATTCTGTAAATTTCAGAATCTATGAAAGCAGAGTAACACATTGCTCAGCTGGCCAGTCAATATTCCTTAAACGTTGTTTACACTTGTCACCAAAATACACTTCTCTGCCTCTTGCTGGAGCCTAAGGGAGAGATATAAGATCTACAGAATTGACAGAAAAATAAGATTTTCAAGAGATTTCAACAGAGGTTTTTACTCATGGCTATTCCTTTCTTTTTGCTAAATGCATTATTTTAGTCCATTTGTCCCACCTGAAATATTCCTGTTTGACTGACCTACCTTTTTCGTCCAAGTAATGCTGCACTAGTATCTTACTCAAGAAATATTACTGCTAATATGAGGAGGGGTTGACTGGGAAAGAAACCGAAGAGGCATCAGAACTCCACAGGTTCTTCTGTTGCCTGGCAAGGATGGGTCCTTTGCATGAGCTGGCGGCTGCAAACAGCTGCTCAATCCTGATAGCGTGTGCTGCTGAAAATGACTGGAAAAAAGGCATTTCTCCCTCAGCAAGAGGAAGAAATCTTGCAGCTGGCATTTTATTTTGTTGCGATTTGAGATAAAATAGTTCTGTAAAAAAGAGCTAGTGGCACAGAAAATGGGAAAGGAATTAGGTGTGAGAACAGCAGACAACTTTGATTTATTGCAGTGCATTTCAACTTAGAACCTTGATAGTGAAAGCAGATAAGAAGATAATTTTTGCAAATATATGCTGTCCTCATAAAACTAAAACTTTTAGTTTGCTTTGACAGAACTTCTATGTCCACCTTGGCAATTATGATCCTTAATCCAGGGTTTGGGATTAGGGAATGGATGAGATGGAGGCCAGAGTGTTTCCAGACCTGGCCAACTAAACGAAATATAAATATTAGTAAAATTCATTCTGTGACTACAAATACAATGGCAGTCTTGCTGTTCTTCACTATTTGTATTACAGGGAAGGGGGGACAGAAGGCTCTTTACAAGTTCCCTCCTCTGATTCCAACCTCAGCATTGCAGCCCTGTGTTCTCGGTGGCTACATCTCTATAGCACACACACTTTGTGTGGTTTTTAATCTGTTTTATAGTGATGGCTGCTGTGATTTAGCCTTAGTCCTCCTCCTCACAGCAACTTAAACTGTCACAGATGGCCAGTATGGTCTGTCAGTGTGGAAGCACGAAACATTGGTGTTTTGGTGTGAAACTGGGGCTCACACACCAGGCTGCAGGCTGGCAGGAGCTGGAGGTGTTCCCATTCTTTTAGGGAGCTTTTAGGTCACATAACAGCCACAACTTCTACTTGGTGATGCAATGGTCACTATACAAAAGCCATATAAACATGATACCTCAACAGCGTCCCAAGGTGACAGATTACAGAAATTGATCCAAAATTAAGTGTTTTACACTTTATCTCACTGGTTTTGCCCGATTCTTCCTGTGGCCAGACACCAGAGTAATGCATGAATGAAAGAGGACCACAAAGAAAACCACACAGTGCCTTGGGTGACCCCCAAGCCTGATATTTCACAGTGAATTCCTACCCACGTTCTGACTTCCTTTGGGCTGGGGCAGTGGGGCTGCCGTCCTCACCTTCCACCTTTTGCACGGGGTACTGCCGTGCTGCTCTGCCTCCTCCCAGGCAAGAAACTTGAATTAAATGGGATGTAAAAGTTAGTGGGATAGATAACTGCAGGCTGAAGCACTGCTCATCTCAGGTATCCTCCCTCCCACCACAAACAGATGTCATGGGCTAGCAAGATGTGCCAGGGGAAATCAGATCCCAAACAGCCTCTCACTGTGAAAACCTCTTGTGCCAGTTTGGACACAAATCCAGGAGGAAACAACCCGAGAGGGGCATCTCTCTCTCTCTCTCCTGCCTGCCAGGCAAGCAGGCTCCAGCAGCACCTCCCCCACGGGTTCGGGAAAATAATTTCTGGAGTGAAAGTGAAAAAAGCTATTTATTTAGCAAAACAGAGTCCCCCGCTGTCACGGGGAAAAAAGGATATCGAAGCCCCCTCCCCTGTCCCCTAAAAGAGGACTATGGATTTTAGAGTTCTTTCTGTAGGTAAGACCTGCAGTCCTGAGCTGGGCCGGGCCGGGCCAGGCAGGGTCCGACGATCCCCCTTGGAGGGTCCCGCCGAGCAGGGCCAGAGATGGGAGCTGGTCTTGGATGAAAAGCAAGCCAAAAACAATCCAAAAAGGAACAGAAGCCGCTGAGGCAGATCACAGTCCCTTCTCCACTGAGAGCCGAAGAGACTAGAGAGCAAAACTCTTCTAACAAACAAAAGTTGTCAGATCAGGGAAGAAAAGAATGCAAAACATTCTAGTTACAAGGTCAAGCTGGTCGCTTTGAGGAGATCTCTTCGGCTTCTCTCTCCCCCCTTTGCAATTTAAAGGTACACTAGAGATCGAGCAGGCAATGGGGAATACAGTATGGTCATAGAATCACCCCAGGACACCTCTGGAGAAATGTAACTGCTCCATGACCCTCCTGACCAGCCAGCTGATGTGCTCTGCCTGGGAAAAGCACAGTTCCTAAGAGCTAATGAGAGGTGGGCCATCAGTGACTTCCAACATCTTCAGAGGACGTTCACAGAAAAAAATTCTTGTCATTTCTAGAGAGGAAATGCCAGTCAGGTGCACAGCTGGCATCGTCCTTATGGCAAACCAAGTGGTCCACTGGGCATCCTTCCTCAGAAGCCCCATCCCTCTGTATTCAGCATGCTTATCCTGCTGTTCTTTGCATTCCTCACTTACCATTTCCCTGCTTCCAGAGGTTGCTGCTGTTTGATGTGTTTTATCTCAGACGTGCCTTTGATGTATTTTAGAGCAAACAGAAGAGGCCAGAGGATGACTAAGATTGGGCAAACCCAGAGGAACTTGGCTGTATTTGATAACCGCTCAAACTATTTATTTTGAGTTCCAAAAAAACCCCCAGATTGAGTTCAGAGACCTTTCCCCTGTATTTTAAACCAGGATTTTTTTTTCTTCCAAAGAGTCAGTTTTTCCTTTCGTCATTGAGGAAATATGTTATCCTATCTAAAAGGAGGCTTGCAGGCTAATGCTAAAATGTGCTTTCTCTGTAAAATATAGACTTTTTTCTTTTCCTTTCTATATTGTCTTCCTGCTGAAACATTCTTCTTGGATTTTTCCACTCTCTCCAGTTATTTTCTTCCTCTTTCCTTCTCCTTTCTCTTCCACCTCCCTTCATACACACACCAAGAAATGTGCAAACTCTGTAATGAGCATGAGCAGAATTCCTCTCAAGAATGGCTGTCTGGCTGTGTGGTTATCTGAAAAAAAATTCCCCTTCTCCTAGCAAAATAGAGAAGCCATGTTATCATCACTATCAGGAAAACATAAGACATGATCACTTTCACAGATCATAGTAGGAGGCTAAAAAGAAGGGTCCAGGGTTTTTTGATGGGTTCTCAATTGAAATGTTTACTTTTTAACCTAAGCACAGATTAACTGTAGCTGCTTTAGACAGTTTAGAGCTCCTCTTTGCTACCTGCTTGAAGAGTTAGGACAATACAGTACCGCAAGGAGAAGAAAAAAAAAAGGAAAAAAAGTTCATTTCTTTAAGACAAAAAAAATTACCAACTTGTCAGACTACAGAGAAATCCTCTTTCAGATCCTGAGCTTAGTGATTCATGGGATCCAGCACATGTCAGAAGACTCAGCACCATCTGCCCCCCCAGCCCTGTTTGGTATCACACTGACAGAAAAGCTGACCTTTCTCTCGCCCCTGCTGCAAGGTGAGGAGCTGCTCCCTGACAACTGCACGCCAAAGAACAGAAAACCCCTGAGATCGCTGCAGGCAGCAGAGGCACAGAGCAGCTGATGGTGCCATAAATCCACAGCAGAGTTACAGCGGCTTTTTCTGTTGGTAGATACCCTCTGTTCATCCTGGTGCTACAGGTATGTTCCTGGCAGCTGCAGATGAGCAAGAAATCACCCAAACCTTCAGGTTATCCATCTTCACTTGCTTAGGTGCACAAGGACATCTGAGCAAGTTAAGATGAATTACCTGAAGGCTTGAAGTGAAAGCATATTAGTTAAACTGCATTAAACTCCCGTGAAGATGCTCTTACTTTCTGCCTCCTGTAATCAGTTTAAATGATATATTAAGAAGCATTGCTACTAATTACTCTGAAAATGATGTGACCTGGAAATCAAAGCCACTTCATGTTCTTGGATATGAAGATATTAATCTGAATTTAATTAATTTATTTCTTTTAAAGCTTTCATTTATTCTCATTTCAGTGTTGCTGCTTCAAAGCTGCATCTCTGAAGTGTGATGCATCCAAACAATTTCACATGCTCCTGCATTTTGGTTATTGGAATAAGTTGAAGGAGAAGGGGGAAAAATAAAGAGGTGAAAGATGTATTTAGCAATACAGTCAAAGAAGTTATTTGTTGAAAGAAAACTGGGCACACCTGAGTGTAACAGACAAAATGTCCACAGAAATTATTGGACCAGAGGTATTTCTCTGGAATCATTGTGGGGTTTCTTGGATGAAGTGGGTTTATTCCACTGCTTATCTACCATGTGGAGAGAGTTGATAATGCTGGTGCAAGGCATGATCGAAGGCTGCTGCTCTGCAGATTTCTGCCTTCCTTCCCACTAATGAGTCACAGTTGTGACCAGCAGAAGCAGCAGGCACCCCGTTCTGGGCCTGGAACATCATCCTTGTGAATGAACTGCGACACTTCTGGGTACTCCACATCCGGGAACGCTTCAGCTCTGTCAGACCATGCACTGGAGACAAGAGAAAATCCAACCCCAGAATGGAGATCGAGAACATGTGGAGAGAGACATCAAAATGAGAATGGCCCTTAGAGACTCTTCTTATCTTCCTGTATGTCCTCAGCAGTTTAAGAAGGTGCCAAATCTATATCTTTCATAATGTTTTGACAATAAAACTGGGACAATAATGGAAAACTTCAGAAACTATTTGCTTGGATATTTAAATGAGCTCAGTCCAGCTATATCCACCCTCTCATCTGTTAGCTCTCTGCAAACACTCTCTCAATGAGTTTTACTGGCAGGATTGTTTGTAGAGAGCTAATTTCAGAGTGGCACACATATTTGCAAATACCCACTTGTAAGTTTGCTTATGCATGTATCTGTCATAGAAATATTTGCATTTTCATCCAAATAAAGAGATAGGAAAATACTGTGCAACTTGCCTGTCCAGCCAAAACTAATGAGCCCGAGGCTCATTGTTGGTAAAGGATTTTAACATCATATAGAAATCTGTGATGAATAAAAATGGATATGATTCATTTCAAGCATATTAAACATGCTGTTGAAGGCAGTTTGCAGGGAAGAGTCAGTCAGTAGTTGGAGGCTGTCTGTCCCCTCCAGTCAATGCCTGGAGCACTGGGGACATTTGGGACTGTGACCAGTTGTTCTGCAAGCAGCAAGGCTGAGCACTGGACACGTTGTCGATTGTGGATTATTCCCCTAATGCTTCTCAGAAATGAATAATTTTAGCAGACGTAAGAAGGGGAAGGGAGGGAGAGCAGTGACTAATAATTTGAATGAAATGGATCTTCAATATTTATTTGCATGAGAGATTGGATATGGAAATCCGCCAGCATCTCTGATGGTGCTTGTGCTGTGGCACTGCAAAGAACAATCCATAAACCTCCTCATTTTGTGAGCGTGGAGCATCCGTCATTCTGATTAATTGTGATGGGAAAGAGGGGCATGAAAATCAATGGCTGAGCTCCCTTTCCACTCAGGCTTCTCTCAGTGTCCAATCTGGGCTGTGGGACCCACACAGATAAAATGGTTTTGTTGTTTTCACCTTGCTTATATTTTTTAAATTATCAAGGAACTCGAAAGCATGAGAGAAGTATGAGGAAGAGGGATATTATTTGATGTACTGCAGGATAAAAATATGCGAGAATTTAATAACATTCTAATAGACTGAAAAGGATTACATAAATGTATGAAAATCTAATATGTAAGTATCTGTTACATGCAACACGCTGGGTGCCAGAATAACAAAGTTCATGATCTTCAAAATTGCCAGAAGGGGGGAGAAGTGCAAAGTGAAGGCTCTATCTTTCCCCTTTTCTTAATTTCTTTCTACCAGCTTGTCCTATTAGTCTTGGGGAAGTTGATGGCACAGCTGGAGGAACCTCCTCTCTGGTCCCCTATTTGCAAATACAGGATTTAAATACTGCCATTACACTAAGAGAACAGCACTATTCTGTTGAATGACTTCCTTAGCCAACAAAACAATAATTAAGCTAATCTTTTCACCCAGAGAGTCAACGCTGAAGATACCTAAATACTACTTTTTTTTTTTTGGCAGAACATGTTTCTGTTACAAAATTCTGTTTTAATGAAATTTTACATTTGTATGCACTTGCGTTGATTTTTATTAGATTTTCCAAGGGAAAAATAAAGAACTTCAGCACTTTGACAATGTCAAAATACTTGATTTGATTTCATGTGAATATTTTGATCTTTGGGAATTTCAAATGACATTGCAGTTTGCAAATACATTGTATATTATCAATCAGGAGATAATTATAACACTAAAATTAAATAAAAATCCAAGAGATAGTTTAATTTTTGTTGCAAGAGAACATTTCCATAGCCCCACAGCAATATTTTCCCCTGATTTCAGGGAAAGTTCTGAAGTCTTCACTTCCCTAAGATTGTCAAAGGTCTGCTGAGATGATGCAATGTTCCTCAGAGAGACACAACTTATTTCAGGCACATGATGCAGCTCAGGTGAAAGACAAGCCACATTCACACACGTGTCAGTATAAAGCACCCATGACAAAGAGCAGCAGCACCAGCTTCTGCCCCAGAATTTGGGCTTTGAAAGGCTGGAGGTGTTGCAGTGATTTGTGGAAGGATACCAGCATTTGATTCCAGACCTGCTGAGATGTGACTGTGTCCTTATTCAGAGAAAGAGACTCTGGAGCCACCGGAGCTTTATGAGACTTCTCTTCCCATCCTTTGCCCTGCTGCCTTTGAGACTTTCCCACTGATTTATTACCAGAGGAGCAGCCCCTGGGTCTCTGCAGACTGTGCTGCTTTCACAGCAATCTGTTCTGCAACGTGCTGTGTCTGAAACGACACTTCCTTGGATCAGATGCATCTTCTATACTGCACGAATTTCAGCTTGGAGGGGAATTTATTCTAAGAAGAGAACACTTGGAGTATGCCCTGGGTTAGTTAAATCCATGGTCTGGTTCTGCTCCACAAGGCAAGAGTCACTGCTTTGAACTGTATTACTGCACTAGGCAAGCGTCACAGCTGAAGTATTTGTTCCTGCATCTATTCTTGAATAAATCTCCATGTTGTGGCAGAGCGGAGAATGCCAGACAGTTAAAATCATTATTTTATCATTTGGCAAAAGCACAAAATTGAAAGGGAATGAGTCCAAAATGATCTTATTTTAAAATCTAAATTAATTTTGCAAGTAATTTGGGGTCTTCATTTATTCAGTACTGATTCGGTACATAAATAGTGTGTATGTGTGTATATATCAGCTAGAAATTGGAAAAGAACCAGCAATGATATGTTCCTTATTACCCGCCCAAAATTTTAAAGCTCTGAAACATTAGTGCAATGTCCATTCCGATAGCCATGGTAACGTCTAAATCCGAATGCTGATCCTCAGCAGCAGATCTGGGGGTATTCTATTGCAGAAAGCAGGGCTGAATTCAGGATGAGCACAACAGACCCTTTCCTGTTCTCTCTGCCTGCCCTATTTATCCTTAAATCACCTGACTTTGGTCTCCAAAGCGAAAATTTCGGACTAACCAATGACCATTGCAAAAAGGCTCTGGAGTTCGCTCTGTGTGGGATCACACGTGTGTGTGCATGGGGAGAGATGGCAGAAGGCACAGAATTCACCAGGCTCAGCAATCCTCAGTATTAACTATGTCTAATTGGAAACATTTCATTCATCTTTGATCTTAATAGCTTTTTGAAGGTAGCAGCCCAAATGCCTACTGTCAGAGCATGGGCTTTAGGTCCAGGATTGAGTAGGATAAATCTGTGTCTCAGCAGCCTTTGATTTTTAACATCTCAGACTTAATAGAAGCACCTCCATCCACCCACTTCCTTGTTCTGCTCTAGCCCCAGTGTTCCTTTTGAATCCCAGCAACTTAAGAAGAATGAAAGCTGCAAAGAAGAGGGGATGGAGAATGTGTATTTTTAATTAAAAGTGTCCATAAGCATTAAAATCTTCATTAAAAAAAAAAAAGTCCCAGAGCTATAATTCTGAGATCAGTGTAGTAAGGGAAATGCAAAATCTCAAATATTAAAATATTCTCTTCCCATTTTCCTCATTCTAATAATAGTCAAGTGTACTGAAAGTCTACAGGGATGTCCATCTGTAAGAAGAATTATGCAGCCTCCCAGTGGAAACTTATTATTTAGAAAATCTGGATTCAGCTGCTCATCTGTTTTCTTAGACACTATTACAAGTAACTCAGCTGGATTCATCACTGTGTTGGAACTGATGGGATGTGCCTGATTGCAGCATCTTCCATGTGGGATTGGAAGTTTAGGTTCAGCTTACCCACCCGTAGAGAGTTTCTCTTTTCTTGCTGCAAGATACATCAGGAATGATTTGAAAAGCAAACACAAAACAGCAACAACAACCATAAAATCCCTCTGAAATCAGACACTTTGATCTAACTGCCTAGACTGTTAAGAAGATAATCTCCCAGAACAAAGGGAACAAAAGAAATCTTTATGAAATGAAATGCTTGTTTCCCAGAAATGACAAAGGGAGGGAAGGTTGATCTCCCAGCTTCTAGCAAGGACATCCTTACTCCTGGGGAAGTGCTAATTGTCCTAAGGGACAGTTCTGTAACTCTTCACACCACGATGTGTGTGCTCAGAAAGCTTGGTTCAGGAGGTGACTCCTGGTAAACTTGTGTTCTCTACAGGGATCTCGTGATTAAGGCAGGTTTCTAACATTTCATCATCTCAATGCCATCGCCATCAGCACACTCACTCCCTCGGGCCAAAAACATCCACCAATTTCTTAGCACGGTAAAATTCAGATGTTAGTTTTTAACACTGCCCTGTCAATAGTTTTTACCATTTTGGGGCTGTATAAGAATTATCATTCCACACTACTATGCTGGAATTAAAAAGGGAGAACCTGATTTTGTGAATTTTTGGGGAGAAGACAGTACCAGAATTTGTGGCTAGTGGTAAAGAAATGTCTTCTGAGAAATGGAAAAAATAAAATCTTTCTTCAGGGTAAGTAAATAGATTATTTTGCCACGTTTAATATTATTTTACTGAATTTAATGTTATTTTACCCAAGCAGTGAAATGATAAATGAGGAATGCATTGCTCCTATCTCTGCCCTCTCATTTCAAACTCCTTTCTTAGTACTTCTGACAGGATTAAAGACTGGTGCTCTGAAAGAATGCTACTTGTAGCACCTCCTAATATTTGGTCTTTACTACCTAAAATGGACATCTGGGAGCCTGGAGCACAGGAATAGGAATGCATTTCACAAAACACACATAGGTGCCTTAAACCAGGCTGAAAAGGGAAGTTGCTGATAGCAACAGGAAATATAATAGAACCCAGTTTAATATATCACCTTTCAAATTCTGGATATCCCAAAGAGCTTTACAAAGTAATAAGTTAGGAAAAGGTAGCAGTGGCATAGCAACTCCATAAATAAATGCTGTGGCTATTATTCAGTTTAGCAATAACTCATGCTTTTTAGACATTAAGAGCTAGATTTAGCCTAGTTTTCCACCAGCCAACATCCAGGCCTGGGGTCTCTCAGGGAGAATTTCAAGCCTCAGAAGACAGATGCACTAAATAAAGAAATTGCGTTTTCCAGAAAGAATATGATCCAAAGAGTTACTGGAGTTGGTGAAAGAATGAGTAGTCTCATATTTGAACAAACTTATGGTTTTGAGAAACAAATGAGATCTCTGAGGATAATTGGAACTGAAAGATTACATGTGCCTATGAACAGATGGCACCTTGTGGAAGCAGTTACCTCACTGGTCCTTAATGGACCCCTTATTTCAAGAGGTAATGGAGACACTATGTTAGCTTTCATCTCCATGAATAAGAATTCTAAATTTAGTCGTGACTGTGTGAAGGCTTGTGGAGTTAATAAATGGCCTGTCAAATCTCCTGTGAGAATGGAAGGCAGATAGGAGGGAGTGAGGACTAAACTGGGAATGGCCGTGCTGGGCCCTGAAGGAGCCCACGCCTCCGTGTCAGGGCACTGAAACCTGGGGCTCACTTTCTGTGCTGGAACACTGACAAACAAATGCTGCTGTGCCAGTTCTGGGCACAAAAACACACCTCTGATATTGTCTTCATTAGGTTCAAGCCATCCACGGCTCGCCTGTCTGTGGTCATACGCAAATCCTTTGGCCTGTCTGAGTGTCCCCATCCATCCAGGACAATGCCACGAAGCAGAGAGGGCCTCACCAAAAGCTGTACCAGCCCTGCCTTTCTCCTTTGAGCTGTGCTTAATGGTTCATTGAGTTTGTGTCATCATTGTGGCACTTTGCTTCCCGCAGTGCGAATTCTCTGTTCTGGAAAGGCCTGACCGCAGGCTGTGCTTGGAGAACAAGGGCCATCTGCATGTTGTCCTGCCTCCTCTGGGAGGTCAGGGGTTTGTACATCCTTCCTGCTCTCCCCCAGGCTGAGGGAATCACCCCCTCGGCTTCTCAAAGGCTGATCCACAAACTTGGTGCCATATGGTCCTAGCACAACAATGCCAAACATGCAAAACTCCGGGAGATCATCTCCATGAACAGAAGGAAGCAGCACACAAGGCCCTGTTGGAGCTGAGCTTTCTGCATCCCTTTAGGGACTAAAATCTAAATAAAGGATAAAGGAACTTCAGCGTTTTTGTGCACCAAGGAGCTGAGTGTGAAGACAAGGCTGGTCCCAGGGGTCTGTGGGTGCATCCGTGTGTCTCGCAGAGCTCCACGTCTGCGATGGATCCCCATTGGGGAGCAGAGGCCAGGGTGATCCTGCAGGCTCCCTGCAGGGATGGGGGAGGATTTGGCAAACTGAGGGTACTGATGGGGCTCCTGGAATATCTCACCAGCAAAAACAGCAGTGGTGGTCGTGGTGGTGCTGAACTGGAGAGCTGGAACCAATGGCAGCTATCCTGGAGCAATGGGAACAGGAGGAGGAAAAGAGCAGAGGGAACGAGGAGGTCAAAGTGGCTGCCACTGTTTTTTTGTTACATCTAGGGATTAAAATAAAACGTACCTCAGTCATTAGAGCCTCTGCATACCAGCCCTTTAGCTCAACCCTGCCACACTGCAGAGTGCCTTTAAGGGACTCATCTAGAAAGTTTGGGGATTTAAGAAGCGTGTAGAAATCCCAGGGTTTCCTGAGGCAGCAGAAGTCTCCCGGGGCCCCATCATTCATCTCCCCCCCCTAACTGGCTCCTCTGTCAGCTTAGCTTCCTCTGTTTTCCAAATCCTCTCCACAATCTCAAGATCACTGTCAAGGTAGGAGCATCACAGAAGGTGTGCTTGTCCCCTTAACTGATGAAAAACAAAATTGTCACTTCTCTGCAACACAATAAGGGAGCGAAGGTGCAAGAGGTTAGAAATGAATTGAGGGCATCCCCTGCCTTTTCCAGTCGGCTGCACTGAAGAGCTGGAATCCATTACCCAGCACACCTACAACATCTCACATTCCCACACAGATTAATTTTAGGTTGGTCGGCTCATTGCCTTTACACCTTGTGTGTAAGTGTAAAACTTGATCGACAGTGTTTAAATTTAAACAGTCTGTATTGCCAGTTTTTGCAACGGTGCTGATAGGCACAGAGGATTGTCAATAAACAGGCATATTACTTTTATTTCCAATCCAAACACAGCATCCTTCCTGATTCCCTCCTCTTAACCCTTCAATATGATGGTTCTTTTTTTTTTTTTATGGCATGCTGCCAATATCGTGTGGAGATTTGATTTCTATTTCAGACTCCAAAAGGGAATTCCTCAGATGCTGGTGAGGAGGATGAATTAAAAACCCACAGGTGTAGGATGGGGTATATTGAGTTGACAGGAGGTTGAGTCTATTGGATGAAAAATCTGGAGGTTTTGTTTAGTTCCAGAATAAATACCAAAGACCTTTTGAATGTGAAAGCCAAACCGAATGGAGCTGGTGTGGGTATGTTTTAACTGGAAGCCATGGGCTGGTGCCCCATCTGGAAAAAGGATATGTCAACCCAGACAGCTCTAAATCAGCAACTACAACTCCTGTAATTGCAGACCTGAGCCTGAACCACACTGCTTTTTGAATATAAACTGCTTTGGATCCAGGTTCTTCCCTTTGGGGCTGGGGTTCACTGCAAGCCCCAGGGAGGCAGGGCCAGCTGTCCCACAGCTGCAGAGGGGCACTGGAGTGTGCCAGGCTTAAAAGCAGAGTGTGACTGTGTCCTGGAAGCTGGATCTACAAGTGTTTTATTTTTCACTAGATTGCACACAAGGACTGCATTATCTGGAGGCTTTTATCCAGTTTGTTTTTTTCATCCTGTCTGAGTGAAAATCAGCTTAAAGCCCCAAAGAAGCATGTGTTCCAGCTTGGGAAAACAGGTCCTTGTCCTTGTGCACTGCACCTACTCTCCCAGGCTTCAGTACAGGGCATTAAAAGGCAGAGCAGAGCATCCAAGCCTCAATCCCTTCATGGTGGGGCAGGACATGAGTGAAAAAAAAGAAACTCTAATCTTCCTCTTCCCCAGCTGCAAGGCAGATTGTGACTTTTGTCCTGGGGGTATTTGATGACAGATTCATCAGCGAGCTGCCTGAAATGCACATCTCAGCTGCTCTTGTGGGACCTGGAAGTCACCAAGTAGGAAGGTCTCCTGGCTCTGGGTGTTGCAAGATAAGGGGCATGCAGGTCTGTAGACACTGCTGTCACAGCAGTTTACTGCAGCAATAGCTAAATTAGTTTTCAACTAACTGGTTTGGGATTTAGTAGGCGAGAGCAATTAAGGCAGGAAGGAGTTTAGCGGTGCAAATGATCCCTCTTTACTGCTGCGACCCGACATCACCCCTACCCAAGCTATTAGAAACACAGCAACCCCTAGGAGTCCCCCAGGCCTTCACAGACACCTGCAGTACATCTGTTCCTTACATTTCGGAATGTCTACAGTAAAAAGAACTCTGCTTCCCCACAGAAGCAGCGCGGACAAACGCATTGCTTTGCGTGCTGTGCGCAAAGGAGGGCAGCGGACTTTATTTCCTGAGCAAGTTTTCCATCATCTTCCCTTCCCCGCCCCTGCTGCTGTGCCTGCTAATGCCTGTGATCATTAGCCATGAAAATGGCACCCATTTGTCTCCTCCTCCACAGTGCCCAAAGTACATTTGGACTCCAGCCAACGGGAGCAGCAATTCCATGGACACGCAGCACTGCCTTAAGAGTGTATTCATGAGTGCATGTTAATGCAATTACAAGCCCAAATGAAGCTTGTTTCCCCCTCACAAAGAGTTCCAGCCCTGCCATCCTAAATCAGCAATCCAGTAGTTTTTGATAAAACAAAGGGCTTCTTTAATAGGAAGATGCGGTTTTATTTCTTTTATTATTCTGTTCCTTCAGTTGCATGTGTGATGCTAAATGTCTTCAAACAGCCATTTAGCCACCCACAGAGAGAAAGTAGGTTTACAAATTTCCTTGTTGCATAGTTTTGCTGTGTGTGCTCCCCAGAGTATTGCCATTTTGTTTGTTTTCCTGCTTGGAGAAATGGATGGATCCAGTTTGCAAACCCAACAAAACTGAACAGAAGTTAATTCCCCCCTGTCCCCCTGGTTTTTACAGTCTGGTTTGGTGGAGATTAAAAAAAAAAAAATCAAAAAAATCAATGAGAGTCCAAAGATACAGTGTACAGAGGAAAAATGCCAGAGGAGTCCTTTTATTGCAAGAGTAAACCTGGAAAGGAGGATACATTTCTTGTGAGTAAAGGAAAATAAATGAGAATGACAAGAGCAATGAAATGTCTACATAACATGACCCTAAGGAAAGTCTGAATAAGCTGAGATTTTTGGCCTGAAGAAGAGATACAGAGGCACATCACAAGAGCAGTTGTCCTTTCAAGAGGCAGAGAGCAGTCCTCTTCCAATACCCACACCAGGAACAACTGGAATTGATGGGCTAACACTGCAGCAAGGCAGATTTAAGACAGATTAGGAGAACAGGAACTGCAGAGGTGAAGATAGCAATGACAGAAGCCTGGGGACCACCCTGGGAAAGGCACAGAGACCCCACCATGGCCACCCTGGACACAAGTTCACACATTTGCCAGGCATGGGAGTGATCTCATGTTGGGCTGGGGGAAACTCTTAACATTATCCTCCTGCTTTGGTAGGAATCTCTAACTGAAATGCTTTATGTGTTGTCTCCTTGGGAGAAAGAAGCATCTGGGAGGCTGCCTGTGCTCTGCAGGTGCAGCTACACCCTCCTTCACAGACCTCTTCCCATGCCACCCTTTCTGCCTGTGCCCTGACACTCTCTGTCTCTGCCATTCATCATCCAGAGTTAAAAATCCAAGGGCTGGTTTTGATTATCTTATTACCATGGTGACCAGGATGACTCTCATGGCCATCTGCGCATGGCAGGATGCTGCAAACCTTTACTTCAGTGCAAGCCACGAGAATCATTCTCTGTTTTCCTCCTCACGTCTCAGAGCCACCTCTGTGCAGGAGCTGCTGATGCTGCACAATGCAGTTATCTACTAAACACCAGGTTTCTAGGGAGGACCAGACAGTCAGGATCTGCACGGATGTCTTTTGTTTACCAGATGGAAAGCAAGATTTCAGTTTGAACAAATGTTTCCTAAAACCCCAAACAGCACCAAACTCAAAGGAAAGTATCTTTGTGTTAGGGAAAGGAGAATAGGTCGTCATATATGGAAACATGTAACCCCAAACAGGGCTAAGGCAAAGAGTTTTGTTAAAGCATAGCAGAAAAAAAAAACCTAAAAAAAAAAAGGATGGAAGAAATAGTAAAGAAAAATAATCCAGTTTGGAGTAAGATCTAGGACATGGGTAGGACTTCGGAAACAGCCTCCAAGCAGAGCTCAGAGCAAAGGCTTTAAGATCCGGCTTTCTCCATTTCATTATTGTTAATGGAATCTCCCATGTCCAAATGAAAGACTAATTTAAGTCTTACTTAAATATGCCTTGAGTCATTTCTGTGCATTTAAGTCTTAGTTAATCTTCCTTAACTCTTTTTGTCACTTCCTTTGAAAGGAAGATGAGTGTAATTAAAGGAACTGTCAACTTTATTCTAGTCTTAAGAATTTTTCTGGTAACTTTGAAAGGTTTGGTCATTATTACAGACTAAAATCTAGTAGATTAAGTGTTGCTGTATCTTAAGGATATGTCAGTCCACCACTTGGAATGCTTTCATTGTGCTCAAGTACAATGTTTGGACTGACTTCAAAGCTTTGTTATGATAGGGAATACTAAGATTTTAATTATAGCTGCATGCAGGAAAGGTCTTTTATTTAATATGTCCTATTTTTTTTTACTGTTCCAGACCAAGCCATAACAAATAGACACTTCTTCCAAATGGTTTCACCTTGGATAACACGGGCTCCTTCTCCAAAGGAGGATGGCTGTTCTTGTGTGGACAGGGATGCACATTCTGCTTTTCTGGGGTAACACCACTGAGATTTATGCTGCTTATGCTCCAGGTAAATTCATCCAACCAGCTGCCTGTGGGAGTGATTGAGGAGGTGAGAAGAGCCTGCAGGTTTGCAATAATCCATCCCAAACAGGGGCACGGAGCCTCACGAGGAAGCGCAGCACAGCGCTGCATCTGCCATGACAGTTTGGATGCTGTAGGAGATGCTGAGGTCTGGGTCCTCAACCCCCCTCACCCCTCACATCAGAAAACTGTCAGATTTATGCTGGGGGGTTGAAATTGTGGCTTCTCCAGTGCGCTCTGGAAGGCTGCTGGCTCTGCTGCAGTGTCTGCAGTGTCATTGTGCCATGCAGACCCAAAATTGCAAAAGCAGGTGCCAATCTAAGCAAGATGTTTCAACAGATGCAGATGGAAAAAGGAAACTTCCTTTTTCCAACAGCAGCTTGTTTCACCCAGCTCCATGGGAGAATTTCAGCAGGAGAGAGAAACAAAGCAGTGTTGGGAAGAAAGTCATGGAGATCAGCGCAAAAGGCACAGATGAAAACTGCTCTTACTGACCATTTGACGGGGAATTTGCTTCCACAAACTGCCTTCAAAGCCTGGGAAATGGTCATAGCTGCATTCCCAGGTCCCTGTTGTCCTGCTCATGAAGGAAATGGGGAATAAATCCCCAGCTCCTCAGGGATGCCCTTTCCTTTCTTGTGGGCTCACTTCTGCCTCTATCACCTGGTAACATTTGTCATTTCCAGGTTTAGCCAAGCAAATTTCAATCCTCTCTTGTTTACTTTTGATTGCTTTGTCTTTAATGTAGCATACAAGGATTTTATGTGCTTCTGTTTCATCAATGTAATTCTTTTGTTGCTATGGCAATCAGCTTCAATTTTCTTTCGTTCTAGCAATTGTATTTTTATAGTCTCCTGCTCTCAAAGAGATAAGCTGCCTTGTATATCACACAGACACTAAGTATTTTCTCTATATAGACACAGCCAACCTTTGCTTTAAGACTCTGTTGCTGTTATTTGTGAGAGTAGTTTACTCCTGCTGATGATGACATTTTTATTCCTTTCAGTGGGGTCTGTTTCAAATAGGAGGTTTGCTCAAATTTACTCATCTGTTCTACTACTGAGCAAATGCAGTGGTGTAAGAGGTGCACTCCTGCAGGCACTTGGAGGCTCTGGAGAGAACACATGCAAGCCTTGGACCTGACAACAGAGATGAGCACAGTGGTTTCAGCAGATCAAGAAATCACCATAAATTAGAGCTGATTCATTTCATATGTTGAGAACAACAGCAAGGAAAAAATAAAAAGCATTGAGGAAAATAATTTCTCAAATTTACCAAGATATCTGAAAGCTGAATTTTCAAAAATGTCATAGAAAAATATTTATGGGCACTCCATCACTTTTGGCCACAGAAAGAAACACTGCCTATGGGGTTCCAGGCTGTGCCTTTCCATTGCTAACAGGGAGTGATGACAGGGGTGCTGCTGGACATACCCAGCCATGGGAGGAAGCCAGCCCCAAGGCCAGACAAGTCCAGCACCACTGGATGGTCCCAGTCCCCTCCAAGCCATTAGATAACCTGCTCTCATTAACTCTGTGTGTCTGAGAAAGCATCCACCTTGAAATAATACCTGAATTTTCTGAAGTAAAATAGGTAAAGCAAAAGCTGTGCACACGTGCAAAGAAAACAATGAGTCCATTCACCACTTCCCTTAGGCAGACAGGTGTTCAGCATTCCCAGGAAAGCTGGGCTCCATCACATGGAGCTGTAACATGGGAAAGCAAAAGCCATCACTCTGAATGTTCCCTGTTTTCTGCTTTTTTTCCCAGCTTTATATGCTGAGCATGACACCACATGGGCTGGGACATCCCTTGGGTCAGCTGGGGTCAGCTGTCCTGGCCGTGTCCCCTCCCAGCCTCCCGTGCTCCCCCAGCCTCCTTCAGCTCCCCCAGCTCCATGGGCTGAGGAGCAGAAAAGGCCTTGGCTCCGTGTAAGCCCTGCTCAGTAACAACCAAAACATCCCTGAATTATCAGCACTGCTTTCAGCACAAATCCAAAACAAAGCCCCGCACCAGCTACTATGAACAAAATCCCCTCTACTCCAACCAAAACCAGCATGTGGCATATAAATATACGTGTACCAAGACTCACTTCCTGTCCTAGGGAGAAAGTGGGAGAATCCAAACACAGAGGCATTAAAACGTACAATAAGGTCACACAGGGAAAATGTTGCAGGGATAGAAATTAAACTGAGATCTCCCATGTCTCAACCATCCCAAGTCAAATATACAAATGGCTAATCAGCACATTTTTTTGCAACCTGCTGATGCATTTGAAAATCTGTGCCTATTTTTTTCTCCCCTCAGAAAGCTTGTGCCATTCATTGTTAAGCTCTGGAAATGCTCCATACTAAAGTTATCAAGTCTGTCATCTCTTCAGCACAGTAAAACCAGCCTCCTCACTATCCTCTCTCCCAGGCAGAGGGTGGAAAAGGAGACAGAATTAACAAGGACTCATTCTGCCAACATGCCGAAATATGTGTTGCGTTCGTTTGGCCATATGGCTTTGTGATCGTCCCTAATGAACATTAGGCAGCACTTAGAGTGGGAGGGTGTACAAAGGAGCAGAACCTGAGGAATCACACCCCCTTCTCCCTGCAGCTGCCCTGGGGCACAGGGAGGTCCTTCCCTGCTGACAGCTGTGACTCCCACACACAGAACCGAATCACTGCAGATTTCATAGCATGACAAAGTGGACACCGAAATCAACACTGGCTGGATTGGTCCCACTTCCAGCAATTCAGAGTGACAGGGGTTTATTATTTGATAAGCCACAGCCATAATATGCCAGAAAATGACTGTTTATTGGAATGAAATCCATTATGAATGACATAGAAGCATTTTTTTCCCCCCAACAAAAAACCCCTTGCAGCCCAGATGCAGGGAATAAATCCTACCATCCCTGGGGAGGAGATTTGCCTCAAACAATCAGGCTCCCCAGGATCACCAGTCAGAAGCAGTTAATGTTCAGGCAGCACCGCTGTGTGTTCCTGCTCCAGAAGAATATTCCACGTTGCTTTGGAAGAGAAGGGGCTGCACCAGATGGCAAATAATTAGAAATTGAGCACTGAGAAGCTGATCGAAGATCTAAGGAATGAATAGTATTTCATAGGTTTGGCAGATTTTTTTTTTTAACTACATTTTTATGCTTTGCAACGTAGCTGCATTCCTCAACACCCAGGGACAGTGGAGGTGTTGGCCACTTTCTCAGCCAGCACCTGAAACAGCTGGCATTGATTAACAGCCAAGAGAACTGGACACTTCCAGACTGTGAGTTTCACCCCACTCTAAGACAGGGACCTGGATCCAACACTCATAGATCCCAAATGGATTTATGCAGCCACTGATGTGTTCCAAAACCAGGAACATACTTTCCATGCAAAACTGTTCAGGGTCCCATTGCTGATGGTCCCATGTTAGAATTTTTTAGAGCAACCTGTGTTTGACTCTTCTTGCTGTAGAGCTCTAGGTTAGGTACCTGCAACATTTAGAGAAAGAATTTCTTCATGCATAAACTGTGGCATAATTTAGATTCCAAGGAATTTGCATATTTCTGGATACTGGACAGCTCAGGAATGTACCCCAAGAATCATAGCTTCCTGGCTGTGAACACATGCATTGTGGGGATACAACCTGCAGTGGCTGGAGTTATCGGGAAAGGCTGCTTTTCTTTCTTTTCAGGAAACTCACAACCATCACTATCCATTGCTAATTTTCTTCACATGGAATTGAGCAAATGAGTGACCATCATTTCAGTGATGTCCTTTCAGTTTAGTGATTCAATCACAAGTGGCTGAGCTTCCATCTGTTCAAGTGAAATAACGACAGAAGTCTAAGACACAAACTTACTTCCTACTCCTCCCCCAAAAAATTATTCCTATAAGTGGCTCAGTGCTTCAGAAAAGGGAACATTTCATTAGTATTTATTTTCTGCTTCATTTAAATTCGTGAAAAAAAAAAAAAAGGAAGACTCACTAACTCGTACATCATGACTGTAGTGGGATGAAATATTATCTCACCGTCCTGAAAACACAGGTAAACCTTATTGCTCACGGGATAATGATTGTGCCTTAGTTCAACCTAGCATCAGCTTCTGAACTTGGTAGGAACTTTAATTACGGGTTTGGAACCTTGTTTGAAAGATTTCTTTGTTCTCCTTTTCTTCATTGTTCCCGTCACAAATAGCAATTGTCAGGTTTCGAACTAATTGTTCCAAACAATTCGTTTCTCCTGACAGAGAAACAAAGTTACCGATGAAGGAAAAAATCTTTGTGAAACTTCTAGTGGAAAAATAATTTTCAAAACCTCTTGATATCTCCCATCCCAAGACTTTTCATCTACACTTCTCCATTGTATTGAAAAAGTGAAGGACAAATTTGAAGTTTCACTCACTGCTGTGCAATTATATTACTCAGACTTTGGTTCCAAGTACACACACCGTTATTTCTCTTTTATGATTTACTGCCAGGCTCTTTGCTTGGTTTTGGTTTTGGTTTTGGTTTTTCTTAGGGTGGTTTAGAGGACTTTTGTAGAGATAATTACTCAATGTCAAGTTAAGCTTTCATGCAATCGTATTTGTAATATTTTAAGCTTGCTTTGTCTTCCCAGTTATTGTACTACATTGATCTGCGCAAGCCAAGCACAGAGCTTTAGTATTTTTATCTCTCAATTCCCTGTAGAAAAACCTCACATTTTAAAACCATTTCCTCTGGCCTCGGGGAAGTAATGGATTTATAATAGTCTGAGTACAAATGCACACCATCATTTAATAAGTGTATAAGCACAGCTCAGGCAGGCTGGGGGTGTTGAAGGTACATCCTGACACGTAGCTACCTGCAATAATAGAAGGCGAGAGCAGCAACCACAGACAGCTCATGCAGCAAACCCCAGCCTTTCCTCTGACCACAAATTGTTGTCAGAGGATCCTGATCTGTTCTGGAGCTCCTTGCTACATGAAACTCTTCCCATCCTCATTTTTAAAGCAAAACGACTGTTACCCACAGAACTCCACAGCCACCATAAGCGCAACCCAAGAGCCCCTGAAGTGGGCTATGAAGGGACATAGACCCAGGGGTCTGGGGTCGCTGCCTATATTAGTATGCCGGCACGCTGGCCGGGCGGAGATGGCAGCAGCTTGTCCAGGAGTGCCCAACACAAAGGGAGAACACCCCGTGGCACCTCGGTGCCTCACTAGCCAGCCTCCCAGCCCGTGCGGTGGAGGGCACGGAGCCCAGCGTGCCTGGGGCTTGTGGATAGCCCAGGTGTGACCAGAAACAAAGGAGCAGAGGAGGCTCCTCAGCGGGTGTTCCAAGGGTTTATTGGAGGAGCTCCCGCGAAGGGGACCGGATGCAAAGAGGACAAGATAAGAGACTGAGAGGGCTTTAAAGGGATACAGGGAAGGGGCGGGGATGACATAGCAGGGACCTATAGGAAGAGGGGAAAGGTGGGACAGGTCTGGTTACCTTTCCTTAGGAGATACAAGGGGTGTCTGTCCACTGGCAGTCAGGCAGACCGAGCCCCCCTCCGATCCTAGGAATTCAAAGGCAGAGGCCATCCTGCCAGAAGGGATTTTTACTCTTTGGAACCAGTCCACCAAACCTCTTTTTCTGGGCTCTGTGGCCCCCTGGTTATTCTTGTGTTTGGTTCATTCACCACAACAGCTGCCATACCCAAAATCTGTGGCCAGGCCGGCACCTTACTGGGCTCCAGCCTAGAAGAGGGTCACTGTCTTGCAGGTGCTTCAGCACCACAGCACAAACATCTCAATAGTCACCAAGGGAGCCACTGGAAATCACAGGCAGATCCAGACTATTCAAGCAAGACAAATTCCTTGTCCTGCAGGAGTTTCAGAGGTAAAGTGCAGAAGGAATGTCCCAATAAGGATGGATGGCAAAAAAGTCCCATGGAAAAATTTATAAACTTGAATTTTGAGTTTAAAAATATAGATTTTCTTTTCAATGTTTTCTAGCTCTGTTTGCTTTCCTCAACCCATTTTTTAACTCTAAGTAGAATAGGCATGTTTCCAAACTGAGTGTTCCTTCATTCAAATTTCCTTGGAGCGAAGGAATCATGAGACTCTTTCTTGACAAGAAATGTGGCTCCTTCACTGGTATCAGTTCCTCTGCATGCCGTGGTTTGAGATCCAACTGAAATACTTCAAGTGTAATAGCACTAAACTTCAAGGATTAGCTCTCAGTTGGCAGTGAAGCATTTTGTTCCTTGGTTAATTCATTCGTAACATCAGTACGTCTGAAACAAGAACAGAGAGAAGCAAAATTACTTATGGCAATATTTGCTTGAAGTGAGAGTCATTTGTGCTATACAGATTTTTTTCTTTTTCCTTTGCACTAGAATTTACATTGCGGTAGAAGGAAGAAAGAAGGAAGAAAGTGAAAGAGAGAAGAAAGCCCTTTTTTTTGATATGCTGATTGAAGTATTTTCCAGAGAAAAATAGTAAAAAATGCTTTTAAGTAGTTCTTGAAAGAGCAGCAGCTGTATCAGATATCCTATCTCTTAGAAATGACCAGAGTTTTTGCTGTAGTTGGTTTTTTTCCTGTTTCTTATTGAATTGGAGTTTTCCTGTAATTGCTTTATCCATTCAGTCTTCATCACTGCCAAGGTTTATATTAGAAATTAGGAAAGGAAGTGCTGCTCTGCTCCCTCAGGATTTGACAGAAATTTTGTTTTTAAACCAAACACAGTCAGAAAAAGGCTTTACACTGCTTTCTGGTTTCATCATTAAAAGCTTTGTGATTCTTCCACTGTAAACTGATTTTTGCCCAGATGTAGCACTTCCTCCCCTGATGATGCACTAACACAACAGCACCCACTCAGAGAGGGGAAACAATGACATCTCCCTGTGTGGGTGAGGACAACAGGGGGGCTCGTTTGTAAATCAGAGAGATGGAAGGGCACAGGATCAGCCACAGGAGAAGTCCAGTGCTTACAAAGAAACATCCATCCTGGCTTGCTTTCTTGGGTCCACCACTTGCCTTGGAAAGAAGGAAAATGAATGCTGGCTTCACAGCCCTATCAATGAAAAATATCTATATTTCCATGTATATAAAATCTCTCCACAGAAGGCAAGGAATATGTTGCTGATATGAATCTTACAAACACACCCCCTGTGCTGAAATCCATCCCTGGATCTCTGCCTGAGCGGCTGGACCCTGTCCCTCATGAGCATTGCTGTGGGAGCAGTGAATTCGGGCTGTACATCATGGGAGAGCTTTGTTCTGCTGAGAGTGGGACTCCTGCAGCTTCTGCCTTGTCTCTGGGTTTGGAAGGAGCTTTAGGACTTGGACACACTACAAAATATCCCCCAGTGCCCAATCCTTTCATCTTGCTCTGCATTTGTTGAGAGACTGAAAGAAAAAATGGAGATTTTGGCGTGGCAGCCAAAGGAAAGGGCATTCCAGGCAGCCAGAAGGGGGGATGTGAACCGTGCTGGTGCTGGGCTTCCTCATTTCTTAGCACTTATTTGCAGCTCCCTGGTATCCAATAATTATTGTCCTGGAACATTTCCAAAGGCACTTTGCTGTGTGTGAAACTCAGCTAGACACATTCTGGATGGCACAGTCCCTTGGCTGGATGAATATCACCAGGTCCCTGGCAGAAACTCTGAATTCTTATTTTTGCAAATCCTCTGAAACTTTGACTTCAATTTTGCCACTGAACTTTTCTGTAGGGCAGCTCATTTGTAAGAATATGGAAGAAACCACATTCAGAAAGAAATAAAAATATATTCACCTATGCCTTGATTTCCAAAAGCTCTTAAACATTGGCTTAGCATTTCCAGGAGGATTCAAATGTGTCTTCAGTATTGTCCTGTAGAAGAACATCTTATATCAAAAACTTGTTCTTGAAACCTTTATGGTAGCATTTTTTCAGCTTTTATTGTTCTTCGTAATTGTAAGTCAAAGAAAAAAGGAAGTATGGGAGAGGGACCACTGAGACATGGAATTTTATAGTGAAAATATAAATTAATTATATCATCCTGTACAATTAAGAATGTTATTGCTAAATAATAAATAAATACTAAATAATACATTATTTTTTTTAAAAAGGTTAACAGCTGATTTCTGTAGGGAAGCCATGAATTAAACATAATGCAAAACAATTAAACTCTGGGAAATAGGATTTCTGATAGAGTGGTCAACAATTAAAAATGAATGTGTTACTCTGCCCCAGGGAAAAGCAGTAAGATGCCATGCTTTCGTGCTATGGGGAACAAACGTACTGTGTGACTCCAGATGGAAAGATCTGCAAAACACAAAGCAAATACGCCATGAGTGGCAGAGACTTAATCTGAGATGCTGCTACACAAAAGGCACAGGCAGCAGTCGTTTGTTTCTGAGCAGGGACACCACTGAGAGACACTCACTCCTCCCAGCAGCAACCTTCTAAATTCCCACCTGCACTTGCAAATACAGCTCTTAACAGCGTGGGCACCTTTACGAGCAAACCCCGATTCAGGTCCACCGACTGTGATGGGTTTGTCTGGAAATTGGTTGCTGGGAGCCCAACCAAAACACAGCCTCCTTTCATGGACAAAGTCAACAGCTGGAAGACTGCAGCAAGGAGCAGGTTCAGCTAAACACTTCAAAGAGTAAATGTGTTTTCTTGAAGCTGTCCCTGAGCAATGCATCTTAAGCACAGCACTATGAGCTGCTCTGACATGGTCTTACAGCTTCTGAAGCTCATTTCCATGCAGCAATCTCCTTTGATTTTTACTCCGTCCTGTACCTCCCCAGAAAGACGTGCTAGGCACCACACATATCAAAACAGAATGCAATTGTTTAAGCCAAACCCAAATATCTTCTGATCTGATCATTAACGCTTTCATAACTTCATTTCTGCTGGATCCACACTGGAGAGGTGCTCTGTTCATGAGTTCAGTGCCAAAAGCCCACCTGACTGTGTTGTCCTCTGCCTGCACCCAAGCTGCAGCAAGAGCCAGCAGCCAGTATTGCTTGCCTCCCCATGCCGATTGCTTGGGGAATTGTCTGAATTGTTTACCATGGCCAACGTGCATTTGAACAGATGGTAAATATCTCCATTCCTGCCAACAAGAGTCAAGAGATGCCACTAAAATCCATTTAGATTGGAAAAAAAAAGAGAAAAAAAACCCAGTTGAGAATATACTCAAGTCTGTTGCAGGTATAATCTGTCAGCTAATGGATAGTTTCAAAGTGCTTGTACTGAATGGTTCATTGGAAAACTTATCTCTGCTTTGGGTGCTGATAGGAAGAACTCCAAAAGGGCACTTTTTGTCACTGATAAACAGGTTGTAGTTACATCCTGAAAGGAATTTGATGTATTGTAGAAGTTGAAAGAAGTTACAAGTTGGAAAGTTGAAAAGAAATGCTGCATTTTCTGTCTGTTTTATATCAGCAATGCACGCTATTATGGAAATTATTTTAGACTTGGCAGAGTTTTCCAGAGAGAAGCAATCAAGATATAAAACCTCACAATGGTTTGGTTCACACAGCCATTTCTTTCAGCTCAGGCAACCTCATTTCTTTTCCCTCTCTACTCTGTAGGGCTTCATGGTTATCAAATACAAACCAGTGACCGAAAAATGGGTCATAGCTTTGCAACACATCCATTAGAGATGCCAAGAAACTTTTCCGAGATCTTTCACACAGCCATTGCTTGTGGCTTGATTACAGTCACAGATCTGTGCAGAGCTGGCACCCCCAAGACATTAAACTTTCATAGGAGACAGTGTGAATAGTATACCAAACACATTTGTTCTCTGTAGGATAATCTGAAACACTTTAGCTCTCATCTCCCCTCAGCCCTCGCTGCTGCATTGTTTCCACCTTGCTGGTTGCAAAACGGCTGTGTTATATTATTCTGTTGTGTTATTTCCCAAGACAGCAATACAGGGTTGGCACAAGCAGCCTCACATCAGTGACCAGCTCTTGCCTGTGGTGTTGTGACAACACAACCATCTACAACACCACTTCTTGAGCTGCTTCCTGGCTTCGTGTCCCAGTGATGTGGCGGCACCCGGAGCCTTCTACCAGGCCTAGTTAGAAAGACGCTGATCTCCTCTCTGTTCTCTTTTCCATGGTCATGCAAGGACTCCAAAGAAGATTTTAAAGACTGACCCTCAAAAGTGATATCTTGTGCGTTGGGGTGAAGATGGGCTACCACATTCCCTTAGGTCGCCAATGTGAAAGATGAATAAAACACCAAGAACTGAAAATCCTCCAAGAGCTAGACTTGAATGCATCTCAGTTAGGGAAAAGATAAAACAACACTGAAATTAAATGATTCAACTAATTTATCCCCTTTTATTTTGTTTGGGTTTTTGTTTTGTTTTGTTTTTTTTGTTTTCTCAGTCAAGGGAGCCTTGCTCACACAGTTGGAGTTTTAATCCTTTTCATCAGGGTGTTGATTGCTGATCATAGATACACAGATATAGTTTGTGTGTACAGCTTTATGCTGTGTGGGGCCGAAGAATCTATTTGCAAAACATTGATGAGACAAAATCAAAGACTGTGAACAGACCTGTTCCCATGAAATGATGGATTGTGTCTCTCTAATGCTGTTAAGGTTTGGACCATGAGTTTAAGCTGCAGAGTATGAGTTTGGTAGAGGCAGGCTGAAATCAAGGAGTTCTGCAGTACTTCTGTCTTCATTAAAGAGTTGATGGACTTCACTATATCCTGGCAACAGTGAAAACAGCACTAGAGATCCCGTATTTTGTGTCAGTGAATAATTTGCCTCAAGGTAGATACAATGTGGAAAGAGGTCTTGGATGTTCTTATCCTTGGATAAACACCAAGCAACCTGTTCATTGACTCAGGTCCTCTAAGAAGGCTCAGAATGGTTCTAAATTCTTATTCCAACCTTCAATATTCCACTTAGCAGCACAGGCAATATTTCTTAACTCATTATATGAAACAACAGACACTCATCACTCCATTGGAAGACTCCTTGAGGGGATTTTCAGCCTAGACTGGTAGATTTTCATCCAATTTCTAGGACCAGATTTATGGTCTTGACAGGGAGTGGGTGTAACATTTTTGTCTAGTCGTTCATATCCTGTTTTCTCCTGAGTTGAATCTAGCAGCTTATGTACTCATCCTGTGACTAATTGTGAGAGCTTGGCCAAAATTTCCCTCCGTTGTCCAATTCTTAATTCAGACCTCTCTACTGTACAGTGTAGGTACACACCTGTTACTACATCAACCATAATTTAGGCCTGGGAAAGGCTCTGGGGTCATTTGTATTTTCAATTCAAGACCCAGTGGGATAGGGAAAAGCATCTTCCCACGAGTCAGAACTTGGGCCCAGACTACTCTGTAGTCAAGTGAAGCTGCCTGGAAGTGGCTTTGAACAGCCCACTCTCAAAGCTGTGTCTTTAACAAGCTGAACCAGACCAATCCACCTCCAGAACAACGTCCTTTCCAGTTTTCTTTCAAAACAGGAAGTAATTCTGTAATTTAAATGAGATCAGAAAACTGCTGTCATACTATCATGGAAATTTCTGATGGGATTGTCTGTTCTGAAATGTACAGACTACGCCATGACCTTCTGCTGCACCAAGGGGTACAATGCCCTTTGGACGGGCTAAGAGGGGTGGGTGGGTGTGGAGTTCAAGGACGTCAGCAAACCTTGCAAAGATTCAAAAGATGGGTGACACGTCACGTAACACTTGGTGGGAAGTGGAGTGCATGTGGTGTTCGTATTTATTTCCCCCAACACAGATTTGGAGTGATATCAAACCAGTTCAGCAAACGAGGCTCCTGTCGGCACCTGTGCATGGAGCCCTTCAGCAGACAAGCTGTGCTTTTCCCTCTGGCTCTTCTGGACACTTTCCAGTGCTCCCTTCAGAGCCATTTCCAAGCACAGCTAGAGAGCCCTTCTTTACACAGCAGGAATGGGACGGAACAAAAGGATCCCTCAACTCTTTTTTTGCAGCCAAAGTCTCAGAGGAGCACAACGTGATTATAATGCTTAAACCTTCCAGAGAATAACAAAAATCCACAGCCGTTTCAACTCTTTCATACCAGCCCAAACACTGCCGCTCCGAGTCCCAGAAATTCTAATGCTGACATCTACCAATGAGGCCAAAAAACTTTCTCTTGGCCAATTTTGTTCTCAGTAGAGATGGCTCAAAAACATTTCAGGTGTTAATTGTGCGGTGCTCAAATTGAGCGGCTCAAAACAAAAACAGCTTTTGTGTGGAAGAAATCTATTAATTCAATAGAGTGTTACATCATACTTGTTGAAATGCCCTTCAATTAATTCAATTAATTGAATTACCATAGTTTTGGCAATGGGAATCCCATATACGTTCCAGATCAATAACATATATTAAGGGTGTTATGGAGAATATTGGTGTCCTCAGTGTTGAGGTAGCAACATTACTCTTTGAATTTGATCCACTCTTGCACAATTACGGTAGGAAAACAACATATTCCATATAGCAGCAAGGTTTAAACTTGGAGAATTGGAGTAATCAGATGGATCTGCTTTGCTAAAAGCAAAGAATTAAACAGAACAACATTTCAGTGGCCACCTACATACACACACCACAACTGTTACATCTCCCCCTCCTCATTTATCCCCATAAACACTGCAGGCACCTCAAATGTTCAACCTCCACAGCAGTTTGTGAGCATTTCAACCCACTGCTCCAGTTAATGCCAATAACACTAATGGAATAATCATAATTCTCTCAGGATAAATATCTGGTGCCCAAGACTGTGCTTTCAAAGACACAATGTCCATATGCTGATTTTAGCTGTAAATTTCATAATTACACAGCTCCACACCAATTTCAAACCATTTGCTAAGCATGGTTGAGTTTCTCATATTCAGTTACCTCCCCCACTGCTGGGGTGCCTTTACAATCAAAAGACAGGTATCTCTTATCTGCAGCTCTTTTCTTCCAAAAGGTTTAAAAATGACCATAGGTGACTCCTTCCTGAATTCAGCTATCTAAACATCTTCATGTTCTCTTTTCTCTTGCCTGAAAAATAAATAAATATCTATTTATTTAACTTATAAATAAGTTCATATATAGGCTAATACAAGTATTTCACTGGATACTAATGTCGTATGAACATATTTACCATTCTTTTGGTCTCTACTGTATATGAGAGAGGGTAGGAGCTTTGAGAATAAATTCAAGATTAATAGAAGAGATTTTAAAAAGAGGTTGAGTGAGAAAGAGTTATTTTCTCCCATGTCCAACAGTTCTGTAAGGGTTCTTAGCCCCTGTACAGAGAACATTTAGATATTCCTGACAGAGACTGCACCTGCACGTAAATGCAACCACTTCTCTGCATGACTGTGTATAATGGATTCTTAGCAGCACTGTAGAAATTCCTTACAGCTGCTAGCCTGTGACCCAGGCTCATTTACAGCTCTATCCTGCCTGCTTTTCTCTTGACTTAAGCCTGCAACAGCCTTCTCTAACAGGCCTGGTTTGTGCCAGGTTAAACGAAAGCTGGCTCAGCAGCACCTTTCATGAATGCTGTCCCTGAAAACACACAGCTACAGCCAGCCCAACTGCTGAGGACAAATCTCACCCCAGGGAGGCACGGAGCAAAAGGAACAGAAAAAACCTGCCCAGTGCCTAAAGGGCAACACCTCACCCACCAGCTGTATTTCCCCTAATCATGATTTTGACCCTATTCCTGCTGGGTTTCCTGACTTCTGACTGGGAACCCATGGATTACGTTGCAAATCATTGGATGAACTAATCAGATCATTGCTGAGAACAGTCCATGGAAGATGTTGTTTATCAAAAAGCAATAAAAGTAAAATGCAAAGAAAAGCATCTTTACAATCCGAAATGCAGAGTAAAAAAATCAATTTTACATTTAAATATATATGTTCTCAAATTGGCACTTCATTTGTTGTGATATAAACTATCTGAACAATGCTGATACAGAAAAATTCATTGGGATAATGACAAGTGTTTTCCATGTGCTCATTTCCCTTGAAGATGCATGTATTCTCAGAGCTCTGGAAATTCAGCTTTTTAAAAATATTTAAGGATCTTTCAATAAAAGAGCTCTTTGGAAGGGCTTTGCATCACTATTTCTGACAGGGGCATAAATAAGGAGAGCAAAGAGGTGGCAGAGTAGGAAGAACTGGTCACAATGTCAGCTGTCCCTCTTCCTCCTTTTGTACTCCCTACAGATTTGAAAGGTCAGAAAGACAAGGAACAATGCCCATGTCCTAAGAAAAATCGGTAAGAAAGGTTAAAAAAATGTTTTATTGCCAATGGACTTGAGGAATTTTCTTCCTTTTGCTTCACAAAGCATTGAGCATTGAGGTTTTGTGGGATTCGGTACTTTGCGGTTAACATTTGCTGTGATTGGTTGTGCCACTGTATAAAACCAAAAGGAAAGTTCACTTTTAAGATACGTATTTTTAGCAGCTGACCTATATGGTACAAACTGCTGTCCAAAATTCATTTTTGTGGCAATAGACATTAAAGTTTTTCTTTGTTAAAAAGAAAAAAAATAAGAAATCTATTTTAAATGATGTGCAACACAACTCTTCTCACTACCTTGGTGGAGGAAACTCTTCAGTCAGAGAAATTCCTGTTCGTTTTGTCTTATCCCCCTACATATTTCTGCATTACTGTATTTATTCCCATTCTCTGTTCTTTTCAGAGGAAATCTTCTAGCATGTCAAACAAACACATTTTAAAGAGACTTGTTTTTTTAATGGAAAAAGTTCTTTAGTCAAGGAACATTGACCATAAGGATTTTTATTTCTTTAAATCTTAAAATGGAATAAAACTATTGAACAATGGCGAACAGCAAATACAATGAGGCTCTGAACAGATTTGTGGCTGGACCTTGATCATAAAAAAAAATAATGCTGGTACAAACTGAGGAAGACAAAGAGCTCATTTGCTGGTACTGCCTGGGCACAGGCTGCAAATGTGCTGCAAACCCTGGGGAGCTGGAGTGACAGGAGATCCCAGGAGCAGTTTGTATGCCAGCCTCCCAGGGTGGGTGGATGTTGGATTTACTCCAACCTGTGCGTAGCTCAGGGTCCCATAACCTCCTGGCAACCTCCACAGGCTGTGGTGCCTGCCTTCCTTCCCCAGGGAAGGACTCGGGGTGTCTGGCAGCCCTGTCCCAGCACAGACAGCACATAAACCAAAAAGGGACCTTGAAAATGTCACCCCGACCACGCCCAAGGGAGAACAGACCCAAACTAACCCACCCCCAGAGGTGTCTATCCAGCTGATCCTGGAGCTTCCCCAAGAAATCCTATTGCTTCCCTTGGAAGCTCAAAGACAGGGAAAACTGATTGCTGCCTTGGTCCTCACAGCAGCTTCACATCACACCCCTCGTTGTGGAAGCTGTGCTAAAACTGCTCCGACGCTGTGTGTTGCTTAAGAGACACATTTTGGCTGCCCCTTTTCCAGCATTTATATCTCTGTTACCCAGCAGGTGCAGAATACTCAGGTCTGCATCAGCCCTCTGGTTTGCCTTTCCACCGAGCTATCAGCCCCAAACTGCAGCTGCACTACCTGTCTGGACTGAAATTAATCCAAATCTTCTGTGCGTCAGTGTGGGGGCAGAATTGCCTTTGCTCAGCAGGCTGCAAATGCACTCCCCAGTCATCCAAAGCTCTGCCTACAGCTAGCTCTAATTTTACTCTATTTTGTTTATGCTGGAGTGGCTGGCTTTGTATTTTTTTTTCATCCCTTCTACTTAATCTACCTTTGTCTTTCTAATAACATCTTCTAACAATATCTTTGATCCTGATTTATTTATAGCTATTGCCCTTTTATTCAGGTATTACAGCTGAAAGTGTTCTAAAATTGAGTCAAATTACTGCGAAGGTGCCGGGGGTAAGTCACTTATTTGTGGGTTAAGTCTTAGATTTGAAATACCATTGAGATGGATAGGTTTTCTGTGTTGTTCCTGCTCCTAGTCACACTGCAGTCTGGATGGAAAGGGATTGCAGTGGGGGGGGAGCAGCGTGGGTGTGTGCTGGCACCTGAAAAACTTACAATCTCCAAGGAAAAGTGACTGATAGAGTGTCTTTATTTCCCTGACAGGTGGTACTTAGCATAGGGAAGTTGCATTGGACATGCTCAGTTCTTTCACGCTCCAATTAAAGGAAACAAATGGTCAACAAAAAGCACCGGGAGAAATCCATCCCAAAGATGCTTTAATGTGCCCATCTCAGTTTGCAAACATTGCTGCTTGTTTGTCTTTCTTTGGTTTTTTTTAAACAACAGATCTCCTCGTGAGACGTTGCAGCAATGTGACAGAACAAAGAGGCATCTGTGACTTGGCACTAAGGTAGGAAGGGAGCTTCACCTTGATCTCACATCCTGGGAGAAGCTAATTTCTCTTTCTCCTGCCACTGTGATCTATTTATCTTAGAGGTGCAAAAAAACATGAGCATGAGGCCAGTAATTTCTCCTTTAGTCCCAACACAAACTCTAATGAAGCTAAAATGAAACATTTGTTTAACCTGTATTTGAGACCCTCCAGAGAAGCATTTTTGACACTTCCTCCAAGCTCTCAGTCTGTCTTTGTCCTTCCCACTGGAATATTTTTGCTTTTATTTTTCCTCTTCAATAGGTAGCTCCTATTTGTTGACATTATTGGATGTTATTACCTAGGAAGTCAGCACCTGGTCCCTATATAGGAAGGAAAATCAGCAGCAGAGCTGAATGAAAGAAGTAATTTTGCTTCATCTGTTGTATTTCGGCATGAAATATTTGGCATGAAATTAAGATTTTTTAAAAAAATATTTCTTTTTGAACACCAAATGTAGGCTATAAGAAAAATTAGCTTGCATATAGAAATAGTCTTAATTATTGCATAGGAGATTCACGTCTGCCAGTGTCAGTCAAAATGAATGAGACAACATATTTCTATAGAACATCAGCATTGCAAGTAGCAAAACAAGCCCAGAATTCCCATGAAGGGAATCTCAGATTTTTGTTACCACAGGTATTTAAGTCTCTCTTGAAAACCAGTAACCAAAATAGTCCATGCAGTGGGTTACACCAAAACCATTCTGCATGTGAAAAGCATAGAAGAAATTAAAACTAAAAAAAAAAAGAAAACAGCAGATCTATGGATTCCTTGTGGACACTGAGGAGAAAATTGTGTGGGTGGAAAATAGAGGAAGAAGCAAGCTGGCAACACAGGGGAGGTCCCAGCACATGGAGAATATGGTGATAGGAAGGGTTTAAACAGGAGAAAAAAAGAAAAAATAAGAAAGAAAAAATAGACCTCAGGAATGCATTGGGCTCCCAAACCTTAGTGAGAAAGAACTGAACTCCAAGTTTGTGGAAGAGCTTGGACTGGGTTAGCAAGGAGCCCATGAAATGATTCTGGTGACTGTGAGCAGATATTGCAAGGCAGCAGTTAGACATTTTCAACTCGGCTTCAAGGAGAGCAGAGCTCTTGTGACAACATTCATGGAAGACGAGCAACAGAGAGGAGAGGATTTCATGTGGGTTCTCCTACTGCCAACCATGAGAAGTAGCAGGAGACACCTCTGAATGCAACCTCTGCTACAGCAGGAGCTGCAGTGATCAGCTGGCACCGACGGAGGGTTTATCCAGGGCACCAATGGTTTATCCAGGGCACCAATGGTTTATTGGGGGGCACCAATGGTTTATCCAGAGCACCAATGGCTGGTTTATCCAGGGCACCAATGGTATATCCAGGGCACCAATGGTATATCCAGGGCACCAATGGTATATCCAGGGCACCAATGGTATATCCAGGGCACCAATGGTATATCCAGGGCACCAATGGTATATCCAGGGCACCAATGGTATATCCAGGGCACCAATGGTATATCCAGGGCACCAATGGTATATCCAGGGCACCAATGGTATATCCAGGGCACCAATGGTATATCCAGGGCACCAATGGTATATCCAGGGCACCAATGGTATATCCAGGGCACCAATGGTATATCCAGGGCACCAATGGTATATCCAGGGCACCAATGGTATATCCAGGGCACCAATGGTATATCCAGGGCACCAATGGTATATCCAGGGCACCAATGGTATATCCAGGGCACCAATGGTATATCCAGGGCACCAATGGTATATCCAGGGCACCAATGGTATATCCAGGGCACCAATGGTATATCCAGGGCACCAATGGTATATCCAGGGCACCAATGGTATATCCAGGGCACCAATGGTGTATCCAGGGACCAATGGATTGTTTATCCAGGGCCACGAATGGTTTATCCAGAGCACCAATGGATGGTTTCTCCAGGGGCACCAATGGATGAGTGATGCAAGGGGCCGATGGTTTATCCAGGGACAAATGGAAGGTTTATCCAGGGGCACCAATGGTCTATCCAGGACACCAGTGGTTTATCCAGGGCCACCAATGGTTTATCCAGGGACCAATGGATGGTTTATCCAGGGGCACCAATGGTCTATCCAGGACACCAGTGGTTTATCCAGGGCCACCAATGGTTTATCCAGGGACCAATGGATGGTTTATCCAGGGCCACCAATGGTTTATCCAGGGGCACCAATGGTTTATCCAGGGACCAATGGATGGTTTATCCAGGGCCACCAATGGTTTATCCAGGGGTACCAATGGATGGTCTATCTGGGGATATCAGTGGATGGTTTATCCAGGGCCAGTTCTCCGCAGGATGGGTGCCTGGTGCTGGAGCAGAGGATCAGCTCTTAGGCTGCTATAGCACTGCATTTCTCGTCATCAGCACACACCCCGCTGCAGGATCCTGCGCTTCCAGGGCCCCATTTGATCCCTGCCCAAGTCCATCCATGGTAGGGGAGGGCTCCTCTCCACTGTGTGAGGCAGAAGTGGCTGGGGACGTCTGCTCAGATGCCTGTTTGCACTGGTGACAGCCATCACACACCTACAGGACTCTGTATCTTTCTTTCCTCTCCCTTCCCTGGTCCCTCCTTTCTTCCCCTATCACTGCCAGCCACTTCCAAACAAGAATTTTGTTTTCATTTACAATCCCTTTTCATCTGGATCCTTCGGTTTCACTCAGATCCTTCCTTTCCCCATTTGTATGATTTTCAGTGTGACAGAACGACACTTCTGACAAGCAACCTCCCCACCTCCCTTCATTCTGGGGATGCTTTTTCAGCCAATTAATCTAACATCATGTACCATTTAGCTTTGAGAGGCTGGTGTGACTCTTGAAGGAGACAAAATGTGCTGCTGGGAACAGAGGGGTGGGGGTGATGGAGAGGACCATGAGGAGGCTCCAAACTGTCTGAATTACTCATCAGGAGGGTGCCAACATGAAAGCCTGGAATATCTTCCTTCTCCATCTCCTGCCTCGCAGACACCACTGACACACGGCTGTCATTATGCCACAGAGCCATTTTGTTATGTGAGTGTGTGATGGGATGAGGGACAAAGCTCTGCTGAAATGCTCTCAAGTAGGGATTATGGATGTGTCTGTCAGGCTCCCTGACAATCCCTGCACTTAATTAGCAGGTAGGAACAATATTAAATACTAGCTGGGGAGGGATTGCTCTTCCCTTCTGAATATGCCTCTCTAAAAAGAATCGACAGGTTTTCAAGATCAAAATAAATAATTTGATTTGAAAAAAAAGAAAAGAAAGAAAGGAAAAAAACACAAATCCAAGGTTTTTTCACATCCCCTCCTTTCAGTACCATTTTTCTCTCAATTTGAAATGTTTTATGCTTGAAACGCTGCTGAGTCACATGGACTAACATGCATAACATTCCAGAAATTGCAGCCAATTTTCAAACCCAACCATTCTACCTGAGTTCCGAAAGAATTTGGTTATTTTTCTTTGATTTTTTTCCCAGTCTTTAGTTTCATTCAGTTTTAACTTGTTCTGGAAAAAACATCTTCAGCTTTCCCTCAGAATCTCCTGCCCTATAATTTTTGGACTTTTAGATTGTGTTGCAGGATTTCGAATCTTTAAAATTCTCAAGGGTTAGAAATGCTCTCTTCTTGTTCTAAGAAATAACATAATATTCCAGTTCTATAGATTAATGTCTTAATATTCATTAATTGTGATTTAAATCGTGGGACTCATCACAACAAACATGCAAACAAAAAAGACTCTGATTTCTTAGAGCATCTTTTTTTCCCTGGGCAAAAATATTCAGTCTAAGAGCAGATAGGGTCATCACCTCCCCGGAATTAGGCATGACAAGAACAGTGGGATTTTAGCAGTGCTCTCTTGGATGTCACAGTTGTTCGATGATCTAAATCTGATCACTCTGGGGAAGTTTCCCTGCAAGCAGCAGTGTGTGCAACCCCTCAGGCAGCTGCCCTGTCTGTGAGCCTCTCTGCACCTCTGCTGCACAACTTCCCGTTGTTGTTCTGTTCCTATGAGCTTACAACAGACCCCCGAGTGAAAAGTCTGAAGGAGTCTGTGCCACTGTGTAGGAAGGACCTTTAAAAAAGCAAATGCTGGCAAGTGAGAAGATTTCACAGGCTGTACTACAGTGGCATCAGCCTGTTGAGCTGTTACCAGTTCCTAATAGCAGCTCATCAAACGCTGCTGTCTCTGGTTTGGAAATGACAAAGGATTTTGTACTTGGAGTGTGAAACTTGAGAGCAATTTGCGTCAAATGCGGTGGGAATGCCCTCACCCCTTGCACAGGAACAGGGAAATGAAGTTGGGAAGCAGCTCTGAAGGATGCTGAGCAGGGATGTATGCAACAATTTAAGGGGGGGGAGAAACGGTGAAAAACAAAAGTGACACTTTTCTGACAGCTTCACAAAAGAGGAAGGACAAGAAGTTAATCTTCACTCATGTGGCTTATGAGATTCAGCTCCAGCCCAAGGCAGTTTGTTTTATTAAAAACAACAATTAACAATGCTGGCCAAAACCTTGCTGCAAAATCCAACAGAAGATTTTCCTCTTCTTATAATGTGACATCCAATAAACAGAACAAAAAAAAATGAAGTAAGCTTTCCCCGTCTGTATTATTTTTGGCTTTTTGAAGGGGATTTAACACCAATTTTAAAATAAATATGTAAAAGTTTGATTACTTTTTGTGCACAACATTGTTAATCTGTCAAGAGGAATGGATGCCATGGCCTTTGTTCCCAGGTTCTTGAAATAACTGTCTGTGATACTAAAGAAGAGCCTGAGTGTCTCTGACACGTCTTTCATTACCCACTGAAAAAGAAAATAGATGTTGTGTAAACTAGAGCCTTGTGGGCGCTAATAGCAGATTCTCACATGGGATAAACATATGTTCAGTTTGCTCAGAGCAAGCGAATTTCCCATTTCGCTACAAAAAAAAAAATAGATAGAAGCCTTATTTTAACTGATGGAAATTTCACTGTAGAACACACTGGTAATTACTTGCAGTATTCAGTTCTCTGCCCTTGGATGTTCAAGTGGGTGATGAGAAAAACAGTGTGGAATTCTGGCTATTTATTATCCATCTTGAAAATACCTGAAGCATCCAAGTTTTTTTGCCTTTTGTAGGTTAAGATTCAGTGTCAAATTTGAAGATTGCTGAAAAACAAGACATGAGTAAAACCTGAAAGGATCAGTGCTGAGTTGGAGAATAGGCCAAGAGAAGTCTGGGTGTGGATTCCTTTGTGCTGGAAGAGAAAAATGAGCTTACAAATCTCAGGAGAACATCCCGCCACTCGCTTCTGTCATTTCAAAGATACCTTGATGTTTAACCTTCAAACTTCATTGCAACAGCTCTTCTCCCACACCAGCATTTTGGTTCCTGCACTTAAAGCCAGCACAAAACTGTGCAAGTGAGAGGCAAAACAGCACAGGAAGAAAATATCCAGTTCTCTTTGGTAACTCTTGCAGGGTTTGATCTGTGCTGAAAATGATGGAGGATCTTTGTTCCACAGAAAGGGCTGGCAGTTTCTCTCGGGGTCTTACACATTTTCAAATCCTGCCCCAGATATTCCCCACTTCCCTTCACAGCCTGTTCTCAGAAAAAGATTGGAAACCCTGCACCACTTGATGGTTGTTTCTGAGAACACAGGGAAAGAGTTACAGGTGCTCATTCAGTGTTGCTGCACACATCAGTGAGGTGGCTCAAGACTCCAAATTGTTCCAGATTCTACGAAGTCAGGCAGACAGCAGGATCCAACATTTTCAGTACCTCAGACCCTCGAGGCTCCACCCTAACATAAGCCTGGATGTATAAAGACCACCCCCAGCTTTTCACAAACACTCTGTGGTACCTTTTGGCCTAAGCCTGACTTACGAATTCACATGGGCACAAAGCAAGAGACATTTAAGCATTATATGCAACAAAACCAGAACTTTTCTATTCATGTGGCATTATTCAAAGCTTTTTATTATGTCTGTGCAATTGGAAACAGTGGAAAATAAGGCTTGGTCATAAATAAGATGGAAGTCAGGGTAGACTAGAGGGATTTGACACTTTACCTAAAGCGAGATTTCATTACAGGGACTGACAGCCTGAAATACTCGTGGCAATGTTTTTGCCCTCCATAATTTTTTTTATGTGGTTTCTTACTACAGGAGTTTTGTGATACACAGCAGAAACTGTGTGACTGCCAGATTCCTCATGACATGAAACCAGCAGTGAATCAAACATCAACACATCCTTCTCTCCCTGGCTTGGCTCATGGTCACACAGGCACCTTGCTTTGGCCACTTGATGCTTTTGCTGCATTCATCAGATTTTGGCATCAATCCCGCATTCAGTTTTTCTCTCTCCTTCTATCCTCCCACAGCATATTCCCTTTGTGCAACTCTGAGTTTTGGATACAGGCCTGCCTCCCCTACTTCTCCCATCCCGGAGCACTAATGAATAGGAAATACCAGTGGCTATTGCTTTGTTGCTGGAAGAGGTATCAGTAAGAGCTGTTTTGAGGGAAAATTTAATTGGTTTTTTAAAAAAATCAGAAGTACCTGGAATGCACTTTAAATACTTTCAGACAACTTTGGAGATTTGTTGGTGCTGCTAAAGCCTGGGGATAAGTAACAGGCAGAGCAGAACAGGAGTGCGAGCTGAGCTAATGATGATAAATCTTGGGTAAAGAATTACTTGAGTGGTGAAAACACTGAAAAAGACCAAAGAAAATCAAAGCCACTCCTAGCTGTCCTTTTTAGTTTTCCTTTAGGAAACAATGCCCAGTTTGGCCATATTGTCAGCTCACAACACATCACCACAGATCTCCTACCATCTTTTCCCTTCTGATAATGTTTAATCAGAGTTTTCCTTCCAGCTGCCACACACCTGTTACTGAAGTAGGGGAGCAAGTTTGTAGGGCCAGGATGAGTGAGAGTGGCATTGAAATAAAGGCTAAACAAAGAGAACTGAGCATGAGGCCCTCCAGTAGTAATTCCTAAATGATACATCAGGGAGGAGAAAGATAAATATGGAATAAACTGAAGAAATAAAACAAGGTTATCACAGCTGAGTTGGGAAGTATCCCTAGAGGACAGCTAAGTGAGAAGGAAGAAGGTGGGATACTCTGCTTGAAGGGCAAATCAGGGAGGGCTGGATTCAATATTAGAGTGAGTTAGTTTAAGTTAGCCTGGCACAGCAAGAAGTCGTGTAATCATGCTCAGTGATTATTGATCTCTGCCCTTCATGCTGCTCAGTGATGAAATGCCCTGAATACAAATGGGGCCTTTTAGTGGATTCCAGCTATTCTAAAGAAAAGTTTTGAATATATGGTCACTTCTGAGCCACCCACATGACCACCCTGTGAGACCAACACCTGCAGACATGAGGAAAGGAAAGGAAAGGAAAGGAAAGGAAAGGAAAGGAAAGGAAAGGAAAGGAAAGGAAAGGAAAGGAAAGGAAAGGAAAGGAAAGGAAAGGAAAGGAAAGGAAAGGAAAGGAAAGGAAAGGAAAGGAAAGGAAAGGAAAGGAAAGGAAAGGAAAGGAAAGGAAAGGAAAGGAAAGGAAAGGAAAGGAAAGGAAAGGAAAGGAAAGGAAAGGAAAGGAAAGGAAAGGAAAGGAAAGGAAAGGAAAGGAAAGGAAAGGAAAGGAAAGGAAAGGAAAGGAAAGGAAAGGAAAGGAAAGGAAAAAGAAACATATTTCTGTGTTTGGCATTTGCTTTTATTCTGACAGTACCATGTGCCCAAGTCCCCAGATCCTGTTCATGAGTGATGGAAAAGAAAATGCTTGATGGATGCTGACATAGAGGCACCATCTGGGCAAGGTCTGAACTCAGAGCTGCAAAAGCCACACGAGAAAGTGAAATTTAAATATGATGCACTCCTGCCACTGCCACACACAGAGAATGACTTGCAAGACAAAAGGCAATGACAGCTCCAACAAAACTGCTTGCACAACAGAGCACTGGGATAGTCAGCTGGGGAAAATTGGGGTGGAAAGGATTGAGCTTCAAGATGCACTTCGGATCGAATACATGATTTTGAAGATGTAATTTGTTATTGTCATTCATATGGATACTGCACTAGTCCTGAGACACTCTGTGCACACAGATTCTTAAAGAAGCAATGCTCTTTGCTGTGCCACATTTAAGGATGCTGAAAGGCAAGATGGATATGAGTACATCAAAATGAGACAGAAGTCTGTGAAAGGTAAAATCCTCAGCGCCAGTCACTGTCTAAAACACTACAAATAAAACCAGATTCTTCTGATCAATCCAAATGTTCCTCTTTATTTCAAAGTAGCTTTGGTTCCACTCTTGCAGAATCCAATATCCTCATCTTTCCCTCGCTGTCTCTGGTGATAGAGACTGTTATGTTGACACACAGTTGGCAGCACCATTTTTCTCTGTAAAGATTTGACAAAACCACTCATCCTTTGCTCTCCATTTCCTGTCTATAAAGCAGAGCTAACACTGCTTGCCCTTCTGACTTCCTTTCTCATATCCACTTTCTATTCAATATTTTAGGGCAAAGATTTCCTCATTTTATGTCCTCTGCAGCATTAAAACATAAACTAACAGCTACTCATGGTAAAAAATGTGGCTTAAAGGAAGAAAACAGCCTCTCTTTTGGAAAGTGGCGCAGTAAAGGTTTTGCTGTCTTGCAATGTTACAATAAAACGTTTGGAGTAATAAATATACATTTTTGACGTCTTGAAGTACCAGCCAGTACCATTACATTTACCAAACCAGGCAGGGAATACAAAGTATTTTTGCAATCCAAGACCTAACCTCCTATTCTACCCTCCTTTCAAAAGGATTTTGTGTTTGCCATTCTCATGGGGAAACAGTTTGTGACCTTGTTTCTCCGATGACACTTCTTCCCACAGAATTGGTTAAAACAGTTCAGAGAGCAAATTTTGTTGGTTTGGAGTTCTTTTGTTTGGTTGGTTTTTTTAAAAAATTATTTCTGCTCTTTTTAAAATGCAAATGCCTGGACATCACTTCAGCGAAGGCACTAACAACAGCTGAAGGGGTGTCAGCTCATACGTGAATTGTGACGCAATGGAAAGTTGGCTGCCACAAGATCATTTTGGAGGAATTCTATACCTTAGGGCTTTAAAAAATATTAACACTTAAAGAGTTACAGTTTCCAAATTGCTCAACTTCCTATGTTTTTCTTGAATACAGAATGAGGAGAAAAAAAAAAACAACAAAACTTGGAAATATGAGCAAAAGCTTTGTTTGCCATAAGATCAGCCACATCATAAAATAAGCTCATAAAAGGGAGTGACATGCACCATAAATCTCAGCTGCTTTAAAGAAAATAAAGCAAAGCTGTCACAGGGGTGACATCACTGAGCACATAGGAAATGCAACAATCTTTGCAGAAATGCTGATTTCAGTAAGTATTAGGATTCTACGTAGATTAAAGTGTTGGGGAAACTTTTAGCCTAGCTCAAAGTCAGTGGCAGGGACAGGAGGGGATAAATGAATAGGAAGTAGATAATTTTTTTCCTTTTCAGTTGCAGTTAAGAACCAGAGAACCAGGTTAAAACCACCTCTGAGGATTCACATACCAGCTGAACTGGCAAAACATTTGGCCATGAAGAGTCCAGTACAATCACAGAATCACAGCACAAAGAAATACCAATCACATGAGCAGTTTTTGAATTTTCTTTGTCCACGAATCTACCTGGTTCAACTATAGACACTAACTGCACCTCTTGACACAGTTTTTAGTACCTTGTCCTGATAGTCCAGAATTATGTGTACGTTCTTTATCCACATCACCAAAAGGAGCTATTCTATCCCTATTTATTTCTTCAGTCTCAACACTCAGGTGATTTGAGATGGTGAATGTATTGGTTCCAGTTTGCTGAGACTCCCAAACCACGTGGAAACTCAAAGGTTGAATATCTGGACACACTGAATCCTGGAAAACACTGCTGCCAGCTCTTTAGTGAAACTCACCCAGGGATTGAACTGAGCGCTGGGGCCTTTTGCACTTGAATGCCCAGCATTCATTCATTATTCTTTTTGTCACAGACGAAATATATATGGGTACCATGGGGCCTTTTTTAGTGTGTAAGAAGTTCTCTCTCTCTCTCTTGCTGACTGTTCTGCTGTTCACCCTTGATGAACATCCTCTGATGTTTATCTTTTTGATTTGCTTGCTGTTTATTTACAGATATAGATTTGCTTCTCTCCCCTTCCAAGTAACCTTTGGAGCAAAGCTTTCAGTAAGGGATAGCCTGAGGTGGCTGAGCATAGTCTTTTCTTCTCTGCTTGTTTAGTTGGGAGGCTGCAAAGAACGAACAGATCAAAGGTCAGCTTGGTTTACACAGCCTAAATACAGTATTATTTATCAACATCTCCTCTGAAGTCATCCAGGAAGCCTCTGAAGTCATGCCTACCTTAGGGATGTGACTGCCAGAAGAATAGTGATGCTGAGATTACAAGGAAAAGAGGAAGAACAAGGAAAGGAAGAAAGTAATGACAGCAGAGGAATATAGAATACAAAAATATTAATCAAAGGTTTAATAATTGATTCACAAGACAAAGTACTTTTCTGTCTGGAGAGACAGAATGGCCACTGAGATAAGCAGACACCAAGAGAAATAACACCAATAAAGGTAAGTTATTGGGGCTTGGAATTTGTTGCATAGTCTCTTGTAAATCACAGGTTCTTTTTCAAATATCTGAAAGAGACAGGACAACATGGAGCTAAATATTACATTTTTTGGAAACTCTGCAAGCACATTGGGAGAGGCTGGAAGGGAAATTCAGAGTAGTGACATGTTAAAGTGGATAAATAAAAAATCTAACTCTGGCTTTTGACAAAAGTAGGGGACACCTGTAAATCTAAAGAATGAGAAAGGGAGGAATTGACCAAAGCCACAGATGAATTCACACACACGCATTTGACCAAATCCTAGAAGAAATATCCAGAGATTTTTAAATATAAACTCACTACGACCCCAAGCTATAAATTTCTGGAACTGATGGAAACACTGTTCTATGCCTGCCTTGCTCTTCCATTCTTTTCTGACCAGGCTTCCTCGCTGCTGGACAGTTGGACTTGACCAGTTGGAACTTCAGTCTCACCCACTTCTTACACTATGTTGTTTTTAACTAGGGAAATAGAGAAGGGACAGCTAAATGAGTCACTTACGCGAAAATATTATAACCAAAAAATGTAATTTTTAGTAGCCACTGAACTGTGAAATACGTTCTCACTGGAATGTGCATCACAGTATATGCCCAGGAGAGATTTCTTGGCACAGCTCCCTGTGTGGGAATCTAACACCAATATATGTATAGTTTTGCGTTGTATCCATTTCTAAAGAACATGTAGGTAAGCAAAAAACCCAATATTACAGTGATTGTTCTGGATATCCCCCACTAATGTTGACAGAAGAATCCTCATTATATGGCAGGAAGGAAAAGTAAACCCTTTTGTTGCTGGGTACTGGAGCTGAACAAATTATGTACAATGAATAATTTATCTGACTAAATGAGATGTTTTCTGCTTGCTGAAGACTCACAATTCCTCTAATATATATGATTTTACTATTTGAATGTCAGACAACTCCTCTGAGTGTGAGGTGCCCATGAGCTGGTGGGGAACAGCTCTCTGACAGAAGCAGCTTTCTCTGGCTGAGCTCTGTGAGAGGCCAACAGCTTGGCTGAAGGACAAGAGTCTTCCCATCACATCCACAGGGAATTCCTTTGGAGCAGCAGCTAGGATGGGGTTGGGGAGCAATCCTCGTGAACACTGTGTCTGTTCTGGATGGCTGAGCCCTCACAGCATTCCCAGCTTGCACATGTATAATTCAAGCCCTGTGAGTACCAGCTGTGACAGGCTGGGTAACTATTTGCAAAGAATCATATTTTATTGGGAAATTATGATCTATTTTGATCCATCTGTGAGGTTTGGTATGTTGCCAAATGAAAATCGTGGCTGGTCAAAAACATAAACTAAAGGTCTGGGCCAAGGCCCAATATTGGCATATATTTGGGACATTTTAATTAACTACAAGATTAGCTCCAGTGATAATGTCCAGAAGTGCCTGAAGAACCAAACTCTGAGAGGAGACTTGGTCTTTAACTCCCAGCAGCAAACCAGGCGTTTCCCAGATGATGTCGAGCGAGGCAGTGCTGGCCCTGAGCTCACCAGGGCAGCAGGGGAGGCGACGGGCAGCACCCGAGGGTCACGGGGAGCCCGCGGGTCACGGCAGCCCCCTGGGACTGTCTGACAGCTCCGGCATCTCGTGCACGCATCGGCTGGGAATTTCTGACTGGGGCAGGGAAGCTAGATGAGAGAGAGATGTGATGAAGGACAGTGACTCAGGCTGCCATATTTGGGGTGCAGGCAGAAGCACAGACATGAGTCACCCGTCACGCCAGGCAGGAAGGGCCAGCTTTCTATCCAGAAGATTAATTTGAGACTGGCTGATTTCCAAGAGGAAATCAGATGGAGGGATGCAGGAGGCAGTGTTTCTAGAAGAGAGATATTTTAGCACATGTGAGATAAGAGAGAAGATTAACCAGAAAGACCCAATATAAATGAAGAGAGAGTTATTTTGGAGAGGAAAGGGAAATGAGGAGGATGCACAGCCCAGTAAAACTGCTTAAGGTTTGGGAATATAAAATTCAGTTTGCCGTGTTTGTAATTTCTTCTTCCCCAATGAAACTATTGAAATCCTTCACATGATGGAGCTGAGGGACCTCTTTTATAAACATCCAAGAGACAAAAACGTTGGAGGAAGATTTTCTGGGATATTGACTTCACGTAGGGATACAAAACGTACAGCTACCATGAGACCAAAGAAGAGAGGCAGGCAAGGAAATGCAAAGAGAAAGTTGAGAAGTAACCATGCTTAATGATCTTTTTGTCTCTGTTAAAATGGTCTGTTTCCCTCTATTAACTGGACTCTCGTGAATGCTACACTGGGCTGATTTACTCTAAGGTTATTTCAACAACCTTCTCCCTCTTGCGGGAGGCACAAAATGTGAGGCTGAGGCTCAGCCTAGCTCTGGTCCTCTCTGAAGACAACACTCCCACTATCACCAAGCTGCAGGAGGGAAAGGGTGATGTAGTCCGATTATGTTACCATGACCTACAACCAGGGAGGGAAGCAAACAGGAGGAAATCTGCCACAACCTTGAGAACATCATTTACGCTCTCTGCAGCCACTTTGCCTCATCTACAAAACAGCATTTACGAATTTTCCCTGTTTCATAAAGATATTCTGAAGGTGTAGTTCAGCTGAAGACGGTGACTTGAAGAGGAGTGTGTTTTCACTCTGTCAAACATTATAATTTGCTATAAACTGTAGTTTCAGGAGTTTTAAAATCTTGCTCACAATGCATTGACTGAAAATCTGATTAAGTATGCGGTGAAGAGTGCAGTGACTTCTCTTCAGAGCATGTTTTCATTGGAACATCAGAACTATTATAGCTGTCTAAGTAATATACAGGCTTGACATCTATGGTATCATTAAGGATTTACATCTTAGGTAGTAATGGATTGAAAGCACACACTTTCTGGACTCTCTTGTCACTAATATTACACTGAAAAAAATCCCCTGGTGATTCGTTTATATTTGTTAATACTGATTTTAAAAGATACTGAAGCACTAGACAAAGTAATTTCATTGCTTGACATGAAGAGATTGCCTCCATTTCTTTAATGCTCCAACTGTAATGACTAGTTCCTAAAGACCGAGGATTACAGAAATTCTCCCTATAGACAAATTAATATTTTCCTTAACCAGGTATTTTCAGGCTTTTATTTATTATCTGAAACAGTCTGTGGTGGGAGTCACAAGTACTGCAAAGTGAATATTCCAGTCATTAATGACTCGCAGCCTCCAGCAGCTGTGAGTAGGTGACAAGGTCTGTGGTGTTTTCCCCAAGCCCCTGCAGCTGAATCAAAGAAACAGAGTAGAGAGAAGGGGTTAAGATATTCCAGGGTGTTAAAAACTACTTCTGGATCCCATCCCTGGTTGAAACACAGCCCAGCTGGTGGAAATTCAACAAGAATTGACTGATGACCTCTGCCCAATCAACCATGTATTATCCATCTCTGACACAAGCAAATCACTTTGCAAGACATTTCCATCTGTCTCCATTCAGCTCTTGCCCTTGCAGCTCCGTGTGTCTGCAGCAGACACTGCATTCCAGCTCTCCAAGCTCAGGTATCAAGATGTGCCAGCCACCCTCCTTTTGCCAGGACGATGTTGTTGCATCTTCTCTCCCTCAGCTCCCTGAGCACTGTCCCACAGCAAAGGGCTGTCCGAGCCCTCTGACCGACCACAAAACACAGAGGTGCTCCCTCATCTCCTGCTTCTTTCAGTGATTCCCTGGAAAGGAGCCCTCTGGGACAAAGCACTTTCAAAGCAGCCCCTGTTTCTGCTCTTCGAGCAGCAGCCTCCTACGAGCAGGTTGTTGTAACACCTTGTCTTGGGGTGATTCTGTGACAATACTGTACTCCCCATTACCTGCTTGATCTCCAGAATGCAGTTGGTACCTTTAAACTACAAAGGGGGAGAGAGAACCCTGGGAAACGCTTCAGAGCAGCTCGCTTGACCTTGCAGTTAGACGTTTACATACTTTTCTTCTCAGTGCTGCCACTTTTGCCAGTTAGGAGGGGAGAGGAGAGAGTTTTCCTCTCTAGCTCTTCAGCTTTCAGCTGAAAGGAACTGTGATCTGCCTCAGTGGCTTCTGTTCGTTTTTGGACTGTTTTCAGCTTGCTTCTTCGTCCAAGACCAGCTTATCATCTCCGGGACACTCAGCAGGACTCCCCAGGTGGGATTGTCAGACCCTGCCTGCCCAGCCTCAGGAATGTGGGAGCAGCTAAGTTTTACAGACAGAAGGGACTATATAAAATTCACCAGCCTCCTCTTGAGTGGACGGGAGGGGGGTTTCAAAATTCTTTTTGCCCCGTGCCTGCGGGAGACTCTGTTTGTTAAATAAACAGGATTTTTTCACTTTCATTCTAAGAATTATTTCCCGAACCCGTGGGGGGAGGAGCTGCCAGGACCTGCTTCCCTGGGAGGCAGNTGAACCCATGGGGGGAGGAGCTGCAGGAGAGACTCCCTTTTCAGGTTGTTTCCTCTTAAATTTGTGTCCAAACCAGCACAACACACTCAGGGTCCAAGACATTTTCCTACTCAAGGGAGAATCATCCAAGAGATTAATCTGTTGTGACAGAGATTTTGTTCAATAATAGCTATAAAAACATGGCAGGAAGTGGGAGAAAGAGAAAGAATAGCCTGACTTGTGGTCATTTTTCTTCTGTGGAATTTCTTAATTCCACTATAAGGTACATTTTACATTGAGGGATGATTTAGCTTCCACTTCAAACTTCGGGTCCCTAAACATGTAGCTAACACTGGGAGCCAGGGTTTCTTTCTTCTCTCTCACTCTCACCTCTCGCCACTCCCTCTCACAGTGTCTGAAGGACATAATATGGTTATAATGGGGGGAAAAAAATCACAACACATAATATGAAGCTGCAGAACTTTTCCATGAAACATTTTATATCTAATTTTTTTTTTTAACACAGCAGCAATTTGAAAGCTAAATGGAACTGCAATGCATAACTACAAAGCTATTTCTCTTTTTAAAGATCCTTATCATGCTCTACATTTGTCAGCACTCTGGCTGGGTACAGGTCCTGGAGCGCCAGAGGAGGAACCAAACCTGCTGGCAGGGATCTAGGTGGGAGATCAAGCACTGGGAAATAAATATGCCCAGCTCTCTTGGATCTCCAAAACCTCAGGTCAAGTTTAATGTTTGCTGTCGCAGGTATGTAAAGATGAAGATTTATAACAAAAAAATCTCAAAGTCAGGGCTGCTGTGCCCATTTGCATGGTTACATTTGGAGGGGAAGTAGTTTTTCTGGATCTAAGAGTGACACCTCCACAAAGCACAGGCTTCCTATATTGTCCTCTGCTATTGCAGCTGCCCCAGACACAAAATAAAAGCAGAAAAGCTATAAGGGGACCTTTCCAGCAGATATTCTAACATGTAGGGTTAAAAAAAAATCCACATCCCACTCCCAATACTGCTAAAATATTTCCACACAGCTGGGCTGCAGCTGCCTTGCCTCTTGTCTATAAAATTAGGCATCGGCTTGTCTGCAAAATGCTACAGCTCCCAAGGGAATTGAAGATGGGTCTGTTTGTCTCCAAAAAGGCACTAGGCTGACATTAGGAAACCAGCAATACCAAACTTTATCTGTCTCCTCAGTGAACAGGAGAGGTTGTTCCTCCTCAGAGGGTCTCCCGCCACCGGTGCGGAGCACTCAGGCATCCCCGAGCACACAGAGCTCTCCAGCTGTGGGCAGGGTGCCAGTCCGACAGCCACAACTTTCCTTGGAGTTCAGTTTTCCAGTGGGCCGACTGCCATAAGCACAGACAGAGCTCCCCAGCTGGAGCTTTGCTGAGCATGACCTGTCAAACCATGTCCTGTTGCCAAGCTGGTAGGAAGAGGATTGTTTGCTAAGAGTGATGCTGCACTGAAACCTTCCGTGGGCTGGGGACGGAATGGGTGAAATCCTCTGGAGCAAACAGGGATATCTTAGAGCTTAAACCTTAGAGCACCTAAAGGAGGCCTAAAGCAAGGCTGGAGAGGGACATTTTACAAGGGCATGCAGTGATAAGACAAAAGGGAGTGGGTTTAAGATGAAGGAGGGAAGATTTAGATTAGATATTAGGAAGAAATTCTTCCCTGTGAGGGTGGGGAGGCCCTGGCACAGGTTGCCCAGAGAAGCTGTGGCTGCCCCATGCCTGGAAGTGTCTAAGTCTGGGTTGGATGGGGCTTGGAACAACCTGGGATAGTGGAAGGTGTCCCTGCCCATGGCAGGGGGTTGGAAACAGATGATCTTTGAGATTCCTTCCAAGACAAACCTTTCTAGGATTCTGTGAAACCTGGCAGAATGTGAACTTGCTGCAGAAGGAATTGCCATCTCCCACTTCATTTCAGACGGACTCGGTGACCTCAGAGGTCCTTTACAGCCGAAATGACTCTATGGGGTTTTTTTCTGGTCATGCAAAAAGGAATAGAAATTCATGTGACAAGGAATACTAAATTTAAGTGAATATACTCCAAGATCTTTAGTTCTGTCTGTTGATGACACTCAAACCACAAGAAGGACTAAAGCTTCTTGTTACAGAGCAGGATAATCTCAGCAGGCCTAACAGAATAAAAACCCATTTCTGCCAGTACACTGAGAATGGCTCAGAATAAACATGGCAAGGAGATCTTAAAATAAAAAAGTGCCATAATTTCTTGCTTCAGGATGGGGAGGAGAGGAAGATGAAATACTTTCATTAAATTAACTCTCATCTGAATGGGGCTTTTGTTTCATTTCTAAAATAAACTCTTTTCTTTGTTGTCATTTTTTTCTTGAGTGGTAAATATAATGCAGAATTCCAGAAGCCTCATTTCTAAACAAGCAAATGTAATCAATTTCACAGAGCACTGAGACAAATCAATATGGAAGGAGTCAGAAAAGCAAACAAAAGCAACGAGAGAGAAATATTACCCTATTTATATGTCCATAATACATGGGAGAAAAAGATATTTAAAATTACAGAGCTAATTTCTAAAGCAGCAAACATCACTAGTCAGTGATAAAAATCAGTAAACTATTTCAGCTAAAAAGTACCACAAGCCTATGATGATTCTAACAACCCAAGTGATGGTCATTATTGTCTGCAGTATAGAAACATCAGCAATTTTGCCTTCTTTTTGTTCTTTTTTAATTTGTCATTAGCAGAGAGTAAGAGACCAGAAAAGTAATTATTGCCCAATTAACCCTTGTAATATTATATGACATTTCCGCTTCATTTGCAGCTTCAAAGTTGGATTTTATAGCCTGGTGACTCTTCAGAAGGATACCAAGACTTTGCTGAAACATGCAATATCTGCCTTGACTGGCAGCTGCAAGATGCATAAAATCAACATTAAACTCTCTTCAGCCCTCAGAGCCGTGGCTCAGAGTCTGGCTAAATCATCAGAGAGAAAAGATACTACAACATAAGTGGAAAAAAATAAAAAAACTCATCCTATTTTTCTTTTTTTTTCCTTAAGATTCCTCCTGTCTCCATGCCAGGAAGTCTCATCTTTGCCCAGAAAGCACAAGCTCACGAGCCAGCTGAGAACCCACACATTTTCCAGTGCATTTTAGCAGGGTAGGAGCAGGCTTAGATATCTTTGAAAGAAGCACCTTTACTGTTCTCTGTTATGAAACCCTAAATCACTTCATTTTTTCATAAAATTCATAGAGCATTAATTTTCTCAGCTATAAGTCAGGAAACAATACTGATGGAAAATAGAAAGAAAAAGAAACCAAACAAACAAACCAGAACTGGAATACAACTCTGTTCTTTTGACACATCATGTTCAATGAATCTGAATGTAAGGAAAGCAGCACATGTCCACTGTTGCAAAAGGACAAAAATTATAGTAGCTAACTAAAATTTGTGACTGCTTTTGGGGTAGGAATATCCCTTCTGAATCACTGGGAAAGAGAAAAATCAAATCACTCTTAAAAAAAACCAAAAACCTTAAAGTTCTATTTCAGCAAGGAGTAAAAAGGCTGAAATTAAACCAAATATTAATCAGCTTGCCCATTATTCTTATTTTAGTACTAGAGAACCAGAAGGAAACATCCAGCAAAAAGAAGTTAATATTCATCTGGAGACATATTAAATGAAAATAACCACTAAGTCAACAAACTTCAGCTCATAAAAAGTTGCAGGCACATTTTTATTCTGCCATCAACTCTGCTTTACCTTTGGGCCATTTCATATCTGCTTGAGTTATAACTGGTGTAATAAATGGGTTTTTAGGCAGCATATTTCCATGCAAATTTACATTGTCAAATTACTATTCTTATTCCAACTCCATCATAGATGAAAAAATAAATTGAAGGACGTGTTTAAAAAAAAAAAAATTCTTATGATAAAAAAATGAATGTTTCAATAGACTTATCCTTTGAAAAATTACTTTTCACTCTCATGGAACAGAAGTGTATAAAATTTAATAGGAGTAGATCCAAAAAGCTTCTAGAGAAATTCCACTAAAGACCCTCTAAAAGTAACCCTGTTTAGGGAAGTTTTGTTCCACTATTTAAAAAAAAAAAAGTAAAACCAACAGAGTCCGAGTGATTGATTTTCATTGACTGGTTTTCCAAGGTGATCATTACCATCCAGTTTTCCCTGTATGCTAAAGTCACACTAATAGAATTAATTGTAAAACACGGTATTTTCCTTTGGAAAATTCCGGCGTTCAAATCCAGCTGAAGTTCAAGCGAGACGTGTGTTTAACTGCACTTTTTAAAAGAGACCCACGGTGACTTCATAGGCCCTGCGTAGGTGCCTAAAGTCAAACCAGCACTGAGAGGCTTCACTGAATCCAAGCCCTGGGAAGCTGTGGAGGAGAGGCACAATGCAAGAGCTGAATATGGTAATTTTTCCTGTGTTTGCACCATTCTCTCACTTTTTAAAAAGGAGGAAAATTTCAATGCATTCTTTTTGCAGTCCATGATAGTATGAAAAAGCCTTTGCAGCATGTGCAGCCAGTTGGCTGGAGGAGCTGGCTGAGAAAACCCAGCCTGGTAATTTTGCCTATAGTAAATGCTGACAGAAATTTCTCTGATACTGTTCCACTGCAGCTGCCTCATTGTTCTGTTTCAACGTAATCAGCACAGTAAGGAGGAAGAAAGGAGTGTTAATTTTACATCAAATAAATTTTAATTGAGTCTTTCATACTTTAGTACTGTATGATAAATGCATATAATGGTCTCTGAGTTAGCTCTGGTTGTGATAACGTGGTGTGTCAAAACTTGTCTCGGGCACATTCTGGTACGTTCAGCTTTGTGTCATCATCTTGCAGCCTTTGAAACACCTCCAAACTCCTCTGCAGAACTCCCTGAGAAATCACAACTAACAAAAGAGACTCCTGGGTAAGGGAGAGGCTTCTCAAAATAACTGAAAGGGTCAAGGTGGTTCAAGGTCCCTCCCATCGCCAAATGAGAAGGATGATCCAGAGGGGAATTAACTTCCAGCCAGTGGTGCATCAGAAGCACTCAGTGCATGGAGGGGAGCCGTGGCACGACTGACAGGGACCTTCCAAAGGCACTGATGGAGCAGCCTGAAATCCCCTGTGAGGAAAACACGGCAGACCTCACCACCAAACCCTCACGGGGCCCCTTTCCAGTTCTCATAAGAGTGCAGCTCCTGGTAAAGGAATGAACATTCCTAATCTCTGTCTCCACTTATTACAGATGGGATGCATTAACACAGGGGGGTTTTGAGATGCTAAACCTGGCTTACAGATAGAAAACATGTAACCCCCTAAAACAGGAAAAACTTTATTCAAAACATGTACAAAGCAGTGCAGCTACTTTCTTCTCATTCCCAGCCCCCTCCTTGTTTTGTTTATGCCAATTTAAAGTAGGTGATGCTCAGATGACATTTAATCCTTAGATTTTATGAGTGAAAACAAATATTCTCCCTGGTCAGATTCTTATTTCCTCACACAAATTGTACTAGAATCACAGACATGGCAGTGGCATGGATGAAGGTCACCTTGCCTATTCTTCATGTGTCAAGGTGGAGTATATTAGACTTAAAATCGTGCCTCGACTGTTCTTAAAATATTCCAAGACTGGGGACTGTAGATGATCCCCTATAGGTTTAATTAACCATCCAGTTATAATACTTTTTTTAGAACTTCTCAGTGGTTTTTATTCCATGGTAACTTGTCCCAGCCCAATTAAATATATGAAAGAGTTTATCCTCCTCCACACTTTTTTTTTGGTGTTATCTTTGTGCATCCCCTTTCTCTAGAAGTTGGGCAGCCCCAGTTCTTCTCATCTTTCTGGTTGCTAGATCTCCAATCAATTCACACTAGCAAATTCTCATTCTTTTTAATATATAGAAGTCAAAGACAGGAGATGGTTCTCAAAATTCCAAATCAAACCAGAATAAAAATCCTGTGAGAATGCTACATTTCATGGGGTTTTTTTGCTTACTTGAAGAGACAAGACTTATCAATGAAGGTTTCAGCAGTGCAGCAGCCAAAAGAAACCTGTCACTGATATTTATGATTAGACCTGGACAAAAGGAATAATTTATCTCAATAGTTTCATCTTTGTCTGTTTAATTAATTGAACTAATTTGTTGCAAATAGTTCTTGGTTGTTAGCATATTCCTAAGCACATTGTGGCAAGTATTAATTACTTCAAATTCAATTTGCTTTGCTCGATTGACCAACAAGGTCACAGAACTCTGTGGCTTTGTGTTTGAAAGAGGGCAAAGAAGTCTCAAAGAAGCTTCTCAAAGAGATGAACTTTTGCTTTGTCCAAATATCCTGCAATCATGAAAACTTTATTCTTTCCAGAATTATGCCTACAAACAATCTTTGCTAGAATAATTACAGAAAATGGGCAATGGAAAATGAAACAAACAAAAAAAAATTTCTCTTCCTTTCCTTCACTATGCAAAGACTGATCCTCTTCCTGTTGGCATCTCCCAAACCAACTCAGGATCTCACAGCACACAAACAGGTACATTTTGATGGGAAAATTATGAAGCCGAGGAGTAAAGTAGAACAAAGGGAACAGCTGTTGCCAGTCAAAGCTGGAGAAGAGAATCAGAATGAACATGGAATTTGTAAATTTAGCAAATCTATTCTGAGAATTCGGAATGATGAATCATTCCCTGCCTCCCTAACTTCCGATACGCCTTGAGAGAAAGTTCACTTAGCTTAACTTTGGCCCTCCATTGTCTTTTAGCCAAAAGAATCCCACAAGTGCTGTGCTTCCAAAGATGAGACCCTGGACTAAAGGTCTTAATACATATCCTAAGCTGTTGCTTTTACCTTTCAGTCCTTTTTATTAATGAGTCTATTTTGCCTATACTGTAACAAGCTTGTTTCTTTATTGCCCTTAGGATTTTAACTTTCCAGGCCCTGGAAAAGACTTATTAGGAACACTCACCAGGAAAACTGGTAGGACCCATGACTGGTCCAGCTGAGCAGTCCCATGCACCCAAGTGGTGCTGAGCAAGAGCAGCCTCCACCAGTGGTGCTGGAGAACCCCAGCCCCGTATGGAGAACAGCCCAGGAAAAGCAGAGAACGATTAGATTTCACCACTGAGAAGAAGTGGTTTGGCTCCTGTTATCCACCTCTATTTTTTCACCCCTTCTCTTGTTTGGCTGGCCTACCCTCTGCTTAGATTGATGATTATCTTGTTTTTGTTACCCTACCCACACAATTTCCCAAGCATTCTTGGAGGTGCCCTTTTCCTGCAAGCCCCTTTGTCTGTAGGGTTTCTCCCTTTTCTATAGCTGCTCTTTTCAACCTCCTTTCTCCTCCTTTCTCCCTAACCCTTTTTTATCCTTTTGCCTTCTCTCCTAGCACTTCTCTGCCCTATAACCTACCACTTTCTGCTCAAAACGGAAATGATAAATCAATAATCTTCCCTGTGGAATTGCTGCCCTCTCCACTTTATTTAAATTCTGCCCTCATAAGAATCAATTTGAAACTCCACTATCTCAGCCAGAAGGGAGAAAAAGTGCATGCAGGCACTTTATTCACATACAGAGGCACACACAGAGCACCAGGGCCTGTACACATCCAGACACACACAGCCCAGTGGCACTTGAAAATACAGATGGTGTGTCAAAAATCACACTGTCATCTCTTCTGAGGTTTTGGTCTCCTTTCAGTCTCAAGGGAGCAAGCAGAAAGGAAAACTAAGATTTTGCTGTTCCCATTTCATGTTTTACGCTCCTCAGAGCAGGGAATTTTCCCAACAGAACGTTGTGTCAGATGACAGAAATTATAATTCGTCATACAGCAACATTGATTTAAATTACCCCACAAAACCACCAGGAAGTCAGGCTCTGAACCTATTAATCAAATCCTCATCAATAGGCACGTTTGGCCACAGCAATGCTAGGCAGAAGTTTTATTTTGATCAGGGAATGGATAGTGCTGTACAGACCCACAGTCCTGCTCCAGCTGGAAGATGCAGCAGCAGCTCAGCAGTGGAGCCCAGGCAGGGCAGGAGCCAGCACTGACCAGCAGCTGGACAGGAGCCTCATCCTGGTCCTTGCAGCACGTCCCCATTACCCAAAATACAGTCCAGGTAGTGCTGATTCAACCATCAGTCATAAAGGCAACAAGAAGTTTGGCTAAAAAAGTCAAAAAGTGCCTGTGACGGCAGCCAGGAACGAACAGATTTATGTTCATAATGCATTAGGCAACCTGTGAAGACATCTCACCTATTTTTAGTGAAAGAAGGAGCCCACAACAGCTGGGGTCCAGCTGAGACTCTTCAGAAAAGTGCCAAATCGAGGTGGGACTAATCTGACTCCTTGTCCTTGCAACAGGGCAAATATGAGTCAGTGCGTTAGCACAGAACAAGCCGTGCTCCACTGGAGAAAAAATTTTCCTTTTCAGGAGAAATTGTTGCTCTTAGGCTAGAATTTCTCATGGCAGAAATCTCTGTGATCCTGAAGCCCAGGTGCATCTGGCATAATTATTTGGTACACTCTGTAAGAAAGGCATCCAGTTGCTCTTTGGTGCTCGGGCTAAATTCTACTTGGTCCTTTGATGGCAAATGACAGGCATAAATCAATGGCAGTTGATCAGTAATTATACAAAATTACAGTATGCTTTTGTGGTGTTTTTGAAAGAAAGTGTCATTTTGCTACTCAGCCTGACTAATTTCTGGCTCACATTGAATCATTGTGCCATGTTTGCAGCTCGTTAAAGCCACACTCACAGATCTCTCACCACTTTGCCGTGGTTTCTTTGACGACAAGAGGGAGAAATTGTGCTTTCTCCAGGCTTCTGCAGTACCCTGTGACTTGCCTGGAGGTGACAACCCTTTGCCAGGAAAAGCCAGCCCTGCAGGCTGGGCTGACAGCTCACAGCTCACCCTGCAAGTGACACAAGGTCCCTTACTCAGCCTCTCAAATTGCCGCACCAGGGTCAGGCTTGGGGAAGGACACAGAGGCTCTAAAGCCTCCTTAGGCTGTTCAGCCCCTGTCCTGTTTCTTGTAGACCAACCAGACCCAAGGAGTCTGGAGCTGGAGCACCAACACACACATACACACACAAATCTGCGCTCCATAAAATGTTCCTACAGCAAAAATCCATTTCAATACTTGTTGGTTGGTTGGTTGATTGGTTGGTTGGTTGGTTGATTGGTTGGTTGGTTGGTTGATTGGTTGGTTGGTTGAAGGTCTTTTTGGTCAAACAGTCTGTGCTGAGCTAAGGATTAATTACTATATACCTAAACTTATTTCCACTTTGAAAAAAAATGACTTTGACCTGAATTTTTTTTCAGTTGTTTCTATTCCGTTTCAACATCCTGGGAAATTTTACCAGAGAAATAGATAAAATAATTGAAAATAAGCAACCCCACCAAATTATGTTACCACAACACACAAACCAATGAGAGGATCCCTTCCTGTGTAACCTAATGTTCCCAATGGCCTCTTTCATGCCAGTTCTGTGCATAGCTCTATATTATTTTCAGCAAAAGTGGTTATTACAGCCACCTTTGGGCAGCATTTTGTGACCACAGCCTTGCTCCATTAAGGCCAGTGCCACCCAGCAGGACAGAAATGCATCTGAACCCTGTCAGCACCCCCAGCTGGCTTTATGGAGTGATTCTGCTGTACTAAAGGCAGCCAAAAAGCCAACTGGAATTACCTTGCTTCCTAGACACTTCCAATATCCTTACTGATATCACCCAATATCAGCCCAACACCTTCCAAGTGTCCAGCGCTATTCAACAGCTGTGATCACTCAGTCAAAAATTAATTTGAGGCAACATTAGCAGAGGAAACGAGACAAATACACTTCTCTAGGAAGTCCAGAGAGGGAAGGCAAAGAGGGAGACACTTGGTACTCCTGGAATACAGAACAAAATCTTTGTCACAGAAAACCAAGTGAAATATTTCAGTGGGGGTCATTACTTTGTCTCCTTTGTTTCAGAAAAGTCTAACATCCTTTTCTCAGAATGAAGCTTTAAATTTGAGTTCACATTTGGACTTACAAGCCCGTTTCATTTTCTCAAGTACCAAATGCCTAACTTTGGGTGAGATCGTTGTCATCTTTGCTAAGCAGGATCATCAGGCCCCCAAACGGATTTAGGATCTTAACTTCAGTTAATCTCCCTGACAAGCTGGAAATCAATCTGCCATCTGGTACCCAAATATATCTAGAGAATAAAAAACCCTTTGGCTATGAGCAAAGAGAGAAACAACAGGTCTGTAACCCTTCCCTTCCCTCCTCCTGCCACAGATACACACAGAATATTTTGAGGGTTTTATACTTTCGTAGTGTTTTGGTGGACTAGAAGCAGTAGGAGTCATATGTCACTCTAAGAGGCTAAGAGAGATCAAGCAGACCAAAATGAAATACTGTAATTTTTATTACTTTTATGAGAATGTTCAACAACCATTTTTTTTTCTGTGGTTTTCTTTGTGGGTTTTACCAACTTATTTAAGAAAAGGCATGTTAGGCTGTCTTACATCCAGGTTATACTCATATTTGGACAATTCTGAGCATATTGATGATTACTAACAAACTCTAGTTTTAGGAATTTAGCATCTAACTTGAATGACCAATGCATCTAGGATCCCTGCAGGGTTTAATGGGAAAAGAGTCATATTCCTTCAGATGCCAATTCACTGAAAGCACCTAACCTTTGTATACTTAACTCTCTCAGACAACTTTTTTCTCTGCTAACCCTTTTTGAAGACTAGGCTCCCACACCTCCCCAAAATTTCAACCTCTGATGCCAGAATGATTAGATAAGTTCTTGCACATTCATTGGGAAATAACTATGCAACACCAGAGACATGCAGTAAAAATACTCCTGCTGCACACATTACTCTGGTGTCCAGAGCACATATTTAAATATAAACCAGCACTTCTGAAGTAACATTGTGGGTGCTGTCCCCAAGATATTCTTCCATCAAGAAGGACACATGATCATAAATGAAATGAAGTGTGCTCCATGGCAACCGTAATGAACAACATCACTTCAAGATGACAACATCCTAAATTTAATATTGCAATAGGTTGTCTGTTAATTAAAGAGCAAGGGCCAGTTTCAAAGGGGAACTACTAAAGTTTTAAAAATATGCCAGGGATAATGTATTTCATGCATTGCTAATTATGTAGGCATTTTCTAAAACAAGCCAGAATTAATTATGTATCAGATCCACCCCCAGTATAAGGGAATAATTGAGTTTCTTACAAAGTTATGGCTCAACAAGAGGCACTGTATGGGCTGCTCACACTGTGCTGAGTTACACACCGTGGTGGAAATGGGCTGCCATGCTGCACTTGGCTCCATGCGAAGGCGGCAGCCAATTAACACTGCTAATACATGTTAATTTAAGATTTCCCTTTTCCAACTAATTGATATCTGATTAAACGCAGAATACGTTTTTTTAAGTGTTCATTAAGTAGCTAAAATTTCCTTGCAAGTTTCATGTTTTATATGAGGCCACAATCACGGAATACGTAACTCATGTAATTTCCAAATCATTATAAAGTAATTGGACTTATCAGTTACATGCTAATTAAACTTCCACTGAAGGCTCTTTCTGCAATCAGCTGACATCACATAGATGCACAGTGCCCATCTCATTATAGTAAAATGGAATTGCTGAGGCACTTCACGTGGAGCGTGGCAGAGAGAGCAGAAAAGTGTGTTCTGCTCTGTGATGGGAGCAGCACCTGCAGCTCTCAGAGCTACAGCGGACCCAAAACTCCAGCAAAAAGCAAGCAGACATTGGACAGGTTCAAAATGGTTCCCAAAGCCTGGGTTAACCCAGGTGTTTCACCTGTCCTGTGCTCTGTTCTGCCATTATCACATTGCCACCAAAAATGAGCTCGGCTGGGTTTGTATCTACTCCAGTGCACCCGCAACCCACCAAAGCTCAGAGTGCCCCAAGAACATCAGCTATGAGCACTGACAGATGGTGCCTATGTCAGAACATGGAGCAATCTATTTTTGGAGAGCTGCTAAACCGGCTGCTGGTCTGGATCCGCTCCTGCCATGCAATAGTTAAAAACTTGTGATTTCCGCGGGAAATAAATGATCCATGAAGAAAAGAAACAAGGGAAGAAGCTTTGATACATCCGAAATTCAGACATGCTTTCCTGGCCTGGTGAAATGCGTTCATCACGAATATGATAAGGACAGGAAGATTTGGTGTTGTTACATGATGAGGAGGAAATCAGACTTATGTCCCCTATGAGATTCACTGGCTCTTGATGGAACAGCATGATTGAGTGAGGGAATTTGGGGAACACAATGTGATGACAATTGTAACTCTTCCTAGTAATTAATAAGAAGGAGATAAAAACCATGATAAAACATCCGGTGCTTTATTATTTTTTTCACTCCTCCAGTCTGCTAGAACTTCTTTTCTCTAGGACTGTGCTTAGTACTGCTTCTCTCTCCTGGATTTGGTTTTGGTGGCTGGAGTCAAGAAAAATTCAAATGAATTATCTTTCAGGGCAAGGGGAGGGAAAAGAAAAAGAAATGTAAGCAAGATTCCCTTTTGGTGCTCCCAGGGAGCTGTGCCTTTCCTCCCCTCTCTTGAATAAGAGAAAACCTGCTGAGCTGCATGGGAGGTTTTCCTGAGTGTAAATTGTGGGGTTTAATCTTCCAGCTGATCAAACGGGCTGGAGCACAGCTCTGCTGTGTCCCAGCTGCACAGCTGTGAGGAATGCTGCTGCTCCTCAGCCCACGGATCCGCCCGAACCCAGCCTGGGAGCACCGTGGTGTGCACCCAAAGCACGTCTCCTGTTCCTCCCCGTAGGAGCCTGTGCCAAAATAAGCAGATAGAACCCAGGGAAACACATGTATCTCAAACCCACAGGGACCAAGCCAGCTCCCAGAGAGGTTCTCTTTGGCTGGTTTTTTATTTATTTTTGTTTAGTTTTAAAAGAGCACAGATTTCTGCAAATGAATGCTGTGTAGATACTGATTTCTCCAGCTGATATTCCTGTAGTGCTCATTTACAAGCATTTTCCAGTTCGAAAGCCAAGCATGAGTGTTTTATTTTTTTAATGAAAGCCTGAGAATTAGTAGGAAGACCTAGAAGAGATGTCATAGCCAATTTATAATGTGAGGCCCTAAAAGTGCAATTAAGCATGGGTAAGTATTTGCACTAATTGCAAACAAGTCACCTTAGACCAGTTAACCTGTCTGCTCAAGACAAAACGAATTTCTATGACCTATGTGAAAAAATCCTCTTAAAAAATAGTCTTTTCCATTAAAAAAAAAAGAGAAAAATAATTCTAAACCATGCCTGTAATTATCATCAACTTCCAGCACAAGGAAGATAATTATCTGCCTGTAAGCTAAAAAGCCAGGAGTTTTATGTTTCTTATTAATGCTGTAAGACTAACTGTTGAGCCTTTCAATGCTGTAAGAGTGACTGCCCTGCTTTACTCTGGGTTTAAAACAATTCTCCAGACTCCCTGCCTCCAGAGCAGCATATCTAAATTTTCTGAAGTCAGCAAGGGTCCAGGGTGGTGGCATCTCTTAGAAAGAAACAAGAGGAGGCTCACCGAGGTTTTGGTGCTGCTTTGCCTCTCGGTGGCCTTTGGATGTCGTTGACTTGGGCAATCCCTGTTCCCAGCCTGGGAGCTGACCAAAATTCCTCATCTTCAAGTGTTGGAGAAAATCAGGTGGAAATCTGCTGCCATCCTTCCCCTTCCCTCCCAGCACTGGCTCCAGAACCAGGGCTCTGGAAATTAAGGGAGTCCCTCAGTTGTAATTGCATGAGGCCTCTCAAAATTTACATTCATCTCCCTGGCACACACATGCCCGCACCTGGAACCCCTTTCCATTTGTTTGTGTGCTCAAGCAGAAACAGGATCAGAGCTGATGTGCACCCTGTTGCATGATTACCCCTGACTTGGGTGGCAAATCCACAAACAGCTACAAAACCTGATAGAATCATGTATCACTAATATTATACATGTGTCGGATTATTTTTTTTTTTAATCTCAAAATTATTTCCTTTATGGCACGCTGATTTTATTTCTGTATTAAATTCCACTTAATTGTCCCTTGTTTTAATCTTGCAGGAGCTTTTAAATCACTGAGGAGCTCCAAGAATGTCATCTGCTTACAGGAACTGTATGCAATAAGATGTATTGCTGCTATTATTGCCATTTCTAGGGGTGTGTGTCATGGTGGGAGTGTCGTTTGATGTGTCTTATGGGAACAAAAAAGCAAAATGAAACCAAGCCTTTTCCCCATCTGGCACTTTGCCATCTCATTGTTTCTTTTCACATAACTTTTCACTCTTTTCAAGAATTGATTGGTTTTGTTTGGAGGAGGGGAAGACGATATCCCCGGTAACACCATTACCTTGGAGGGTTTGATCAGAGGGAATGTGACTCACTTCAAGCCAGCTGGGAACTGGCTAAGTGGGAAGTGGCAAATATTTTAATTTTGAGCTGTCTAAATCAGTATTTCCTTGGCCTTCTCTTGATGTGCAGCAGACTTACTTCCTCAGGCAACCTTTTGCACTTTTGTATTTTGCAATTAAACACAACTGCAATTGTCTTCATCATATGAGCACAGGGGAATTTAGCAGCATCCTATAATAAGAAGGTCAATTGGCATTTTTCCTAACAAAATTTCATTTTCAATTGTCAAACAACAGTTGAGACATTAATTCACTTCTACAGTTCAGCTTTATGATAAAGTTTCATCTCAGGTTGTTTACTATTTCCAGAAGTTAAAAAAAGGTCAAACACACCATTGCAGTCAAGGTAAAAAACCCCACAGAACCATTTAATTTAATATTTTTTCTCTTCTTTCCTCCTGAGGGCCATTTTGCAGCTTTCTGTGAATAACAGGATACAATACAAATATACATCTTAAATCCACCACTGCTTTATACAATTGCATGCTGTTTCCACTGTTACTTAATAAATTGTCCTGTCTAATACGAATCGCCCTGCATTAACCTAACTCTGTTTTCACTTGCTGCTGTGTGACTCAGAAATCTGGTTTTGCTAGAATTCTCTACCATGAATGAGTTTATAGGTTTCTAGCATGAATTTGGGATGAATGTATGTAATTTTCAGCTTTTTAAGGGAGTCGATATGGGCACAAGAAACAGCACTGGATTCTCATTCCAGTCCATAAGAACCACTTCCCTCTATTCCTACTGATGTGCCTCCTATGACAATTACAAGTTATTTCCTTTATCCTTCGCTACACAGTGTTTAAAACTGACAAAATCATCACAGGATTTAAATTAAAAGCTTGTTGCCAATGTTTCACCTCCAAATGAATGCAGCTTTTAATAAATTATCTTGAGCCTAGGAGAGGTTCCGTCATGATTCACTCTGGAACATCTTGAGTGCTGGGGCATGCCAGCAGAAATAATTTCAACAAGGCTCTCTGTTAAGGTGCAGCATACGTGATTAAAGGAGCTGCAGTTTTGAACAAATGGTTCAACATGCTGGTGTCAAAAGGAAGCATTTTCCCCCCTCGACTGGCTTGGCAGCTGTTGGACTTCATTAGGAGGAGCAAAACACAGAAGTGTGCAGACAGGTGCACAGCAGATTAAGGGCTCCAAAACAAGGCAGAGCAACAGCTTCGCTTTGCTGGTAACAGAACAGAGACAGAAAAAGAACATCCATGCAGAGCTGTGATTTGGGGAGAGCATTCGTTTAAAAAAAAAGAAAAAAAGGCCAAAAAAACCATGGGAAAAAAAAAAGACAAAACAAAAAAAACCAAACCCACAAACAAACAAACAAAAAACCACCCCCACACACACAAAAAAACACATCCAAAAAAAAAAAAACCAACAAAACCAAAGAACCAAAACCCCAATACTAATACTAATAATAAATTAAAATACTAGCAATTCCCACACTATGAGAACTGCCTCCAAAAGTAAGGGAATTGCCAAAATGCATGAAGTGATCTGTGCCTGTTGTCTCCCACAAGCCCGTGAGAACGTTTAAAAAGAAATTGTGTCTTGAGTTGGCAAAGCAACAGTTCCGTTTCTCAGCTTAAAATGAAAATTAAGAATTTGGCCATTGTTATTTAATGCTTAAGGACTGATTTCTTGATGCTAAATATGTATTCAGAGGCTTAATTCCCACTGAAATCAAACTGTCAAAGTTCGTCTCAGAGTGTCTTCTCAACTTACACTTTTGGAAGTGCAAAAAAACTCCCTCTTTTGGAAATGTAGGGATAGACACTTACAACGCTCACGGATTCCCAGGCCTGTTCTTAAAAGTGAGGCTCATCAGAGGGTTTAAAGAGTTAAGCAAGAGAGGACACAGAATTACCTAGGATGTGTAATAATGGTTATTATTATGGCATTGCCTTGGTGCCTGCTCCCCAGCCTCTGGAGAAGGTTCCACGGGGGTCTGGAGGACCCTGGCAATTCTCCACGGGAGGGACGTACACGTGGTTGCACATGGGGCAGTTATGAGGCAGGCTGGGAGAGCCTTCCTCCAAATCATCCATCCCAGAACAAGCCAGAAACACCGAGAACTCCCCAGCCTAGAAACTGCCATTAGGAAAACAAAAATACCTCCAGTAACAGATATGGATACTGGGGGTCTGGATATTTCCAGTTACAGATTGTCGTGGGGTGATTCTGTATTCCCCATCGCCTGCTGGAAGGTTTTTTTTTGTGCCTTTGGACTGCAGCCGGGAGGACTCTTCGGGGCGGCTCACTTGAACTTGTGGCCGGAATGTTGACATATTTTTACCTCGCTGGAGACCTTTTTTTTTTCCCCTTTGCTCGTAGCGGAGGAGGGGGGCGTTGCTGGCAACTCTTTTCAGCTGTCGGCCGGAGAGGGACGGAGATCTGCCTCAGCGGCTTCTGCTCCTTCTTGGACGGTTTTTCAGCTTGTTTCATTCATCCGAGACCAGCTCACCATCTCCAGGACTCCTGGTTGGGACCCCTCGACCCGGCAGGGCCTGGCTGGGCTTTGGGCCTTGGGCCTGGGACACGTGAGAGAATTGCGGGAGACCCACCGACCTCCACCTCTGGGAAGGGAGGGGGAACTCGCTTTGTTAAATAAACAGGGGTTTTTTCACTCTCGTTTGAGAAGTTCCTTTCCCGAACCCGTGAGGGAGGGGCTGCCGGGGCATTTGTGTCCAAACCGGCACACAGATATGGACATTGAGGTCACACCTGGGCATTTCAGGAACAGCAGGAATCAGGGTGCTGTGGTGTTGGGCAGCTGACAAACACACTTGGAACTATCTCTACCAGGCCCCTTAGCAACACGTACCACTAACTGGGCTGGACACATAATTTGACAAAAAAGGTCTTCCTTTCATCCCATTGAGGTGAGCACCAACCCACAGCCTTCCTCTAAGGTTAGTGGGATACTACAAAACCAGCAATCAGCAGGTTTTCAGCTGAAATCATTCCCCCACGTGTAAAGTGAAATCATTGGTCATGCAGAGCACAAGGGCAAAGAGCAAACCAGGGAGGCTTCTGCTGCCCAGAGTAACATGAATAATCAGATACTGATGATGTTAAGTTCTGTGTTTATTTTCCCACAAAGAAGCGATGCTTGCCTGTGAAGAACTGTCTTTCTTTAAATAAAGCACCTTTCAAACAAGCTCATTACAAAACCATCTGAGCACTCCTGACAGTCAAGTTGGTGTGTGAGACAATGGCAAATTATTCATCATGAATAAATTGCCAGATGAACACACTCTCCCTTTTTTTTGAGATGTATTACTGGAGTCCTTGAGGCTGTGGGTGGAACAAGGGCCTCAGCAAAGGACTGAATAAAAACTATGAGCAGTGAAAGGTAACAAATCCCCAGCCCCACTAAACCTATCAATTAAATTTACAAGACAAAGAATCACGTCGGGAAGGAAACGATACGATGAGGAATACTTTTGGTTAAATTAGTGACTAAATCAAAATTAAATTCAGGTCTCCTGGAGACTCCTAGACTAATAGTTCAGGTTAGGAGCAAATTAGGGATGGTAAAAAGGGGAGGTGAGTAAAGAATATATGGATAATTTTGCAAGTGTTTGAGGACCACTGGTGAAGAAAAAATCAGATCACAGCTAGATTATACTGACCATCTGATTTTTATCCTCCAGATCTTCTGCAAATTCCAGCACGGTCTTGCCCAGAGGGGGGATAAGATTTATCTGTTGCCTCCTTTTTACTGAAATGGTCTAAATAAGAGAATGAAGAAAAGTGAAAAGTGTGCAGTCAGTGGATAACAAAGGAATAGCTGCTGATAGCATAAGGAAAATTATGGCTGATACATCGGCCTTCAGCAGTGACAAAAATGCAGTAGCAGGAAAGATGTGAACAGCAGCAAATAAAACCAGGGTTGCACACATGCCCCGAAGCTGGCTTTCAAGCAATTCTCTCCATATCCTGTTCACAGCATTCGGCTTGCTGGCTCTGAGTTTTTCTGTTTCTATTTGTTTTCCTTAAATGAGCAATTAGTCAAATCTGAGTTAATGAAGCTTGCTTAGTCATCCAAGGTCTGTAAAACTTTGCCAGAAGTCAGCATCTTTGCAACCCTTGAAAATGAGGGAGTCTGGCATGACAGGCTTTGCTGACTGGCCTCTTCCATCATCTGAAATCCTATTTATCAGCTCATTTCAGGCATCTTTTGAAATGCAGGAGAGATGAAGAGGGAAGACTTTGTCCTGTCAGGGTAGTTCATATCGGTTCCTTTAGACTAAAGATTGAGAGACTTAATCATCTCAAGTAGAGATGACAGTGAAATATCAGACTCTCAAATCAGTAATGATCAAGGGGGATAGATTTAGAGTATGTCTGAGAAGGGCTCTTTGCTCTCTGTATGGCAATTTGGAATCAGGGTTAAGTCTGCAGGGATTTATCACACATCTGGGACAAAAACTGAAAGTGCTGCTCTGATCAAGAGGAGTTTGATGGCCTCGAACTCTTTCAGGGTAAAAAAAACCCCTTTTCCTCTTCTAAGCCCCGATTGCAGGCTGAGTGAGAGGCGCTGGGGAGGGCACATTTTGAAGTGAAAAAGCAAATGTGTCCTGCACACAGCAGCTCTTGGCAGTTTCCAGCATGGAAAGGGATCTCCCAGGGAGGGAAGGAAACCCACACCTACCAGACTTCACAGATATGCAGCAATTAATGTGCCAGCAAAGCTTAATTTCCTTGATAGAGTTATAAAAGCAGCACAGAAGAATCTTTTGACACACACACTCTCAGCTAAAGCAGAGCCTTAAGCATGCCTTGATATCCAAGCCAAAGCTAGCATTAAACATTTTAACTCAGATTTTCATTTTTTTATAAAAAATAATAATAAAACCCCAAACTGACTTTCTTGGAGGAAAATGGAGAGAATTAATAGAGAATTAATTCCCCTAACCTCTATGAGCCTGTGTTCTCTCAGATGCTGGTAACATGAACACTTGGTATTTCATTTGGCACATGTGACTGAACAATCAGTTCCCAGCACGAAAGGCATGGACTTCTACATGGGAATTAGGAACTAATGTCTCAGAGTGAAGGCTATGGAAGATTCCTATTTTTAGGGCATTATTCATGGAGATGTACAAGCAAGACACATGTATTACAGGATTCCATGCTTGCATCCCCTCTCCTGGGGAGACGGAGTCTGACCTGAACTTGGTGCAATGTGCCACCTCCTCTTCTCCATTCCACTCCAGTCTCTCCACGTCTCCATCTGTTTTGAGGCCATATAATAAACTACCTTTTGTAGTTTCTCCACTTGCATATGTCCTTTTAAAACTGAAATGCATCTTAGGAAATAAATTAGCTGAAGTAAATTAATGCTGTGGCCTTACATCTACCTTCTGCCTTTGCTCCTACCTTCTCCACTTTTCTCCTAACTTCTCATGAGGCCAGTCTCTCCCTCCTGCTGTGCAATCACTGATCTGGATCAGTTTTAGAAATCCTCTATCCAGGCCAGGATGATGTATGATGCAGTCAAGGATTCAAATCCTTTTCAATACTTTGAGAAGAAGAACCTTCCTGCTTTGGGGACCTAAACAGATTTGAGGTCCCTCCTCAGTGTCCAGCAGTTCAAATACCTCCAGGTGAGAAGTTAACCTGGTTTGGGGCCAGATTCCAAACCAGTACCAAGTACTAAATGAACAAGAAAACCATTTTACTTTCCAGTTCTGGGATTCTTTTCTTCCACATCAAGGAAAAGGTAAGTACTTTGTGTTCTATGTCCTAAGGGCCGGTAAATTTGGACAAAAATAAAGTTCTTCTTTCCTTCTGGCTTCTCCTTTATGACGTAGAGTGCTAAAGCAGCTCCATTCTGGGATTGTCTCTCCTGACTGGGATCATCTGTGCACCATTTAAAGAAGCAAGGTTTTGGTGTAAAAACATTCCTCTCACCTCTTTTGTTAACCAGAGGCATGGTGATTACAGCTTAATCATAGGTTGTTAAATATATTAACTAATACCTGTAATGAACAGAAAACCAATGTACAATCTGCACTTTCAAGAAAAAGAAGAGTCAGTGTCAGCCCTGTGGTGATTCACCATAAAGGTTTTTTCTTCATCTCCTTTTTTCTTCTTTTTTCTCCTTTTTTTTTTCAGGGAAGAGAAAACAAGCACAAGCTTCCAGCTTTATACAAATATTAGGAACTACTCTTCCCAATAGCAGCAAATTTATTGGTTGTATGTCATCTGTATGGGCTATGCCATGCACAGATGGGTCAGGGCAGACTGAATGTAAGCTGATTTCACACACAAGGAGATCTGTGCTGAAGAGGACTATAGTTCCTAATACACTGGCTTCACACAGCAAGTGCCTCTTTCCAGCACATTTCTGGCAAGTCTTTACTGCATGAGCCATTTCTAGAAGCCCAGAGCATTTCTTACAGAAGCTGTTCTCTAAAAATTGCAAGGGCCAAGGGATGATGAGGTACTACAGCATTGTAAGGGACCTTGGGAAAACACAAATCAAGCCTTTCTCCAGTCCCCAGACACATATAACCATAAAACTGAGAAAACATTGTAAAACGCTACCCCGCCAACCGTGAACACAAAGTTTAAAAAGCTGGGTTTTTTTCACAAGTCAGCTCCTTCAGATTCACTAGTTCTGACTTTTATTTATTTGTTTGTTATCCTGCAGCAGCTGGAAACATCATCGTTACGGCACCAGGAATAATTAACTGGGCAAAGCTGCGATCCAGCGGAGAGGAGATGGAGAGTGGCTCATCCTGCTCAGCCCCCTCAGAGGCTGCAATCACAGCAGCAGGACCAAACTGGTTCTCCAGCTGCAGGCTTTTGCAGACGTTCTGAGAGGTTTGGGGAATTAAACGTGTTTTCTGAGAATTCACAATGAAATCATGCAAAGTAGGGATCTTATTACTCTGTCACCCAGTATCATCCCAGGTTTGAAAACAGAGCACTTCTCTTCTGCCTCCAGAATGACAATATTTTTCTGATGCATCTCGTATTTAAAATGCCCTCCCTAATCACAGCTTCTCATAAGGAGTAAACATCCAAAATGCACACACAGTGCAATTGAAAACTGTCGAGCCAACAGTGCTCAAAATTCTGACACAAGCAGAGTGTGGAGCTGGTTAATAATAGATAACTTCTGACCTCTCATCGAGCCACAGAAAACAACTGAAATGCAGGCAAGCACGTTCCTGCTTCTCTCCCATCTCACAGGACACTCCAGCCCACCCCACCTTCTCCCAACCCCAAAAATGAACAGATAGGGAAGCCAGAGGAGTCTTCCAGGCTCCAGACAGAGAAGAGCATGAGGAGCTGGCAGCAGAACTGGTGAACTTGCCCTGGTAGATCCAATCTGGACTGCAGGACTGGGACCTCTGTAGAAAAAACTCAAAAACACAGTTTGCAGCATAGGTGTTTTGAGAAAGAAAATGGTTTTATTTATTTTTATTATAACAGATCTCTCAGTTTTATTTCTTCTGTGCAATTAAAAATCATTGCTGAACATACCATGGAATGCAGATGAATGATAGAGGTTTGTTCACAAGGATGAGATCCTTTCTGGTATTATGTGATATTATACTAAGCAATAAAATCTTTAACCCCTATTTTCTCAGTATGTTACCTTTGATTATTTCATTTTAACTTCTGAACCATGAGTCTAAAGGAATTACCATCCCAGCACAGTGCTAGGCTCTAATCCAGATGCAGTAACTCAGGCTCAAGCTCTTCCAAGCTTTTCCTTCAGAGTTTTCTACTGAGCCCTCAGAGCTGTGGAGGGGTCTGCCTGAAGCCCAGTAATTCAGAATCCTGCCTGCACACAGCTTTTCTGATGATTATATCTCAAATATTTTTATTTTTATCTATTCACTGCTCATGTCAAAAGTTCTTGAGTTCTGTCTTGGTTTTGAGATTTGTGATGAGGACTTTCTAATATCAAAAAGGCTCAGAAATGTAAAGACACTTCTAGCAACTTTGGCAGGCCCAGTAAATCTGAGAAGGAAAATGAGAATTTTATACTTCCTTTTTCCTCTTCCTCCTCTTCACTGGAGAACGAAGAAAGAGGATGAAGGAAAAACTGGGTTTTTTTGGAGCTTCCTTTGAGGTAGCCAATGCATGCATTTGCAGGGAAATTGAAAAGTTCACTTTAAACAGTTTGGTACAGCAATGCTTTGCCTCTCTCTGTTTCCATCAAGTCAGGAATCTGGAAATGCAAGCAGATAAAAAGCTTTAGTGGAGATTTCAAAAGTTAGAAGGGGTCTTGTGGTGAGAAATAAACCGTTTATGAAGCTGTTTGAAGTCTCACTGGAAAGCAGTGCTGCCTTTGCAGGGCAGAGAAGGCTTTTTGGAGTGCCTGCAGTAGCACAAGCCTCGTGTGGAAAACAGCCGTGTTTTCTGTGGGCAGGGAGGAGATAAAACACGGAGACACTGAGCCATGGCAGAGTGCAGGACAGGAAAAGAACGACGTTCTCAGGAGAGAGAATGCGCAAGCATAGCTGGAGTGATGGAATATCTGCCACCCCCCAGCTTCCATACTGCTAAACGTGCAAGAACCCACACTGTGCACCTCCTCACCACGCCTGGAAATCGCCACTGAGGCTCGGCAAGTGAGAAACCCAGACCTGCAGATGCTGAGGGTTAGATATTGCCAAAAGGGTAAAATCACAGCAGGGAACTGAAGGCATTCCCCCTAACCCTAAGCTCATTCTTGCTCCTGCACCAGTCAGTCATTTTGTGAGCTCTGATTTATTCTTATTAGAAAAACAAAACACAGCAAAAGAAGGCACAAACCAAGCATTCATCTCGTATTGATCCAAATTCTTTCACTTAACTCATAATTTCAGTCCTTCAGAGAAAATGCATTTCTGTCCAGGCTTCAGCTAAATTGCTCCAAGAGACATATTCTAAACATATATTCTAAAATTTGTCATTTGCCTCCGCCTCTTCTATTTGGAGAAAATGAAAAAAGCAAAAAAGCTAATGGAATAGGAGCTGAGTATTTCAGAAAATTGTATTCTGCTTCTGTAAACCCAAGGGAATTCAACGATTCAGCTAAAAATGGGTAGCATTTGTTTTTGGTGTTCTTCATTTGCAAGTCTCTGCAATATTTTGAGCTTTAATCATAACACTAAAAGGAGACACGTTCTGCGTTGTGATTCACTGGATCACAAAGGCGTCATCTACACTTGGACAACAGCTTTTTATGCTGGAAATCTCTAATCAGAACCAACACCTGAAATACGTGTGTGTGCTCTTAGGTGAGTGGGGAACAACACCATAATTCCAGGCTGGGGTATCCCTTAATAACCACATGTTTTATTTCCTATATTATGTCAGGAAAGTAGAATAGAAAGGTGTTAAGAACATCTGGGACTGTATAAATAGAATTACAGGCTGGGGGGTGGCAAAGCCCCAGCACCATTAATGGAATTTTTTAAAGCAACTCATGTAGTAAATGTCTCTAGTATGCTAAAGATTATCAAGATTAACAACATTCTATGCTGGAGTTTTCTTCCTATATTTTTTTAAAATTACTCAAATGCCTGAGTAGTTTCTTCATTGAATTTTTAATTTCATGGATGACTCAAGTGTATACAAATAGATAGTAAATACTGATAGGTTCAGTATGTAAAAACAAAGAGAATGAGGAAAACAAGAATTTGGTTATTAAATCCTGAAAGAAAGCAAAGCAAAAAAAAATCCCATGGAAAGCTCCAAGCCCTGGTGGAGTTCTTGAAAAAAATAAAAGGTATAGACAAAGAATAGTCTCATTCTTTGGATTATGTTAACTGAAACATGATTCCCTGTTTGACTCTGAACATTTACTTGAAATAGAACATTAATTTCTCTAATTAAATAATGGAAAGAAACTGAAGCAATACTACAGTTAATGACATTTTCTCCTGACTGTACAGGTACATCTCCTTATTTTCTGTGGGTTTTTTCATTCCTGTAAAAAACCACCAGTTTTCTGCAAAGTAAATCAAAATTGCCAGTTCCTTTGAGTGATTGGGAAGGGGGGATGAAACAGGGAGAAGAAGAATATCCTGATGGTACTTTATACTCAATACTCAATCCGAAGTTTACTGGAAGAGCATGTCCAGTGCTCCTCACTTACAGGAACTCCTCTAAGAGAGAAGAATTTATGGTGAGCAAGCTGATTTTATTGGAGTCTTTTCCAGTGCATTACACTGTAATGGAACCCTCGTTCATTTACAGACAAACGCATGTCCTGGGCTCTGTTTCAAGGGGGGTTTTGCTTCCAATAATTAAATTGTGTACAGAAGGCAGCCACTTAAATTCCACACTGGTAATTTTATGCAAAACAGAACCCTATTGATTTCTTGCACGTTCCCAGGCCTTCTGCTGGAGTAACATACATCCCATTAAGGGTCTGAAACAGATTTTTCCATTAACTGGAAGTCTGAGGAATGGTGCATGTTGTTTGAAGCTACAGTAAGCTTCAGTGGTCCCCCTTCAATGTATCAGAGGGACCAAGGAGAAAACAAGAATGGGGCAGTTTGCTGCAGATCTCACACTTCCAGCCATAGAGTTTACTCAGTCATCTACTTGGGAATTCAGCCTGGAATATTTCTTTTTACTCAGTCTATGCAATTCCCACAAAATATCAAGCAAATCTAACATTGCCATAAATATGTCTTCACTCCTTTTTCTGGCATGGAAATCTTAGTGAGCTCTAGAGCTGTTTCTCCTACCTCTTCTCTCTCTCCGTGTTACATTGTCACCGCCACTGGAATGAGGTGCCACTACAAGAGTGGCCAAGTGAGGAGAGTTTGGGGTGCTCTGGGATTGGGAGAAATGAGCACACTGCCTGCAGCAGTCCCCCAGGTCTCCAGGCCTGCAGACCCTGTTGCCACCTGCCCCTTGGGTCTGGACCCCACTCTGTGACGTGCCAAGGCAAAAAGCAGTGCAAGAAAGCCCAGCTGCTCTGCCTCGCCTGCAGAGGCTCCCGGGCGAGCAGGATGGAGCTTGTTTGCACAGCAAAGTCCACTCGAGTCAAGGGAAATATTTCAATTATTTGAAGTGGGTTGTAGATTGGAGTTATAATTGAGGCTTCGTTTCTCAGTGTTATTGCAACGTGAGTGCTGATCCATTGCAGCAATCAGCACAGTGCCCTCGCTCACTGCAATTATTTAAAACTATTGAAAAGCAACACCCCATGGAAGCAATTTCTTTTCTCTTTTAGGACATCATTTATTTGTAAATCACCCAGGGTGGGTCTTTGTGTTGCAAACATCACAAATGAATTCTGCTTCTCCCAATACAGTCATCTGATAGCTCTTCAAATTGGAAAATAAAGCTGTAAGGTTATAAGAACTGCTCTAATTGACCCCTTCCTTTCACAAAGCTCAAACAAATGTGAGCAGTAAAGAATAATGAAGCAAATTTTCTAAAACACATCTTTTTCTTCTAAGAAAAGCACAAGGTATTTGTTCAGTTGCACACAAATTCCAGGAGAGGTTACACAAGCTTCACAAGAGATTACCTTTCCAGCCAGAGCTGCAATGCTACGAATTTGCCAAATCAGATTTCAGGCATTTCAAATGGAAAAACCTTGAGAGACTGTCCAGGTCTGTGCAGCAATTCAGATATGATGCCATGAACAGATCAACTTTTTAATGGAGGAGACAGGGGCATTTGCTATATACACACACCCCAATCTGACTGACCCGGTGTATTAAGCCACGTGATCCTTTACAGGAGCGTTTAAGAATGAAGACAGTTCATCTGCCATGAAATAACCTGTCAGCTGAGCTGGGTGAGACATGTCATCAGGGTCAAGTAAAAGCAATTTTTTCCCCAATCTCAGGTTAAAACACAGGAAGCAGGGTTTTCTTTTTTAGTTTTGGGTTGATTTTTTTGTTTTCTGCTTTTTTAAGGGCTGCTATAAAAAGTCTAGACACACGTAGCCTCCCTGGAATACCTGATGATAGACCAAGGACTGGATATGCAATCATATGTTTGACTCTGTCTTTGAAAAAAAGTTGTTTTTTCTTCCTCGTGGGCTGATTAGAGTGATACCATCATATTTCAAACCCAATCCGTGCCATCAGCATCAGCAGAAAGATTTGTTTACCGTATCAAAATCTGTTTAGGCCACCCAGAAGTGACTCAACGACAATGCACAAATATATTCAGAGGGAGAAGATATCAAGTGGTAAATGACTATTCGGTATATCATAAAAGCAAAATAACAACCAAAGGGTGAAGGGTAAAGCCTGACTCATTCAAATTAAAGCATGGTACTAATTATTTAATGACTGCAAGGGAAACTGCTGGCATAGACTGGCTTGGGAGTTTGCAGCAATCACCTTTGTGGAGATTAACAAGGACTGACTGGACCTACATCCTGCAGCAATTTTTCAGCAGGAGCTGTTGCTGCCTTGGGGCAGGAACATGGGCTTGTGCCACCTTCCTCATTTCCCTCCCAGCCCTCCTTTCTGTCACAAAACACCACAGAAAGCTGTGGGACTTCCAGAAGTGGTAATGGCCAGCAGAATGCAGAAGCTCGACACAGCATGTCTGCTCACCTCAAAATCCACTACATCTGGAGAACTGAAACACAATCAGTGCTAGCCCCTTTGAACTCTTCTGCCAGCAGGATTTGATAACCAACAGGAAAAAGATTAGGAAATGGGAAGAATGTTTCCCAGATGTTGCATGATGCTTTTAGACAGGGGCAGCTGCAAGTCAAGGCTGGGGAATCAGTCCCCTTTCATTTCCTCTGCCTCTGGGCCCGGGGGAGCAACAATAGAAAGGTGAATTTCAGGATTTGAGCTTGATGTTACAGCTCCTGTTCATCTCAGTAAACTAAAATCAGAGTGGTGAATGGATAGAGTCTTCTCCCACCTTGCCAAGCCCTGCTCCAAGCCCACTCTGCTGTGGTGAAAGCGCTGAAGAGTTTGCAGGAAGAACTTGCATCTTCCGGCCAAAGAGAGCAGGGCACGAGGATCCTGCTGCTTGTGACCTCTGTGAAGGGCACCTGGCTTCAAAGTGCAGCGACAACTCAGACATAAAGATGAGTTTCAGTAGCTCCAATTCTACCTCCTCAACTGTTCATGACCACAAAATACCACAGCTGGCTGCACTCCTCGACTCTCCCCGTCGACCTTCATTTGACGTGCCCAGCCACTTACAGATCCTTCCACAGCAATCACTATAAATCCATCCCATTGGGAAAAGGAGGAATAAATCACATAGCTTCATCTCTTCCCATTCAAATATTCATTTGCATTATTTATAGATAATGAGATATCAGAGGCTTCTTTCCTCCTCTCACTGTGCATACTGTCCTGTCAGAATTAATGCTGCTCTAGCTCTTCATTGATTGCATTGAATCTAAAGATCAACATTTCTCCTTTTAGTCTCCATTCTCCAGGGTGAAGCCCTGAATACAGCAAATGAAAGAATCACTAGTCATGACCTTAGAGTGGGATTAATTTCACCTGTACTTAAAATACTGAGAAATCTTTTGCAATGCTGGGAGTGAAATTACTGATCCTGATGAGACACTGGGCAAAAGCAGAGCTGGAAATGTTCTGTCTGCTTCAGTGTCTTGAGGCTGGACACTCTGCTGTTCAAAGCAAGCACTGGGCTAAGCCAAAGTTAAAAAATGTTAGAAAATTTGGGAAAAAGGAAAAACCCCTGTGCTTTGAAACACAAAGAGCAGCATTGCAAGCAGCCTTCACGTTTCTAGGCAGTGTCAAGAGCTGAGCCAGGGTATAGCACAGCTGATCACCCTAATCACTACTCCTATCTTTGCACCCTTAAGGGGTAACAGATTTTGAAATCTTCAAAATATTTGACCCCTGTGGAACAAATGGAATTGGAAGTCAATCCCTGAACAGAAAACAAACAAACAAAAAAAAACCCCTAAAAGTGATACGTGAGGTTATTGAGCCAGTCTCTTACTTCAGGGAAAACAGACATAGAGAAAATAGGTCTGGTCAAATATTGCAAACCTGGAAATCTCACTTGATGTCACAACCGTGTGCAGTCTATTCAGATCCACTCATGTGGCAGTGGGCAGTTTGCCTGTTTAACACCCCCTAAAACCAATTTTAATTCTCACTTGACCCCTTCACCCCCTTAACAGCAGTGGTTTTACCTCTTTCAAAAGGCACCACTCTCCCATCTCATGCTCCCTGTTCAAAGCCTCGCTTGGCTTCCAGCAACAATATTCCACCAGTAACAGTGGGAGGTGGGTGAAACTCCTTTCTAGTGTTATAAGAAGTGAAATTGTGCTTTCTAGAACTGTGTATATCGGGAAGGAGTTACAGGAGCACCAGCTAAGAGGAAGCTGAAATGGGAGGCTCAGGTGCAGAACTAAATTAATTTTAAAAAGGCTGAGTAAGTATTTCAGGGAAGAGCTTCATGAATTTACCCAGGCTCTACAAAGACTGTGAAGATTTGCAGTGGAATTCAGTTTGAAAATAATGAACTGAAATACCATCCCTACCTAAAGTGTTCTCCAAAAGCCCCTTATCCAATGCTTCCTCCAGGCTCCTAACTTGTCTCCTGATTGCTGCAGAAAACACTCTTTATAAAAACCACATAAATGAACAAAATCCATTACTTGCAGAGATTAGGAATTACTTTTTTTAAGCCTTGCAACCCTCCACATTCAGTGCAAAGCATATGAAAAAATAACATTGCTAGCAACGATTCTGCTACTGCTCATGGAAAACATCTTTCCTGATCACTGACATGGCAGATCTGCAGCTGACATCTGCTCAGCAGTTTGAGATTGCTTTGCTGACACATAAAATTGAGTTTCACTGTGAAATCAAGATGATATCATTGGCTATTATAATAAGCTGTTAAAGCCCATGGTAATATTTTTCTGTCTTTTTCAATCAAATTGTTATCTTTTTGCTCTCCTCTCTCCCCCCCAGTCACTAGCTCTGATTTTATCTTCTCCACAAAACACTCATAGAAAAAGTACTTCCGTTGTGTTTTTAAACTGCCATTGCTTTCAATAAAACTAATTAAAATCTTGCAGTAAATCAGTTCCCTGGGTCTCCTTAGATTTCAAATGAAGCTGACCTATGCACAACAGGGTCTTCACTTCAGATTGAATGTGCTCATTTGTACCTCCTAATAAATGAGACTACTGGGTGGTGCTGCTCATCCCACCTCCCAGAAAGTGCTGCAAGAGGGGAGGGGAGGACTGGGACAACTATTTGATTTAAGCATGCCCCATACCCGTGCTCTTTTTCACGATTCAACAACAATTAAAAAGCTGAGAAAAGACTGATGAAAAATAATTGAGAGGCTCAGAGCTCCAGGAGGTTCCTGCTCAAAAACTGGGCTGAACTAGAGAGGCCCCATGAGCAGCAAGGAGCTCCCCTGCACCCCCGTGCCCCAAGGACACACAGGCCTCGAGGATGCTGGGTTTCACCCTCAAAGCTGAGGTGTGGTGGCCCAGCATCTCTGACAGAGCAGAGAAGCAGCTGAGAGGAGAGTTGTCCTTACACTACACCTGCTCCACGCTCTGTGTAGCTCGTCATCATCACATTGAAACTCCAAGGGGAACAGGCCAAGCTGCCACTCAGCCAACACAATTAGAGTTCAAACTGAAAGGAATGAGGCACTTGTCTTTACAAATAAGATGTGGGCCTGCTGATAGATAAAAACTAGCACTGAGAGATAAAAGAAACAGTGAGAAAGGATTCCACTGATTGATGAATGGAAAGAGAGATCTGTCTTTATCAGTAAACTGTAGGTCTGCTAATAAATGAAATTGAAGAGCAAAAGATGAAAGAAACAATGAGGTGAACCATAAATTCCATAGGAATTAAAAAAAAAGGGCAAAGGGGGTATACATTAAAAGGGAATCTTAAAAATTAGGTGTTCCGGGAAGTCTGTACCTCTCAAGTACCTCAGCCAATGGGGAAAGAGAGAGGGAAAATACGGTCAGGAAATTAGGATAAAAAGGAGGCTGTGTCTTCCAAAAATTTGAGAGACCCCAGGGGAATGCCCCATGGCCTCTCCCTTTATTCGAATAAAGTAACAGGACTCCTCTGTCTCCTTTTTGGACATAAACCTCTGGTGCTGGTGGATTAATTTTCCTGACAAAACCTTCCAGACATCCCCAAAAAGAGAGGAGAAGTTGATGAGGCAAGATTTCTCATCCTTAATTGTTCTTCAGCATAGTCACTACAGTCAGATTTCAGTAAAGAAAACGCCCCCGTGCAGCATTTCCAAAGGTGATAATCTTTCACTTCTACAGATAGCCCGGAGGTTACTCAGCAAATTAATGTGACATTATTAACATCAGAAACACTCAAAGCATTCCCAGGTGATGCAGAGGTGTGGGGACCCCTTTCAGCAGAAAGGTTTGCTTTGGCAGTGGAAAGGGGAAGGTCAGAGCTGGTTCCACAGCACAGTGGAGGAAAACCAAGGACAGTCTAATTCTCACCTGTTCTGTAAGAGATTTGTGTAAAGCATTTGCAAGTCTAACACTTAGGATCTGTTCAGAAGAGGGACAGGGAGCATTTCCGAACACCTTCAAAAAGTTAAGGATAAAATAAATAAATAGACAAACAAACAAAAAACCCCGCCCGAAATCAAACAACCAAAAGAACCCCAAAACCAAAACAAACTGAACAAACCTAACCCAACAAAACCCCACTAGCTGCTTTCATTCTTTGTTAGCCTTTTTACTGCTCCCTCTATTTGGGCCTAAAATCTGTTCACAACTGAATTTCTTGTTTCTACAGGCTGTCCAACTCAAAGATCCCTTACCAAAGATCCCTTACAAAATATCCCATCTATAAACTCACATTTGATGAAAAAGAATATATAATTTTCCTGCCTAAATGCCAGGAGCAGCGCTTCTTCCTCCTGAGAGCTCCACATACAATTCCTATTAAATTAAACCGGAAAAATGCTCTCTCATTCCTTTTTAAAGCAGCAGATTACCCATAATCCCTTCCCTAGGAATTCAAATTTTCTTTCCCTTAGAAAAAGGCTCGGTCAAGGCACATCTGAAAAGAGGCCACTTAAAGATCTGCCATGCAGGATTAGAAAGTAAATAAAAGTAAACTCCTGGTAAAAATGTCTCCTTTCATTCCCCAGTGATGAAAACATGGTCTGTCACCAGATGGGTAGCCAGGTGCAAAACTACATTTCCCAAGAGGCCACAGGTCCCAGATCAAATTTCCACACTAACTTTCCTTCTGTAAAAGGCTTTGTGGCCAACTAAAGCTTTTTACAGATGATTTGGGAGGGTGGTGATGCCATTTTTGTGGGTTGTTATTATTCCTTAGGTGAGTAAAAGATCGCAGCTTCTTAAGAGTTGCGCTTTTTTGTAAGTGTTGTTGTTGTTGTTGTTGTTATTGTTGGGGTTTTTTGGGGTTTTTTTTGGGTACCAATTTCTTGAGTTGATGATTTAGCCTTTTAGTTTCACAGTTTCTTGTTCTCCTTTGTGAGAAGGTAATATTGAGTTAAAGCTTTACGTTAGCATGACCAAAGTTTTCAGTTGTTCCGTAGAAGAGGGTTTGAAAAGTAGCAAAATTCACAGTTAGGCCTTGGTAGGAAGGAGTCAAGCAGCAAAACATGCATTCCAAGGAGAAAAATCTCCAAGCTGTTTGCAAACAAGTGTGTGTGCCTCTCTTGCCTCAGGCTGCTGATCAAATTATGGGCTGGGTTAGCTGAGGATTCAGAGGCTCTGTATTTGTCAGAGTCTACTTGTAAATATAGTTAGCATTTGAAAAGCCCTTGCAGATTCATTAAGTGGCCTAATAAAATGAGGAAGAAAAGTGAAGTGAAATAGAAAAGCTCTTAATTAACATCACGGAATTGTCTTTTCCATAAGGTATGCAAAGGAGCTTGTTTGTTTTTCAGTCCCAGTAATGTTTAGATTATGTCCACTATATCATTTTTTTTTTCCTAGGAGAGTGAAGGTGGAGATTTCTTTCTGAATAATGCCTGAGTCCTATGTGTTTGAATTTGGTGCATGAAAGGAAAAAAAAAAAGCATTCAAAGACTTTGAGACTAGGCTTATGCTTTCAAAGATACTTTGGTGCTCACAGAATCAAATATTAATACGCTGAGATTTAGGTCCTAAATATTAAGGCAGATGATATCTCGAAATCACACTGCTTAGCTTGCTGGCTTGAAGTGCAAAAGTCTCTTTTTGTACCAGAGAGAGATTTACTCTCACAATTGATTAGAAAAACTGTAAGCACACAATTAGAGTTTGTTTTCACCGAAGGCTTCAGAGCAGCAATCTACCTCCTATGTTCCTTATTGTTTAACAAGGCACCTGCTGGGACTTTTTATGTGTGGAGGTTAGGTATATTTAGAAGTATATTCTGATTTAAATACATGTTATTTTGATGTGATCTACTCAATTATAAATGCAGAACTCTGATATAAAATCACAGCTCCTCCTAGAGAACTAATATCTAGGCTTTAATTTAACTATTAAGCATTTCCAAATATACACACTTAATTAAAGCATTAGGGAAACCTCTTGTAGAGGGCAAACAAGGATCCTCCGCATTTTTCACCCCAAATACCCCTTTCTGTCTTTGAAACTTAGTTCTCCACATAACAAAACAAGTTTTTTAGTGCTGCTGGGTTTACAGATCCGAAGGGGACTGATTGCCAGGATGTTTTAATATTCCTCTGCGGCACTGGAGGATGCTGTTGCCTCTAACCTCATTGTTCCTCTGCTTCTCAAGAAGTGGGGACTCAAAGAGGGTCTCCAAGAAGTGGCAGCCACTGAGCAGAGCAGAAGCCTGAGCTGGGGAGATGCGTTCACGTGGAGCCAGTGCACGGGCATATGCTGTCAGAAATGAATGCTAATTGCCCTGGCATCGGCAGGCCGATGAAGCTGATTGGTTTTTAATTTCCTGGCGCTGGGATTCCAGCTGCAGGCAGCACAAACAGAGCCACCTTTCGCAGGTGTTGCTCAGGCTGCGCCGGTGGCTCTGTCGCACGCGGAGATTTCCTCTGGAGATTTCTACCCAGGCTGCTCCGTTCTCCATCGCTACCTCCCCGCCAGCTCCCGGCCGTCCTGGCACGCCACTGATTTCTCAGGGATTTGGGCTTTTGTGGAGAGCAGCACAGCAAATTGGGCCTCATTTCTTCTTCTCTGCCTCCTTCAGGCTTTGCTTATCCCTTCAGCCTTACGGTGTTTCCAAGCAAGTGTTTGTTGCAGCAATTGGTGGGTAAAGGCAATATTATAATAGGACAGAAAGGCAAGTTCAGGGCAGCACTAGACATTGTTTACTGTTCCAGTTATTTTAAGAACAGGGAAATATTCTGGAGGTGGAGCTTGCTGCACACAGCTGGTAATAAGAGGGGATGAGGAACTACAGTGTTGCCTTTCGGTGAGGTAAATAATAATACAGGCAAGTTGTCCTTTCCCTCTGTCTTCCTCCGTGTTTGCTATAACATTGCAGGGGGGAGAACCTAAATCCTGCCTGCCCTGGGTTAGCACAATGCAGATCAGTTTATGTAAAGCTGGTGGTGAAATAGAGCTGTGTATCTACAATTAACACCTGCTTGGAAGGGTTTGCTTAACTCTGAGTTATCACAAAATTTACGTACTCTCAGTTTGATTAACTGTGGATAAAGAGTTATAGAGTTGTTTTTAAGACGTTTGTAAATCTTTCCAGGAAACTAAAAGTGACCTGTTCAGCTGCACATTGAAACCTTGATGGGCGTTGTAAAAAATTAAACACCATTTATTAAGTGAGGGTTTTCTTTCTTTCCCCTTTCCTTTCCTTTCTCCAATCTGCTGACTGGGCAGCTGATGTCATTTACATTTCTCAGTTGGAGAAATACGAATTACAGTTATTTATATTTTTTGAACAGAGTTTAAAACCCAGGAGTGGGTAGCTGGGTATACAATGAGCAGAAAGGGCCAGAAGCGGCATGACCAGGTAGATCCACCAGCTGAGCAGGTCTGGGTCTGCCAGTTCTGAGTGTTTTACCCACTTGTCTAAACCAAGAACGTGGATTTTGCTTTTTCTTGAGATGCATTTCTACTCAGTAAACTTGTATCTGATAAATTTGTCAGGTGTTTTAAACTGGTGACCTTCAGCTTTTGCTGGCTTAAATGGAAGTCTCCTGAAAGCTTCCTAAAGGGGACATGGAGTGTTGTAGTGTGACTTGAGGCCCAAGGGACAATGGATATGATCCTACTGATTCACTGCTTGCATGTCTTCAGAATTAGGGCAGGGACTTCAAAGGGTCACCAGAGTTTGAGAACAAACACAGTCCCTGTAGGAGAGGTATTTAGGCTGCTTGGCATTTGGAAGGCATTGACAGCTACAAGGACAAGTCACCTAAGGAATGTGGGATCTCGTGAGCTTGTTTTGGTCATTTCCAGCTGACCACTCAAATTTTCCAATGACTTCCTCTCTCCCCATCTTCTCTCGCTGCCCAGAGATGGTGCCCCACTTTGTAGGTTTAGAGAACCAGTAGGTGATATTTTCCCTAGAAACATGTTGCTTTTCATGGGAAGTTGAAGATTTACTGTGTTAACCAGAAAGCAAGTTCTGTCGAGGCAAAACCCAAAGAAATTTTGGGCTGTGGTAGCCGCACGTGTGATTTTGTGTAACCGAAGTGAGAAGTCAAATGAGCAGATGTTCTAACGTGCTGCAATCTGCATGCGCTGCAAACTGAATTGCCTGAGCATCACAGGAATATCTGAAACCTGTGTAGGATGGCACTGAGGTGAGGCTACAGCAGCTGTAAAAGCTCTGTTTTGGCATTTGACCATCTTCTGAACATAAACAGCAAAATAACTCATCCATCCCCAGGATCAGGAATGGCTGTGCTAGTTAGCCTCAACTTAAACCTTGAGGGTTTAAATTGGCTTTATAGCCAAATACACACAGACTGAGGTCAGACAAGGTACTGGCAGGTTATGCAGGCAGGCTGAATCTTTTATTTTTATAAAACTCACTGGAATCCATTTGCAACAACAGATGCCATGGAGTGCATCTGCCTGATCATTCACCACTGATAATAGAGCTGGAGATAGCTCAGTGAGCCTCTTCATCACGAATTTCTATTTTCTTTTATAGTCTTAAATATTCTCACTGCCTTTATCTTAGAAAACATATTGCACTTTAGGTTCTATTTCGCTGGTTTTTGATCACTGCTGTTTTTAAGGCGCTATTGCTTTTCCCCTTTGCTAAGTTCAGCTCCTTATTCCTAAACAAGAAAAAGTATAACTGAATAAACTAAACCCTTTTTTTTTTTCACTTTGTCATTCATATGACTTTGGAAAGCAGTAAGCTGCAGATACTTTTGGGTTTTGTGTGTGTGAACCTGCAGTGAAAATCAACCACTTTCCTGTATTTGATTCTATGAAATACTTTTTTTTTTTCATTGCTTACCCAGAAAAAGACACTTCAACATTTGCAGTCAGTAAATGTTGGCAAGCAGATAGCTGTGCACTGATTTTCCTTATTTTTCAAATTTTTATGTTTGGCATTACTTGCAAAGGGCATTCTTCTCTTACAGAGTGTATTAAATTGGGATATAACTTTTGTTTCCCTCTGGATAAATCCTATTCTAACCCCATCCATTTTGGATACATCCTTATTCTTATCAGATATTGTTCCTGTATCTTTATTTGATTACTGAGATTGGTCCATTTGATGAACTTATCTTCAGAGAAGCTGAGAAATAAGATTACATGGGCTCGATTCAGTCTGAGAAGCAGCAGCAGATTTGCATTTGCTTTGCACTGATGTGCTGCCTTTCCCCACTCAGTAGTTGAACCACTCCTGTGCAAACCTCCCCCTGCTTTCATTTACAGTCTGAGACAAACAGATGTTCGGCGAGATGTTTAGCATCTGAAATGATTAGTCTGCTCAGATTCGTGCATTTATTTACTTTATATTACGTGAGGGTTTGGGGGTTGGTTTGTTTTTGTTTTTTTCCAGTTGTGTTATGAAGAGAAAAACTTCGGCGTCCCACTGTGAGTTTCTCATCTTCAAGCTGCAGCTTCTGCCCAGCAATAGGGCAGTGAACAATGGCCCATCAGAGCTGCAGGAAGCAATTCAAGATGTACTGGGTAATGAAGAGCAAATGTACTCTCGTCACCACAACAACATGGAAGATGCTCTTAAATTTTATGACAAATCTTCTGCAAAAGTCCAGCTGCAAGAGAAATGTCTTGTGGAAGAGCAGAAATAGAAAGCCTTCATTCATCAGCAGTGTCTCTTTGATGGCTTTTTTCTTTTTTTTCTTTTTTTTTTTTTTCAAATTCAGATAAATGGATATATCCCACAAGCCAAGGTCAATGGTACACATTTTCCTTGCAGTAGCTACACCAGAATCATCATGTTTGTGTAGGTGAGCACTGGTCTCTTGTCACACCAAATACCAAGAACGCAGGAGGTGGGTTTTCTTTATATCTCTGTATTAGAGGTACATCATATTTTGGTAATTGCAGAGTGAACAGTGTTTCTGGTTCAAAGACTCTTGAGCTGTAGAGGCAGATTTCCCACCTTCCTTTGGCTTGGCATGCTGCAGTAGGTCTGTAATTTATTAAAGATAGCATTATTAGTGTTTAGTGCTGGGGAACGACCACACTGGTTAGGCCTGCGGGTGAAATCAATGCCATGCAGAACACTACGTCTCATTATTCTAATTCTGCAGCTAAACTGATGGGATGTTTAAAAGTGTGATGGATAAGTTGGAAGGTAAGCCAAGGAGCAAGATCTCTTTGGTCTATGAAGGGACTGGATAAAAGACAATAGAAATGAGAACATGCAGGCTGGAATGTAGCAGCTGAAATAGCGTAGTAGTGATTGGTGTTTATGTGCATACCTGGCATAGATAATTAACTCATTCAGAGACATTTGATAGATAAAGGGCAGAATAATCAACAGGAAAATGCATGATCTGACACCTGAGAAACTGATTATGTGTCTATGAAACGACTGATGACTTGTTTGGGCCTGCTCGCTGGATGTCTGGTGATGTTTTGAACTAATTCACTAATGAACATCTGAACTCATTACTCACTGAACTAATTCACCTGACTGGTAAATTTGGACTTGAGCTGTGGCTGTTGGTGGGAACAGACCCAGGGAAACAAGGGCTGATGGATGAATGCTGTGGAGTACTTTGCATTAGTATTGGCTAATGGGTAAAGAATTAATTATGGCAACAGGAAGAGCGATGAATGGTCCTTGCAATAAAATTTGGGGAGGTGAAACCTCCTGTAGAAGGAGCAGCTGAAAAGCAAATTCGATCAAGACTTGGGTTGTTATGCCCTGTGCCTCTCTGGTAGAGGAAGAGAGCCATGATGGAAGCACATCTGGGAGATTTATGTTTACTTGTCAGTCACACAGTTATAAAAGTTGAGGAATGCAGATGCAGTTAAGTTACTTAAAGAATTAATGAGGCTGCTAGAACATCACCCATTGTATTTTTCTGGGTGTTGGGGAGAGAAAAAGAATCTATGTGATCTTCCATTACAGTTTCTGCTAGAGAGGTGATTCTTTCAGCATAGGTAAAGAGAGGTGGAGAGAAAAAACACTCTTTGGTTTTTGACAACAAGAAAATTACCTCCCTTTCTACTGCAAATCTTTCTGGTTTGAGGAGACAATATTTCCTAGAATGAAAATAACAATGCTGGTTTGAACGGTACATTATAAGGCACAACAGCTTTCCCACTGCATTCTGGTTTATGTCTCTCCTATTGTATTTTAGTGTTTCTCTGAAATGAGCAAGCTGTGTCCTGTCCTTGTTTCAGTTTTCCAACGAGTGTATTGTGTCAGATCACTAAATACAGTGTATTTACAACTATTACTAACAAATCAGATTAAATGGCCCATGATTCTTTGGTTCTTGGTTTAATCAAACACTTCATTTACTTTTTCAAAAAGCAGGAATAGATCTCAATTATGTAACTATTTTTCCCTAGAATTCTATGGAAAAGCTCTTTTTTTTCAAACCTTGGTAGGAAAAAAAAAAGCAATACTGTTCTGAGCTTCTGTATAAGCTCCTTCTTGTTCCTTGCTGTCACTCTGTATGGGTCATACATTTTTAGTAGTAGAATAAGAATATAAATCTCTAAATATATGCTTTATTCATATAGACAAATAAATAAATGAATTGCCCTAAAAATTGGAAGTGCCCCTTGGGATTCACTGAGCCATTCACAACCTAAGCTTGACAGACAATGATTTACCAAACCATCTATAACTTTTATTTGAAAAACAAGGACAATTAAAAATAGTATGAGGCATTTTGGTCATGAATTATTCTGACCAAGATTGTAACTAGAATTTTATTCCAATGCCTAAATGAAATATCTCCCTGTATATCCAGTGAGTTTCATTATAGCTTCAGTTTTATTACCTCACTTTGAGAGATTTAATCCTTTTCTTGGAAATGCATTACTCCTCAGAAAGTACAAATAAAAATGAAATACAGCAATTTTTTTTTTTGGGGGGGGGGGGGGAGAAGAATAACAGGAGGGAAGGAATCAACTTTTATGTTTAAGATGACTAAACTTTTATGGTATTATTTTATTGAGGTGCTCTTAGCATTGTAACAGCTTTTCGAAAACTCAGGAAGGGTGAAGTTTAGAGGCTTTTGTAGAAGCCACAGACCTGTGGTAGCCCTTTTCCACCTCAGCAGCACTTCCAGTAGGGCAGTGGCTGTGCTGGGTTCCTTGGAGGGTCCAGGTGCCCTGGATGCACAGCGGGGGAAATTTTCTGTTACCAAAAGAAAAGGGACGGACGGAATTCCTCCTTTCCAAGCCAGGTGCCAGCACCTCAACCACCCACCTCTGTGCTTTGGAGCCTCTTTGGATGAAGACCAACAGCTCCTGGGATGAGGGAAATGGCAGAGACTTGCAGAAGGCCACGTTCCTTGCAGGGACTCTTCAAGAGCGGCACGAACCGGGGCATTCCTGTTTTACCCTGGCACTGCTGTGGAGGGGCTGAGCCCCCGGCTGGAGCAGGGACAGAGCGCTGCCACTGCAGCCCCAGAGCTCTGCTGCAGCTCCAGGGCCTTTCAGACGGAAAAGGGCTGCCTACAAAGAGAAATCCTGCTGCACATGAATGTTAATAGGTCCAGCATTTTATTTCCCATGAAAGCCGCAGTTCAAAAAATTTAATAATTTTTGATTTTTGGGTAACCTGGCAAGTGTTTCTTTCCATTCTTCCTTCCCTTTCTTGCTCCAGTTTTCATCAGTGTCTTGGCACTTGTAAATCCAACCTATTTTGTGTGTGAAGGGTGAAGATTAATGCTACTGAATAGGTTTATCTTTTTAACAGTGCTGTCACAGGCTGAAGCATGTTACCCACTGTCTAAAACAAAATTGCATCGTAGATATTTTCTGTCTGAAAATGAATTTGCTCTTTTGAAATGTGAATGGAACTAAAATTGTTGTACTGGTAGATAAAGATATATTTTTTTAACCTATTTTATTGCATTTGTGCAAACAAATGCAGCATGAGTCTTAAAATGTAACTCAAGAAAAGGGAAAGAGAAAAGAAAAAAAAAGAAAAATTGAAAACAAAGGTAAGGATTGAGATGGAAACACAAAACAGAAGAGTGAAAAATTCCTGCAATTAAACCCAGTGGTAGAGTTTAGATGGAAAAGACACAAGGTCAGAATTTTAAAGTTCTTGGTGCTCAGCTGCTGTGTTTTGCTTTTTGAAGTGAAACCACTGACATGGAAAATGATGAGCAAAGTAAATTGATCTTTCTGCACAATAATGATGAAACTCATATGATAGATCCCTCTGAGAATAAAAAAAAACCCATGAGGATTCTGAATATGAAGTAGTAGAAAAGCCTTTCTTCTTGTAGGACCTATGGAAAGTTATAGGAATGGAATAGATTATAACTTCTTATATATGTGGCAAATATTTGATTGAGATTGAGGTTGGAGTACCCAGGAAGAAAGAGTTTCACCTATTAATTGTTTTAATTTAAAAATCATAACACTTAGAGGAGAATATAAAGTCTCAATCTACAGAGAAATTTCCAAGACAGGTACTCTGTAGTTAAGCTCACAGAAAATGAAAAGTGAATGGAAACTGCACATGAAGAACATGAACAGATAAAAATGGTGCAAGTCCAAGTGAAGGAAATTAAATAATGCTAAAAGAAACCGAACCACCTTAATTCATCCCTGTGTGTTGTGTAAATGTAGTGCCTGCAGAAATTTCTTCAACCACCACAAAGACAGAACTCCTGAAAATGCTGTCCTGAGCACTGACTGTGCCCAGCCCAGAGCTGCCTGCAGAGAGCGGGGAAGGCACCAGCCGGTGTCACAGGCTGCCTGTAACACATGCTATGGGTTCTGTGCCTAAAACACCAGGGAAGATTCATCCCAGAAACCTTCACCTACCAGCTCTCTGTGTCTTATTCCTGCAGTAGATCCCACTCCTGAAGATCTTCTCCTTCCTTTTTTAACTGTGAGTTTGTTGGTTTTTGGGCACTATGCAGAAGCTGACCTTTGGCACACCCTGACCTTCCCTGTGATGCTTGTAACTCATGTAAATACTGAGATGTTTTCTCTCAGCCTCTTCTGGAAGAAGCAGTGCTCAGACAGCTCAAGGAGAAGGTGCTGCTCACCAAAGCTCAGGCTGAGACAAACTGAAGGTGCCAAGAGGTTTGAACAAACTGGAGACCAGAACAGAGATGGTGATAGCAAACTGGGTATCTGGAAGAGACCTTCCAGGAGCCACATAACTGCAGAAATCGTTGTCAGTGAATAAGATATTCAAAGATTTCTGGTGACAATGGAAAACCCTTTCACCCTAATTTAAGGATGAGCAGCTTTGCATGTTTCCTGCTCTTATGCAGACACTGCTCTGTGCCTGATCTGATTAACACTGACAGCAGAAACCTTAACCATGCCTTTCCAGCCTTGGACTCCCTTGTCCTTACAGGATGGAAAGTCAACGAGGCAATAAAACTGCTAGTTAAAACATTGTTTAACACATTGTCATAAGTACAAAACCAGCTTTTTTTTTCCTTGGGTATTGAGTGCTAAGCTGCTGGTTGATGTTACAGACTAGTCACAGATCTCCTATTACAGGCTGAGGCAAAGGTCCTGTAAAGTCAACCCTATTCCCTAGTGAGAAGGGCAAGATTTTAGAAAGTTTCCACGGAGCAATCCAACTCCAGGCTACTGCGTGGGAGGTGCTTTGGGAAAACCTTTCCTAACACTTTTAGTGTGAGCAACAGGGGTTGTAGCTGATGCTCGAAATCCCCCTTTCAATCACTGGATATAGAAACTGAAACCTGTTGCCCTGAGCTTGACCTGGGAAGAATACCCAAAGAAAAAGGCCTTGGAAGTTTTCCCCAGTCCAAGGTCTATTATTATTAGACGTCTTACTAGGGAGAATTAGGACCTCTTATTTTGGGAGAATTACTTGTGACCCCGGGAGTGTTTAGGAGTGTTTAGCAGTAATCTCTGCTCACTATGCACAAAGCTACTTTGCCGCTCGCTCTTCCGCCCAACTGCCTGGTCTCGGTTCCAGCTCTCTGGGCACAGATGGCTTCCTCCCGTGCTGATCTAAGCCTTTCTTTGAGTATCTAGCACACTTTCACTCCCTTTTCCCCACAGACGTTCCTCAGACTGACGATGAGCCCTGGCAGCAGGGCTGTGCAGGCACTGGGGTGCGGTAGCAGCACTGAAGCCGAACACGCTGTCCCTGCACGCCCCAGGTGCATCTGGGGCCATCACAGGTAGGGCCAGCAGCTGGAACAGGCAAAGAAAACCTCACTTATGGCCTGGGCTCCAGGTACAAGCTTCATTTCTCGTCCATGTTTGCTCCTCAGCAGGATCTCTGGACTGATGCCAAACCCTCAGGCCAGTTCAACATCACTCACACATCCCGTTGAGAAGAGGTAAACACAACTTGTCAAAAATACAAGCACGGGACAGTCTGGAGAGCTCCAGGAGCTCAGGTTTGTGTAGACAAAGCCTGGGAGATCAGCCAGCAATGCCATCTGCCCTGGAGTGGTGCAGGGCCAGCAGCTGTGCCCGTGCTCTGCTGAGAAGCCCCTTCGCAAAGCACCCACCCCTGCCCTCTGCCCACAGCCTGGCACCCAAAAACCAGTGCTGGGAAAGTCCTGCCTGCCAGCTCTGCTGCTCTGAACACACACAGCATGGAAAGCTCTCCTCTGCTCTTGTGATTAAGGTCTGCAGAAAGCTCTGACCTGTCAAAACCAGCAGAAATGCAAAACGTTTCTCTTATTGTGCATAGGAGGACAAGTTCTGATGGAGAACAATCTCCTACTCGAGAGAGTTTATTCTACTTTATAAAGGACACTTGGAGACAAAAAGTGTAATAAAACCCCAAAGTCCTAGTACAATACCTAACACTGCCACTAAATGTATTTATTTATTTATTTTTTAAAAGCAGGAGGAAGACCTTAATCTGTTAAAAAGCAGGGCAGAGTCAGCTGTCAATTATGGAAATAATATATGCATGCAATCTCCTTCTATCTCCCTTTTTATTTTCAGAAGTAATATATTTTTCTTTCTTTCTCGCAATCCATTCTGCCAACCTCCTCAAGCACAGGTCTCTATTTACAAGGCAAGTCCAACTAAGAACAATCCTGCTTCCAGATCCATACCTCTTTTCCCAGAAGTGCTTGGGTATTGGTTCAGAAAGCAGGCAATGAAATAAAAATAACAGCAGAAAAGTAACCTGAGTGATCTGGAAAAATAAAAAAAATTCTCCACTGAATGCTCAATAATAAGAAGAAGAAAAATAAACAGAACAAAAATAAAGATATTGATAACTTATTCTCCTGTCTCTTGCTGCTCTAAACCTGGGAATGTATTTTTCAGCTCCATCAGGCAAGTATTTCCTCTATGGAGAAGCCCAAAAGATTTCAAGTGGAGAATTAAATAGTTTTCTATAACCTGCTAGAATCTACTAAAAAATTATACCCTTTTTGTAGGAGTGTTGGTGGGATTTTCCCCTCAAATGCCTTAACGAGCCGGAGCTAAAGCTGACGCTGCTTCTCGGGACGGGGTTTGAGGTTGATGCCGCTTTAGCCCGTTTCTCTCAGCAGCGCTGGGGCAGGGGCAGCTGCTGGGAGCGGTCCCGGCGCTCCAGCCGCGCATCCCGGGACTGCGCCGCGGATTCCTCAGCGCCATCTGCTGCCGCTGCCGAAGTTACGGCCGGGAATCATTTTAATTAATTTATTGGTTGGTTGTTTGTTTGTTTGAAATTATTACTTGTATTTTCAATTACTGCAGAGGAAATGGGGATTTCCTGGGGAACACGGGAGCAAACGTGGCGGGCAGGGAAGCAGCAGGGTGTTGGATTTGTCGGCAGCGCGGTGCCACCTGCACAGTGCTGCTGTTCCCAGGCACCTGCACACAACGCAGGGGGCTGGGGCAGAGCCCAGGCAGCCAAGGGCCACGGCAGCTTTTGAATAGCCCCTGCTCCACATCACAGTCCGTGCTGGGAGCTGTTCGCAGGGAGCAAGTAGAAATGGGAAGGTGTACTTCTAAATCCACTTAAATTAGGAACTGGGAGACTTGGGCAGAGGGCAGCGCTGACAGGCCTTGGGAAGCTACAAAGCAGATAGTTGGGTAACACAGACATTATTTACAGCTGAGATTCCCAGCTGGATAGGTATCCCAAAGATCCCCGCCTGCCTGTCTGCCTATCACCTTTGTATCCTGGGAATATACAGCCAACAGAACAACTTATCATGCCTTTTCCCTTGTACTAATCTCAGTAATTTACTGGGGCTGGATATTAAAATGTCTTTCCCTACCGCCAGGCATTTGCATATATCCATCAGCCAGCTTGTATACGTGGGATGGGAGATGATTTAATGCTGCCAGGGACGCTTAAGATGTGGATAAATGTTTTTGTAAGGATTGTTAATACTGTCATGCCAAGATTTAGGAAGCCAAAGACTTGTCCTAGGCATAATGACTGGCTGAAGCAATCCTGGAAACATCCCTGTCTAGGGCAGTTGTACTTAAGAAAGATTTCAGAAAACAGTATCTAGTCACAAAATATATAGCAGAATAGAACTTCACCCTAATCATTTTAATCCAAATACAAATTCAAGTTTCTTGACAGAATTTTCCCAATGCTTCTGCAGTTTGAGCCTCCAAGTATTACAAAGCTGAATATTTGCACGTCTGATCTGCCTGGACACTGGCCCAAATTAGCTTTGTGCATGGCCTGGAGCAGCTGTTCTGCATACAGGATGGCAAGAGGGAATACCAGGAGGAGGAGTAGGAGGGTACATACCTGGGGCTAGGACAGACATAAATTCAATAAGCACGGACAGTGGAAGTGGCGAGCAAGTAGATTAATATTAATTACTGGCAATGATTTACATTTTGTGAAGAAATTACTTTTGCTTATATGCAGTTTCTCAACTACAGTTTGAATACAGGTCTCTCCTGGCGTCTTTGGGGGGAAAAAAGAGAAGTGCAAAATCTTGGTAGATTAAAAAATGTCATTAACTTACAACTATACTTCCTGAACAAGAATATTTTCACTGATATAAGCCCTGAAGATTCAGGAAATCAACTGAAAGACAAAATCACGCCCTCAGAATTGTGTGCTTTGCAGTCCCTGGGTGTAGATCTCTTCCTGGTGTTCCACATCTGCTTGATCCTCCTTTCCAGCCCTCCTTGCAGCCAGGCACAATCCAGCTGAACCCAAACACATGAACTTAGCCAAGACCTCGAATGTTCTCCTGGCCTAAAGTGCTGTCAGTGCCTCAAGGCTTTGAGAGAGGCAGCATCTGAGTCTGTTACAGAGATGGTGAATGCTTTGGAAATGCAAACAAGCTCTGGTGATTTGGGAGATGCATGTCTGCTGTTAATGTGCTTTCCCCAAGTCAGAGTTCCAGTTGTTTGTCTGAGGGGGATCCACGGCAGGCCCGTGTTAATTAATTCAGTATCACAAGACAGAACAAGAACAAGAGGAATATCTACAATTCTCTACTGCACCCCACAAGAATCTCCCAGAAGAAATAACTGCTGGCTTTACTGAACTGATTCTTATGCCAGTAACCAACAGAAAGAATGTAAAGGAACCTGAGCCTCCTCATCAATGAATTTAACATTATAAGCAGGTACTTTTTCAGTAAAATATTTACTTTTCCTACCTCTGCGTGGAGAGGTATTTTGAATTAGATTAAGAGCCTGGTGCTTAAGCCCACCTGTGCAGGTTCATTTGCAGCATGAGAAGTGCAGTGACTCTCCTGCAGACACTCTGTGTGTTAGAGCTCAGCTGGGGCCACGGGGACCCACGTTCTTTGCTTTTTCTTCTTAATTACTTGCCTTCTCTTCTCCAGGGCATTGCCCAGACATGTCAGGATTTAATTTCTTAACAAAGAGGAAGAGATTGTTTCTCTCGCAGAAATGTGGAAACCAAACTCTTGCTGTGGAAGCTGGAGTTTCTGTTGGGATTAAAGGATCTTGGCCAATTCACCCCTAAAGATCTACTCTATTGCCTCTTGCTACTGTATGATTTTTGTCAGGAAGAATTCAGGTTTCCAGTTGGCTTTGGCTTAGTGGATGTCTGTTGAACTAAAAGTATTTTTTAACATGTCACTTTCCTCTTTCCTATCCACAGTCCAGTGTGTCTGAATTTCCATTTCAAATACAGCTCAGATCTGACTAATCTTTTGCTTCTTCAACATTTTCAAGGAACTGTAAATTCCGCTATTTAATTAATGGGTCAAAGAGGCTGAGCTGCCTTCATGCAAGATAGAACCTTACAGTGATTAATTAAAATTGCTCTCACTGTTCCAGCTTGGTAGAGAGACTTGAGCATGGCATATTCTGCTACAGAGTGCAAAACAAAGTGTGCTAAACTTGGAGAAGCAAAGGAAAATGTGATTATTACAAATGGGGGAACAATTTTTCCAGTATGAAGAGACTGATTTTTAAAGGACACTTTCAAGAGTTATGGTGTACTTAAATTTGATCAGCCTTAATGTTCACTCCCTTATGCTATGCTGCCAGATGTCTCTGGGTTCAGAGGGCTCCATTTTACCCTTTAAAAAAGAGAAGGAACAAAAATACTACTTACATGAATTCTGCAGAGCACCGGTGCATCACACAGTCTCCTCTGGTTCTTACAGCAGCAGCCAAGTAATGAGAAGTAATTTCCAGAATAACATGTTTTCAGTATGCAGAAGGCAGCAAAAAATGGAACTATATTAATTTGAGATGCTATCAGACATATTAGGGAGAATTCTTTTGGTTTGCTGGAGGGACAAAAGTCTTTCGTTGGTCACTTACTTTAGACCTCCTTTATGAAACTCTAAGCTGTGGCATGACTGGAAAAATATTGGAAAGAACCTGAATTTGAGAAAGAACATGCTGATCTCTACTTGCTTGTTTGCTGGGTCAGGTAATATGTGCTTTGTTCTTTTTAATACAAACTTCAGCTTTTGTGGAGTGATAGCTTTGTAATTACAATCACAATCTGGCTCATCTGTGTTTAAAGGACTTTGGGTTTTGCCTTGGTCCTCTCTCTGTGTCACAGCTGTAATATACCGGTGCCTGAAGAGGTATAAATCTAAATGCATGATCTGTTTTCCTGTCAAGGTAAATTATCTGTTTTCTATCAAGATGTTCAATTTGTAGCTGGGGATCTAAGGCCAAAACCTCAGCAGATGCTTGGATGGAGAAATGAAGCTGGACTATTGTCCTAGTGGTGTGGCTCTGGAAGTGACCTGAGGAGCTCCCTCCTGGGGAATATCACATCACTGTGCTCCCAGTGGCTCAGCCCTCCTGGCAGGGAGTGGACAGGAAGCACGAGGTGCTGAGGTGGTGATGGCCACTGGTGCTGTGCTGCTCCTCCGGCTGCCTCCTGCAGCTTCTCATTTGTGACCGCAGCCGGCCAGGTGTACAACACGCTTTCTCCTGTTCACTGGGTGGGGAGTTCAGGTGTTTCCACCCTGTGCACAGGTCTGGGACTGCACTCGTGATGATCCTGGGTTGGCGTGGTGAGGGAATGCCAACACAGCAGCTAGGAACGAGGGCAGTCAGAAAATGGAATATTTTGAGTTACTCTCAATTGAACAGACCTCTTATTTACTGTGTGCCTGTCTCTTGTGCCTTTCTTTCTGTAAAATACATTCATTTCATCCTTCAAAAACCCTCTCTAGCTCCCAATGAGAGGATTCCTCGGGAGAAACAGCAGGTGAAGCTCCGACAGTGGATAATAGAAGTAATTTCCTTTGTGCCTTTTAGAAACCTCAGCTTAACCTGTTTTCTTTCTTTCATGCACACTCACAGGTCCGCCCCTCAGTTAAAAGTTTAAATGCTGATCAGCAGGAGCTGACTTTAATCACCACATAAAGGCCACTGACAAACAGCTTTCCCGGTATGGATCCTGTACATGCTTTTCCCTTTCCACACTGCATTTAAATTCGGAATTAACCCCACAAACACCCCACTGATGTGAGATCCAGACCGCACTAGCACTGCCATCTGCTAAAAGATCAACAGTGCAACCCAAGCCATCAATGACAGCAAAAGGTGGCACTGGGTTTGTGAATGGAATCCTCCTGCAGCCCAAGTTATATTTATTCCCCTTTTGTGCTGGATGCAGGGGTGTCGAGGGCAGCGGTGGGTGCTGCCCTGAGTGGGTGCTGCCCTCAGCACCACGATCACAAAGCCTGAGGGCTGGTTCCCTGCAGCAGCCAGCAGTGATTTCCATGACAACCAGCAAGCTGATTACTCAATTACAGCCTTCCTTTTAAAAAGTGACATCAAGCCAAGGGGACAACACATCCTCGGCTTCCCATGGTGCTTGATTTTCAAAGCACTGAGCTATGTTTAACTTTTTAATATACCTTGTTTGCCAACCTAGTCCTGGATCTCCTTTTTTAAAATGTTATTATTTCATCATTATTTTGTTCCAATTGTTCTTTGAAACGCCAAGAAAGTGAAAAGCTAGTTGAAACACACAGTTTTTCTTGCTGCAGGAAAACACGCAGATGCAACCAACACCAAGTGAAAAGCCTTACTGGCATGGGAGGACTGTGACAGATGCACTTTTAGGGGAGTGCTGGAGCCATGATCTATTTTACAAAATGTGCCAAACCTGTCACAAGAAACCTCAACAGAGCTACCCATGCTGCAGCCTCTGAAACTGAGTTTTCTCTTCATGCTGTGCAGGCTTTTCATACCTAATGTGCTCCTGTAGGTATCAGCGTGCTGTTCTCAGAGCTGATGCATTTTTCATCCTTCTGCATGAGCAGAGATTACGGGATATTTTTCTGCAACTTAAGAAAGGGAAACAGCTGAGCACACACTTGTGGTACAGGCTTTCATTGCTTTGTTTAGTTCAGTTCGGATTTATGACATCAGCTGTGCACGAACTGAGGAATTCCTTTGTTTTTCATAGGGATACAACTGCTGTTATGGTGCCTTATGGGGCTGGTCAAGGTCTCCCTCGTGGTGGACAAGAGAGAGCTGTGCAGTGACAGACCCCTGTACCGAGCAAAATGGAACAGCCAGGCTAAGCCAGGGAGGAAAATAGAAGCATGGAAATGATGCCTTAGGATTTTAGCTTTTATATTTTCATATATTTGTAACCCTGCAATTCTTTAGTGTGTAACTCTGAGCTCCATATAGAGTGTTAGCTACTGCTTTTCCCGTTTTGGTCAGACACAACAATTCCTCTCCAGGCCTGAGAATCAAGGACACCTCACTGTTTCAGGCCCTGAGAAGTGGGAACAAAAGTGAGTTGGGGGAGAGCATATGGAGAGAATGGGACTGCACTGCCTGAAGCTGTAATTGGACAATTAACCTCTGATATGCAAATAGACAAAACTTATATCTGTCCCAAAAACGTGTGGCTGTGTCCATCCTGGGTGCAGTCTCTGTGAGACGCCTGCACTGCCCAAGGTGTACCCTGTGAAGGTCTTTTAGTAAATCCCTACCCTTTATCCTTTCACTCTGTCTGGCCTCTGTTCCAGGTCAGCCTCTACAAGGCATCAGAAATAGAAAGCAGCTTTGTTGATGACCTTGCCTGGATTCACAGGATCATAGAATAGTTTACGTTGAAAAGGACACTCACAGGTCATCTCATCAAGCCCTCGCTCAAAGCAGGGCCAAGTTCAAGGTCATACCTACCTTCAAGGTTAATAGACTTTTTCCAGCCAGGGAAAAGGACAGCTCAGGGCCCTTTACAGCCAGCTCTGGAGTATTTCCATGGCCAGAAACAGCCCAGGCTCTCTGGGCCGCTGTTCCGAGGTTTAAGGCCCTCTCTGCTCTCAGTCTGCTCGGTCTCGCGTGTTCCCTGCACAGTGACACCCCGCTCTAGGTCTGCTGGGACAGGTCAGGGGAACATCTCTGCGGGACTCCTCGCGACAACGTCCCAGAATGAAACTGTTTTCACATCTTCCGCCTTCCAAACTGCGTATCCAGCCTGAAGCAGCTCTTGGATTCTGGAGGAAGCTGTCCCAAAAAAGCAATGTTATCTGGAGTGCTCACTCATGGTTCAGGCAAAGAGAAAGACATAGGATTTTAAACCCATAACTTGTAAAGGACTGTGTGCGGCTCGTTCTGTCCTGACTTAATCCCTGGGTTTGTTAGAAAAGTTTTTGCAAGTGGTTTTCCCTTCTCTCTAAAGGTGCCGAGAGGTTCTGGTTGTAAGGAGACTGTGACTCTGCAGAGACAGATTTCTTTTCCTTTCCAATGATTTCTTTACAATATTTCTCCTCTCTGAGTCCGCATCATCTCCCCAGACAACAAAACAGCCACTTCGACCCTCATGACCCAAGGCTGAGGATTCACTTGTTATGTCCTAAAGGGGAAACCCCTCATAGCTGTGTTTTCAATATTAGTGCTGTAGGAAAAGGAAGAGTTGAAGATGTATTTGCTGAACACTGGTATGGCAAGGCATCCCAAAATGTTGGTTTCTTACAATGTTCAGTTTCTCAGTATAGTTGATTAATCTTACAAGGGTTTCAGTTTTCTAAATAAGGGAAGACAAAAACCTTTCCATCACTTTATTGGTACCTCTAGGAACACTGTCCCAAGCTCTAGCAGGTCTTAAATCACAGATTGTGAGGAGCTAGGAGAGTTTACCAAGAGAAAGATCTTTGTTGTCCCCTTTCCCCTAAACACTACTGACCATTATCAGGCACAGGTTAAAATTAGCCTCTTTACCCCATTTATCTGGTTTTAGGACAGAGTTGAGCAGCAGGTTTTCTGCTGGGGAAAACTGTGAGCTCCTCTTGTCTGTCAGGGTAGAAGAAGCTTCTCCATCCCTCCCCAAAGAGCAGATCTTTATCTGAAGTCCAGCCCATTCAGTGAATGCTACAGAAGACAGAAGGGTATATGAGCCTTTCTGATTTCCCCAGATACTCTTAAATTGATTCGTGTGGAGTATAAACAGCAACAACACGGTAAGGGGAACAGAAAACCACAGCAAATGAACTGTTTCTATGCATTTTCTCATGCCTTGTCCCTCTTCAACATTTTTAAGCTAAGCCATAGCCCTTCTCAGTGAAATGATTGACTAAAAAGTGCCTGATTATTTCAGAATTATTTGCTTTGCAAACTGCCTGTGCTATTTTATTTCAAAGCTATGAAAATATAATCTGATTTTCCAACCCATGGGAAAGAGTAGCTGAAGATGAGGTTTTCCAGTCATGTCATTTCAGCGTGTGATGGAGATGTCAACCAGTGCAGATGAGGGAGCTGCCCTGCAAGGCATCTGTGGGAGAAGGTGCAGGGTGTGACTGGCACGGGTGTTTGACAAGGAGGCAGGGACAAGCTCGGAGCACCAAACTGCTATGCTGCTCCTCACTTAATGAGTCAGCTTCCCAGCCAGGCACACTCTAGGCAGGAGAGGTAGAAGGGATCAGCTGGAGTATTACCTGAGCCGTGCTACAGAGTGGCAGTAGAAACAAATGGCAATTTCAAGAAGGTGACAGATCTACATGAGGTGGAGGAGCTTCACTGACTTTGGAGCCTTAAAAGATGTGTAGGTGCCTGAGCTTGGTGTTTAAAGTATGATGGGATAAATGCAGGCAAATATAATCTTGGTATTTAAGACAGCTGTGATGAGCTGTACCTTGTCCTCAGCCTTCTTTTCCTTAAAAAGTCACAGAGTACCAGAGCTGGGAAACCAAATCTCACTAATAATGGACAAGTACATGGATGCTTTAACTAAGGTATAAGCTCTGCAGAGTTTTAGATGGGCTGTGCATTGCAGGGTGGCATCCTGTCTCCTCTCAGAGCCTCAGACACACGTGAGGGCACTCTTTCAGAGAACTGGCAGGAAGATAAAGAGAATTTAGGCTGGGACAGCTAAACTTCCACGTGATATATGTTTGCATCATTATGTCTTGGGAGCACACTTCCTTTCAATTACTTGGTTTTGTGAGGACATGAAGTTGTTTCCTCTCTGTCACTCCTGCCTTTATCCCTTCCCGTCTCCACCCTCAGTGGTAGCTTCTTGCTGTGTAAAGGCATCAAATTAAACAGAGACATCCCTTCCCTTTCTCCCACCACTGTTTATTTTGCAAATGGTAATGATGAATCACTTAGGGGATCCATTTTCTGTGCAACAGGGTTGTTGTTTTTGCAATTGCAAGTTTTCCCAGCACATCATTATTTTCTCTCGTGGTCACAAAGCCATGTTTCTCTAGATGTCTCCTGGGCATGATCAACCAGGATACTGGGTGAGATGAGCAGAGGCCTCCATTTTTATTTATTCTCTCTAGGTTTTATTTATGTATTTGTATATTTTTGAGAACTTGGAGTTTAGACAGTTTAATAGACTGGAAAAATAATTGAGAGAAAGATCCAAATATCTTTTCCCCCCTCTAGGGACACACAAGCCATTTCATTGGAAATACAGAAAGTGGAGAAGTTTGCACTCTTTTCATTAGTGCTTTGGTTTTGTGATAACCATTGTAGAGGCAGAACTCAAAGAGAAGAAGTGACACCTGCTCTCACCTGTGACAGCCCTGGAGTGCAGTAGGACTTGTATCAGGTAAAGCAGACACGAATGCAGGAGACTGAACAGCTTTGCAGAGTCATGTCAGTGCAGCTTGAGGTGTGTGAGTGCTCGAATCTCCCAAACATGAGGTGTGGCTGCATGGAGGGGTCAGAAGAGAGAAACAGCAGCACTGGAGGGACCACAGTGGGTCAGCGTCTGTCACATAGCACAGCACTGAGCTGCACAAGCCCTCCAAATAACTTGCAGAGACCTCAGTCTGTCATTTGATTTTAACTTTCCATCCTCCTTCAAACCCCACCTCACATTTCTTGATCCGTGAGCTCAAACACATCCACGAGTCGTTCAAATCCTCTCCTTAGTCCACTACAAATACACTGCATTTCAGACAGTCCCTGCTCATCAGGATGTCCCTTATGGGTTGGATTGGGATCTGGAGTCAGGCTTGGCTCTCCTGATTTATTAAATGAAGCAGTCCTTGTGTCAGTTGCACTCAGGTGCTGAATTTCATTCCAGTCTGTTGGGTAGTGAAAGAACAAATTCTTTGGCATTTTTATTGAAATATGTTCAGTGCACTTTCAGACACTCACTGAAATTGAGATTTTTCTTTACCATGTAATTTATGATCAAGGGAACACAGCCAATGACAAATTTATTTTACCAAATAAGTCTTTAGTCTTTCCATTTATGTAATATATGTTATTATTTCTATTTTAGAAGGGTGTGATTATTCTATAGTGCTTTCCAGCATTTATATCATCATTGTTCTTCTCCAGGTGATGAAAACACAGAACATCCACTTGCAGAATTCCTGTACCTCCAATTTCCCATCATTTTCCCTAATCCAGGTGATACCAAAACAAAGTATAATCAGATCCCTGAAAATGAGAAGCCAGAAAATGCAGCCCTGTTTGGGGGGGTTGAGTTTCATTTTACAGCCTCATTACAGCTATTGCCCTGACTATTAATTTGTTCTTTGTTGGGAGATTTTAGTTGCTGTTGTTGAAAGCTGACACATTATTAGCAGCAAATGCCCTCCACAAACCTGGCACAACAATCCTGTCAGAGACAACAGATACTGGCAAATATCAATGCTCTGACCTGTGTGATGTTCTGTGCTCCAGCTCCCTAAACCATGCAAATCAGCTGTCACTCAGAACCTCTTCGTTAGGGCCCCAGTCATTTCTGAAGCAAATGAAGAATCAACGCCAGCCACTCGTAATTAGGAGGCTTTTCTCCTGGGACATCGCACAGAAAGGGTGGAGGGAATCAAAGAGGGATCATCCTCACCTGTTCAGTAGGAGCCTCAAGGAAGAATCTGTTCATCTAGGACACCTACACGTGAAGGAGCCCCTGCTGTGCTGGGGGATGCACAGACACAGGATCCATTGCAGGGGGAGCAATTAAAACACCAAGAGGACTGCAATAGGCAGTTATTAAAGACATTCAGACCCCTAGAACTGGATGGATGGACAGCCAGCAAAAGAAGGTCCTGCCTCCCACAAGCACGAGGGTGTTGAGATCAGTCTTGTCTTTCCAGTGGTTTTATTCCATTTTTTGTTACATTTTGAGAACACAAATAAAGATGGAGCAAAGGTGAGAGTTCTGCTTCTCTACCCAATACAGTGTTTTATATAGAAAGCTGAACAGGAACACTTAATCAAACTGCTCCATCTGTGTCAACACTTCTGATGGCTTGAGATGACACTGCTAATGCCTGGACATCCATCATGCCTCTGTAACAGCAAGGTACCCCAAGGAATAATTCAGGGGCCTTCTCCCAGGATATTGCTCAGTGTAAAGTCAGTATTTTAACAGCTTTTCCAATGGGAATATTGCTTATGACAGTTTCATACAGCTGTAGTATTACTGCTATTTATCTTCAAACCCCTCCGATGGTGCTGTGTCCTCGTGCTGCCCTTTCATGCATTGGAATTCTTGGTCTCTGCTTCCACTCTGTAGAATAGAGAGGGAGGAGAAGGTCAAGCCCATGACCCTGGGGAGAATATCTTCACAACCAACATTTAAAGACTGAGATGAGATGTTTTGTACGATATCTTTGCTAGCCTGTACATATTTTCCACAGTGCTAGTCTGGCTACCGTGGAGTGATCTAGATCCCAGACAGTCTAATATCTTGCTCAGAGTGTCAGCAGAGTGCCTTTGGCAGGACATTTGGGTTTAGCTCAACAGTTATTCAAGTACCTGGGCATGTAATGGGTATTTTTAGCTGTAGAAGTAGGCTGACTTTGTGAAGATGTAAGTGCAGGGGTTGCTAAATCTCTTTAACTGATGTCAGTGGCTGGGAAGAGTGCTCAGCATCTGCTGTAAAATGTGCTCTTCAACAGTCTACCAATGTTTTGGGAACAATGGGCTTATTTTAGTTCCTTTTGCTATGTTTATATAGCCTTTGCAACAACTTGCACAAACATGAGTCCTTATCCAGTGCTAAAATGTGTTCCCCATGTTTTACAAAGTGTGCAGTGTTTTCTCGCTGCTTCTAGATTGTTCTTCTCAAATGAAGGCTGATTTTCCAGTGATTCACTTCCAGCTTTTGACACTCTATTTTCTGCCTATAGAGGTGCTTCAGAGAGAAGTGAGGAAAAAAGGATTTTTAATGAAATAAATATACAATAAATATACCAGAACAATGCATTTTACAGCTATGTCCCCTGCCTTTCACTGGGAATATAATCGTATGAAAACATAACAATAAGATACAGAATTTGAGATCTGCCTTTACAGAACTATGAGGAAGTGGGTTGTTCCAGAAAACTGCCTGATAAGCTGACATGAGATTCCTTCCTTGTGGTTCTTTCTGCCACTGATTTTTCCACAGATTCTTCTTGGCGGGTTCTACGAGAAATGCCAGCTCTTTTCAGTTTGAGGAGAAGGAGAAAAAAAAGATGATTACAAATAAAGGGGGAGGGGGAAATAATAAAATATTTAATCTTCCTTAATGATAACTTCATTATATCTTCTCATTACAGTAATTGCAGGTTTAACTAACAATTTTCCCATTGTGCAAGCTCTGGAGAGGCTGGGAATTTAATAAACAGTTAGAATAATACCACACAGTGAAGGCAAAAGGTGAAATTGCTACTTGGATGCATCTCTTTCAGCTAAACTGTGCAGGATCAAGGGGTCACTCAGCAGAGATAATTGTTAATGTGCCTCCGAGGGGCAGCCAGGCAGACAAACGTCCCCGTGTTCTATTGGGCTGCCATTTGATCACAACTTCAGTCCTTGATTACACTTCAGAAATGATTAATTGGTTAATACTTAGACACTCTCCAAAATGGACAACAAGGAGGGGACACCAAAGTGAGGCCGTTGCATTCAGCTGCAGGTGCCCCTCAGAGCAGGAGAACCTTGTGGTTCTGTCGTGGTCCCACTGTACTGGTTTGAAAGCAAAACCAGTGAGAAACTCCAAGTCAGAAGTACAATTTAATAGGGAAAAACCAAAATAAATGCAATAATACAAAAAGAAACCACTGACAGAGTCAGGATACAACCTGACACCCTGTCAGTCAGGGTGTTGGGAGCAGTTCAATAAAATAGTGGCTGCAGTCCTCCAGAGTTCTGCTGAAGATGGTCCTGTTGAAGCAGTGATCCTGTAGAAAAGGTCTGGTCTTCACCTGAAGGTCCAGTGGTAGCTCTTGTCCTCTGGGAATCCAGTAGGTAAGGGCTGCCTCTGGTGTTCGAAATCTTAGCTTATATCCAGGATGGGATGCTTGGATCCTCCCTCTGGGCAGAGCATCTCACAATGGGCGGATGTAATTTTATCAGTCAATGTGGTGAGACTGGATGGCCCATTAATGGGAGATATCCCCCCAGAGGGAGGATGGGTCATGGGAGAGATAAGGAGCCCTGCCCCACCTGGTTTCGACAGCTGGCCCATTAACAGGAGATAGTCCGGAGAGAGGAGGCAAGGGACACAGCCCCACCTGGTTCAACAGCTCATGGAGGTGGTAATAGAATACACTGCAACCCAGGACACCCACTTAGGGTTATTTCCTTAGTGTCACTACAGCAGGGTGAGCTCAGGGCCCAGGTGTTGCTCAGGGAATCCAATAACAGGAGTTCACTGCTGGCTCTGCAAAAGATTTGCTGTCACTGGAAGGCACTTAATCTCTCCCTCCTTTCATTCATCATCTGTAAAGTGATGGTGAAAGGTTGTTTTCTGCAAATCTGCCTCAGCAGAGCTTCTTGCAGCACAGAATCCATACACAAGACAGATTTTAGGCTGAGAAGAACCTTCTGAAACTTTCAAATTCAGCAGCCAGTAACAATGCAGATGTTGTTAAGACGTAAAGACCTAGAGATGTGTTGTAACAGTATTGATTTACAGTTTTAAGACCAGGGTATGATCAAGTCTGAAACTGCCTCAAAACATAGACGCCAATTTAATTTCAGCAACTGTCTGGTAAGAAAGATGTCATTACCAAACAATTTGTTTTAAACAGAAAACTTTCATACCTCTTTTTGTTGTCTTTTTTTTTTTTTTTTTTTTAATATCTGATGCTTTTGTGTGGGTTCCTGGAAGCATGAAAGCAAGCTAACATGGAACATCGCTGAGAACAAGTATTCCATTACATTTCGCTTGCTTCTCTCTATAAATATCATTACATAGTATTTATTTATTTATTTTTGTACAATCTTTTAGTAACCATCATTTGAAGTTCTAAATGCCTCTTAGCTTTTTTTTAATTTGTCAAAAATGTGAACTTCCTTCCCAGTATCTCTCATAGGCATGGTTAGAGGATTTTCTGTCCCAAACACACTTGGCCCCAAATGGTTCTGTCTGATCACAGAACTATTGTATTGTAGCAAATAGCTTACCTTATTCCTCTTTCTGAACTTGCTCAAGGAATCATTTCTATTTTACGTAAATTACAGTTTGATATTAAAAAGCAATGCACCGAGGTTTAAATATTGCTCCCCCAGCTGGAAAAGTACATTTAATTTGCAGTGGGTTAAGGTCTGCTTACAATTAAATACTGAAACATTCATTAGGATGTTCTGGCTAGCATATAATTCTGCCCAGTCATGTTGAAAGAGCATCACTGTTATCAAGAGACAGATGCAGTCATCCCTTCTGTGTGGGGAGTGTTAAAAAGAGACCCTTGATTAAGCGGTGACTCACGAGGAACGCTTGGGGAGAAATCTTGAGGGTGATACAATCACCTCGGAGAGTTTGGGTGCAGAACAATAGGGTAGGCACAAAGCATCCTCCTCCCCAGCGAGAGCTGTATTCAAGGTGAAGCTTTTGCTCGTGGCCCGGCTCCCAGCTGCAAGGCAGCATCTTGGCAGGTTCGATGGATGACACAGTGACGAAAATCTTTAAATTCTTCTTATGCTTTTACCTCCTCTTTTATCTTGGAACTTGCGTTGTCTACAGTAAGGTGAATTGAGGACAAATGACAAGTAATAAGGTGTTTGGATACTAAAACCTGATTTATTCCTGGCCTTTCTGCGTACTGCAGGGCAATGTGTGGGAATGCCAGAACAGCCCAGGGAGTTGGTAGTTACATCTAAGCAATGCAGAGCTCCTGCTCCTCGGAGAAAGGGAACATATCTGTGAGTGATGACACACACCTCTACCATCACCAGCACCCTTCAGTCCAAGCCTGGGGAAAAGTTATTATCCAGGGAATAAACCCTTCAGATATGGTGTGGCTGGACAGTGAGGAGAGCCCAGAGGGGGAGATCTCACAGTAAAACCTCTCCTGTTCAAAACAAAGGCTCTTTGCTCCAGGACTGATGACCAGAGCAGTCTCTTTCCTTCCAACAGGTCACACTTAGTCTAGGAGTTTGTGCTGCTGCGTTTTGCCTGCATCCCTTGCCTGCAGGTTTTCCAGCTTCTGCTGCTCTGACTCCAACTCAAATTCCCTTTTCAGCTGCGACTCATAAGCACTTTGCAGTGATTTTGTAGCACAAACCCTTAAAACGATTAAAATCTGTGGAAAATCACCACCTAAAGTTGAATGAAGCTTACAGCCACAACCTCAGGGAGGGGATTACCCAGTAGTGTCTTTAGCTAGACAGGTTCTTTGATTATGGGTATTTTTGATGCAGTTTGTGTTAAAGAACTCTGAAAACCTTCTGAGCAGAAATTCAGGTATACACTTGCTAGAAACTGACGCTGTGAGTTTTTCTCTCAGGGAGACTGATGTGCTTATTTAAGAAAACTGGGTAGAAAAGTAAAGCAAAAGTAATTTTCAGCAAAGGATAAGAAACAATGAGGAATAAATCCAATTTGGTGACAGTATGTTGTTCAGTAGCTGAATGAGCTCACAGCAGGTTTGTGCTTTATGGCCCTCTGGAAAGTTACTCAGCCCAATACCAACCCCTCTGAATCAGGAGGAGATCCCTTCCCACCTCAGTATAAGAAGGTTCTACGAGCTGGGTCCTTCTCCCTTTGAACACAGGAATTGGCTCTTGTGCCATGCTGGCTGCCGAAGATATTTGTGGCATTGTTCATGTGGTTTTGGGAGAATGCAAGGAGCAAAGCCCATAATAATGGAAAGGTAAAGGGTCTCGCCAGCACTGAGTGCAGAAAACAAGAAATTAAGTTGTTGTCAGGGCGTGGTGCAGAGATGCCTGTCCTCAGTGTTCAGTCTTGCTTTGGAAGCAACATGGATCATGCATTCCTGTTTTTCAGGATCCAGATGGGTCTGGTTTTGTGGTGTTGCTCTGGTCAGTACACTCTCAGCAGCCCTCCCACACCTCGCCCAGGGGAATTTGTCATGGGGAAAAAAAAAAGGCTTGAAATTCCCATATACACTTCTAACTTTGAACGGTGAGATCCTTTGGATGAGTTTGGGAAAACTGGTCTCAGTGCCAACCCCAGGAATATCCATTTGTTTCTGTCCCTCCTAGTGAACCCTGCAGACAAGCACTCAGCAGTTAGTGTGATTTTGTGCCCTAATTACACCATATTATTGTTGTCTTTATGAAAAATAGACCTGCTGCAAGTCTAGAATCAGTATTCCTCCTACACTTCTCCTTAAGCTACTTTCCCTGCAGGCGCGCTCTCTCTTTCCCTCGCTCTCCTCGTCTCTCTGCTTTGCTGGTAGCTTTGTTTTAGACAGGAATATTTTTCTCTCAGTCACTACTGAATGAAACCCTCTGTTTTTTGTGTCCTGTACTGAAAAAGGAGAAATCTTCAGCAAAAATAGAGAGCAGCTGAGTGTGAGAGGACAGGTGCAAGTGTTCCCGACAATGCTACAGAATAAAAGGCAAGGAGTGGAGGGGGGAAGGAAAATGTTTGCTGGTTTGCAAAGGATGCTCTTTGGAGAAGATTGTGCTTGTGAATCATGTTGGCATGAGTGTGGCTATGAAAGATATCAGCACGGGAGAGACAGAGGTAAAGGGGTCTGTGTGTGTACTGGAATCTACGGGGGTAAGGGGAATTTCCTAATTCTGGGATTAGGAGATTAACTGGGCCTTGAACTTCCAAGAATGGAAAGGTTTTAGTAGGGACAGAAATGCATTCCCTGATTCATGTCTGTGTATGGGGCTGCTCCTGTTCTTGGATCTCATGGAAACTCTCACCTACAACAGGCAGGTAGAGAGCTGATGTCTCCACAAACCCAACAACTCCAGGAGGCTTCAGGCTTGGTGCCCATTTCCCACAGCAGATGCCATGGCCTAGCCAGGACTCTCTGATGTGCCTCTTCTGTGTCCAAGCTATTGCACAAATGTAAAAAAATCTAATTCTGGATGGAGGGAATTTCTAGGTGAAAAAAAAAGATGTCCAAGGAACCCAGACGCTCTGGCGTGGCTGTGCAGGATGGGCTAAGTCAGAGCATGTCAGGGTTCTCTGCCTGGCAGAGCAGCTGTACCTGACTTTTGGACCAGCAGCAGGTCTGCTGAGCTGCTGTGTTCACTGGCTCACCTCTAGGACTGGCAGCCCTCTGGATATTAATAACTGGAGATTCTCAGTTGGATACAACTGTTCATTGCATAAGCTATTTTTTTCTTCCACTCTCCAGATCCTGTTGTCACCTTTCAGTATTTGAGGGGTGCTACCAGTCTGAACCCCTGAGACCCCCATGCTGCACACATGAGTCCCTGCAAGCCTCAAACACAACTGAATCACTCAGAACAACTCCTGCCTTTATCTCAAAGTGTGTTTTGGTCTTGCTGAAGCGTTTGTGAGTTCAGTGTTTTGTCCGCTATTTTCAATCTATTTTAACTGGTGCAATCACAGAAGTGGTCAGAGGAAGGAACCATCTTTTTCTGGATTGTGGTGTAGTGCTAAAGGCTTTGATTCACCACAGAGCTCCAAAGAGCTACTGGAATATAAAGGACAGAGCAATAACAACTCCTGCCAACAAGAGAAGTTGAGCCATGAGACAATGATACATTCTAAAAAATTTACTTCTACAGGAATTTGCTGCTGCAGCCGGGCTGTCAGTAGTAGCTGGGCTGTAAAGTTAATCTGTAACGCTAATTGAGGTACATCTGGATGGGTTGGTCATCAGTTCTTGCATCTGCAAAATGCTGAAGAACTGCTGCTGGTTTTGAAGGAATTCAGCCAAGAGGTTGGGAAGCTTTTGCCATTTCATCAGCCAAAATTCTTGTGTAACAATAGCTCTGTGCCTTTGCAAAACATATGTTAGGAAGGTTACTAACACCACTTTCATATTTGCCCCTTGCAATTAGTTTCCTCAATGTAAGTAAAACCCTGAGAAAAAAACAGCCATTCCTGAAGGGATATCCGGGTACTTTTCAATACTATTCCAGAGGGAAGCTGAGTAGCAAATGTTGTATTTTCTTTTCCAGATTTCAAATGCCCATCAAGCCTTAGAAAAGTGTATTATTTAGCTTGTTATTAATAATCCGGCTGTTAGCTTGGATTGCTAAATGAATCTGCAGAAAAATAATGTGTGTACTCCAGTTCCTCAATGTTTAGACTCATCCAAGCGTTTAAGAACTGTCAAACAAAATACACTGTATTCAAGGGAGTACATTCATTGAAAAATTAAATTAGGTACTGCAGTAAAGCCCCCCCGTTGCAGTGGAGAGACATTTCATGCTAACAAATAACTACAGCACTATTATAACGAGACCTAAAGGCATGTGATTTCAACTCACTGAACATCTTTGCTCTCTGGGTGCCTGTAATTTTTTTTATCCCAGGCTGATGAAAGAGCAAATAGTGGTTGACATGGACAGAGTCGTTCCCTTAAACAGTTTTTAAAGGTTTTGTAGTATTTCAAAGGCTGTCTTCAGAGTGGTTTCCCCGACCCATACCTGTGGTTTCCTTTCCATCTACTTCTTTAGAAGCACTGAGAAGTTGATATGTCTCAGGGCCTTCAGACTTCTGTGCCCAAGAAGTGCTCTCTCCCTGTGCTTCCTGACATGCTCCCCAGTTTTCACTAGGCTTTTTCATGTCTTTATTTGTGTTTTCCCAGCAGGCAGCAAAGCCTAGATAACCTGTGCCATCTGACTTTTTAAGGTAAAATCTGTGTCTCACCTCCTTTGAGACTTGGACACAATCCCTGCTTTTCTTCTCCTTATAAAATGGGAGATAACTTTTCTTTACCTTTTAAAATATGGTGTCTTTAAAGAAACATTACCTCCTTTCTTGCCTGTATTTCAGATCATAAACCAAAGCTCCCAGGAAAGCCAGAAAGAAAAAAAAGTCCAATTTATGGCCAGCCACAACTGCACTTTCCAAGATGTGAATCTTACAGGGCACGGTTCACACTTACCTAATATCCAAGGCTTGGTTTTCCAGCTCTGGCTGAGCCCAGCAGAGTTACCCCCCTGTTAAAATTTCTTGTTTCTAGAACAAGAAATAAACCTAAATGCTGCTGTAAAGGATGAGCCAGCTTGTAAAAAATGTGGTATATTCAGCAGGTCAGCCACTGAGCACCAGCTAAACAAATATTCATGTGGAAGCAAAAGCATCCTGACATGGGGTTGTGTTCTTTTGCCATCCTAAATACTCTACAAATGTCTCTGTGGGAAGTATCAAAGATGCTTTATAGTACCAGACAGGTTATGAAGATGGTTCTTTACCCAGTTGGATATAGTGACTTATGTGTAAATGGAGGAGGTTGAATAACAAACACTAAATAATTTATTCAAGGAATCTCATAAGTTTTTTCCTGCAGCCCTTATTTGATGAATGTCTGTGCACACAGGGATTGTTGTTCCTGGCTGTTGTCATGCAGTGAGAATCCAATGATGACATTTCAGAGCTCGATTGCTATTGATTCCAGGTCACTGAGGCCACTGGAAAACTTCCACTTTCCCCCAGTGAAATCGAGACCAAAGAGATGCATTTCAAGACACCATATGCACCCCGTGTGTGGAACACAGAGATAATTGTCACCATCCCACAGGATTTACCAACTATCAGTTCAAACAGTCAGAAGTGATGGGGGGGATTAAGCTATTGTTCTGGGCCATATCCCAGCTCTAAAAAATACCAGGTTTCCTTCAGGAAGCAGCATTCAGGAATGCTGCATGTGCATCTGATTTACGGGCAAAACCTTTGTCCTGTAGCCCTGTACAGGTAACAGCTCCCAGCAGGCAGGGGCTGTACTTCATGCACTGAATCCAAAATGCATTTGGGCAGCACAGTCCTGCCCTGGCAGGAGGCTGGGTGTTGGCAGCAGCTATATGTGCCTTCGTGTTCGTCTGCATCAAGCTCTGACAAAGGAGCAGCCAGTGTAAATCAGAGATGAACAAAATTAGACTCTGTCAAGAATTCCCATCCCATCTATGTCAACAGCCAACCATATTATTTTAGGGACTCCTCTTTCTCTCTGGGATGAGCAGGGTAATATTTCATAAATCAAGGCTTGGTTATCAAGTGAAATGCTCGTTTCTAACCACATGATGCTGAAGCTGCCAGGCTGTGACTGAAATGGCACACGAATAATGCCAAAGCAGCTGAGCTGCTGCAATCCCTGATGGTGGAGCGTGGAAAGAGCCTGGTCCCTGAGGAGGATCAACCCCCAAAGCATGTTTAGTCTGTGCTCTGGTGTGGATTTGGAAAACTTGACCTTGTTCACCTTTCCACTGCAGTGGACCGAGCTCCTCTGATAGAAGCCAGCCCAATCTGCAGCACTCCCAAAGCTTGCCTGTAACATTAGAACAAAAGAGACGAGCCAGCCACAGTCTGCAGCCACCTAATTGAAAGTTTCTGAGCCTGTCAGGGCTGTGTTATCCCTGCTCTCTGGTGAAAACAGTGTATTCCAAGTTTCCCCCAATTATAGCTACCCGCAGCACAAGCAGCAGCTCTTGCAGCCGGGCTCGGTCCTCCCACACACCCACTCCTCGCTGGGTTGGTGCCTCAGGATGGAGTTGCCTGGCAACAAGACTCTGCATCTTTGGGAGACAAAAGCTATTATTTCTGTCACACAGATGTGCTAATGTGATTATTGACTGGAGGGGGGCACAAACACAAGACAGGTCAGATTTCTGATACTTGAAAATTTCCAGGCAAGAGGATTTTAAGGGAGAAAGGCGGAGAACCTGAGAGAAAGGCATCAAGGTGGAAGGAGGAGGCAGGGAACTGCCAGGTACGGTGTGAGATAAGGTAAACCTGCTCATAGTTTTTCTGGTAAAACAGTTTAATCCAAAAAAATAACAACAAAAAGAGCGGTTTGGTGTGTTTTAACTGATGAACTTTCACTGAGTCCCTCCTGGGTTCTTGCAGACGGTCTGGTATCTGCACAGAGCTGACCCCATTACTTGGGGGTACCGAGCCTGCTGCTCTGGAAAACCTGGTGGTACAACAACTGGGTGAGCAGAAGCTTCCAGGACCTTGCAAATGCTCGGCGAGTTCCAACCTCCCTGGCTAAACACTGCTGACAGAGATGCTCATTTCACCAGCTTAATGCTAATTTGGATCAAAACCAAATGGCAAAAATAAAGGGAAACTTTATTTTCCCCCTGCCACCTGTGTTTCAATGTTCGTAAATCACTTTTTAAGTAGAACCAACCAGAAATCTCCACTGTGAAAACCCCACTGTCCTTCCTCTGGGGTTCTGTTGAGCTGGCTTGTGTAATGCCTTTCTCTGTGCAGGCTGTGGGAAGAGCTCTGGCTTCTCCTCGCAGGAGGTGTGGGATGCTGGCCGCAGTCCCCGTGCCTGCTTTGCAGCGTTGCAGCTCCGTGGAGCTCCAGCCCCCTCTGGCACCCAGCAAAGCTGCTCCATGGCACAGGAGGGCTCGGTCCCTCTCAGGTGTTAAAGTGCTGTTCATACCTGCCCTGCTCATGCTGCCCGTGCTCCTGTGGGTGGGGAGGTGTTCTGATCTGTGCATAAGTCTGAGAACAAGTTATTCTTCTTGGCTTTGCACATATTTGCATCCAAGTTAGCTTACATGAGAGCTAGAGTTGCTTGTCCTATAAATGAGTGCCCTAGGGCTGAGGCCAGTGCATGAAATGTAGGGTTTTATTTAAGCTCCTACGTGGATCAGTTTCGTTTCTGTAAACGAAGGAAATTCCACAAAAATCCATGAGGCAAAACGGATTAATCTGATTGCTGCAGCAGTCCCCACCCTGAAGCTGCACGCTGCCGGTGAGTTGTGCTGCTGACTGTCTGCCAAAGTCTGTTGTAGGCTCCGCACAGCTGAGGCTGACCCTGCTCCTGGCCTGGAGTTCCCTCACCATTTGCACTTTAGAAAGGAGCAGGGGATTGGCAATGCAATCAAAGCACCCAAACAAATATCAAATATCAATGCAGCTGAGCAGGACTGGTTAAAACGGAAAGAAAGTCGTTATTCACAACGTGTTTGTGCTGTTTTGGTGGGTTAGGAGCCTTGCAGTGACGCTGCTGGTTTTGTTGCAGTTTCTCCTGCTTGCTGTTTTCCAGCGTAAGTCGTGCTGCTCAGAGTAATGAGCCATGACAAGCACCAAAGGAACTGTCCTCTCGGGGAAAAGGATGGCCCCGTGCTATTTCCCCAGCAAAATGGAATTCTAATGGCCAGAGCATGAAATGCACTTTTCTGCTCTCTTAAAACTTGAATTAACAGGAGGGAGGTGAAGGCAGGAGTAACAAATGTCCCCCCATCCCTGCCTGAAACTTAAGTCACGCCTAGAGCAAAATTCTGATCGAGCATGTGAATTGTCTGCGTTGAGGGCAATTATTTCTTTTCCTCCTTCCCAGAGAAATCATCTCAAATGTGTGAGAAATAGAGACAGGTGAAAAAGTCTTTTTGGGGAAAAAGAGGATATTCCAGTATTTGTCTCCTTTCCAGAATGAAATGAAAACTAGAGCTGTAAATGAGACTGTGAAAAACAAAACAAGGGGAGCACAACATAGTACATTTCCGGGGTATTTTCTTTGGCTCCTATTTTGTTTTGGCTTCCATTTCAATTTGAAATTACTTGAAAAGGTGAAAATCTTTTCCCTTTTTGAAAAAAAAAAAATAATAACTACAAAACTTGTCTTCAACTGAGATATTTTTCTCCTGAATTTTCAGATGGGCCATCCAACCAAATGAAATTGGGAAAGTAAAAATGCCATTTATCCAGCCTGAAAGGTAAGTTTAAAAAGACCTTTTGAGCTCTGCATATGTATGAGATACATATATATATATATATATAAGTGCAGTAGTTGAATGGAAATGAGGTGTCTCTTAGTGTTACATCCTGAAAAGTAACCCTGTATGGATACCTGCAAATCTTAGAGAAATAAAAAAAAAAAAAAGGATTGCTGCTGTAACTACATTTCTATTCAGGAAAGGGATTTGGTTTTAATTTTTGCTTTTCCCACATAACTGTAACTGTGGCTTGAGTGCTGGGATGTGAAAGAACCTTCAGATATTGGGGTTTTCAGTAGTGTGTGTCTCTGGGAGTGGAAGGTGAAATGGAAAATAATAGAGGAGCTCAGTTAAAAATAAAAGAAGGTGGATTTTTTGAGAAGTTAGAAATTGAAGGTTGGAGCCCTAAGAGGGAAGTAGAAAACATACCTGCCCTTAATGAAATATTTAAATAGAAGGATTGAACTCAAGACATGCTTCTATCCAGCAGTGAAAGAAGCTGAGAATCCCTGCTGAAGGGCTGCATCTGTTATGAAAATCATCTTCCAGCCATGGCTTCAGTCTCTTTTGCAGGAAATCAATTCCTTGGTGAAGCTACTTCTCACTTACAGTGTAAGATACAATAATAGACTAGGAGAAAAATGCATTTTTGGCACCTTTTGGCTTAACCTACTTGAAAATGAACTTCTCCAGCTTCCAAAATGAGCAAACTTCTCTGCAAGCAGGGTTGCTAGGGGAAGGCAATCTGTTTGTAGAGCAGTGATGAAGTGTGATAAATTCAGATCCCAAAATTTTTCGTTTATTATGAGGTTGTCACTCAGGCAATCTTCTCATTCCCCTTAATAACCATCATGCTTTGATGGGAATTGAGTACAGGCCTCAGGATTTGTCCATGTAGCCTAACAAATCCTTGCAAATATTGATTAAAACCGGAGTGAAGGTAGCAGGAACAGCCAAAGCTGACTGTCTAATGCAGTGATTTATTACACAACGCAATGTTTTTCCTTTGGCTGGTGTGCACACAGGCTCCTAATACCAGCCTTGAATTAGAGGAATTATTCTGTTCAGCCACTCAACAAATTCTGACTGATGCAGATACTTCTCACTGAAGGAACTGAGTCACAATTTCACAAATAAACCTTTTTCCAGCTTTAATTGCTTAAAAAGAAAAAAAAGGGAGGAAAAAAAAAAAAAAAAAAATTTAAGAAAAATATATGTATAAAAAAAAAAAAAAAAAGGAACATTTGAACATTATTTCTACTGGCGCCATCTGGTGATTTCCCGGCAAGGGCTCAGGCTCCCCAGCCAAATGCCACAGCCAGCAGTTCCTCCTCAATGTGTTCCTGTACGTGCTTCCCCAGAAGTTTCTGCCAGTCTGAAATACAGGCAGATAATTCCGGCTGTATAACTATCCACTTACTGCGGAGAAATATAAGTGGAATTCGGTTCCGTGTCATTAGTCCTCTCTCTCCCCTACTTATCTCAGGATCTCAGTGCCTCTTCCTAAATCTGATGTATAAAGATCAGCACATCCCTTCCTGAGGGGCTGTTAACAGCCTTGGCAACGTGAGCTGGAAAACAGCAGCGAGGAGGATTAATCCATTCCAGTCCATACAGCAAAGCAGAGCCCAGCTCCCAGTTTTCCAGACCCGTGCTCCTACCACCAGAGCATATTTGCTGTAATAATCTAACCTCTCCCACCATTAATTCTGCACCAGTTTCTCTGTTCTGTTAATGAAATCAAATGTCAGCCTTGCTGTAAGGAGAATGGACTGAGAGATATCCTGCTTTTAAAGGAGCCAGGAGTGTTGTGGCTTTTATTTCATGGAGGTACTGGCACAGCTGTACCTCTTTAGGTTCCCTCTGCTCTGCTCCAGGCAGAAAGTTCCCCTGCTCCCTCACTTCCCAGGGAAATTGGCAAAGAACTTAACAGAGAAGTTTACAGCCTCTCTCCTTTTTACCTAAACACCCAGGGAAGTGGATGTTCAGGTAAGGAAGAGAGGCAGAAAGATCAGTGGCAGGGGAGAGGAGGCTCTGTTACTGCAGGCTCACAGAAATCAGGAAGGGAACGGGAAAGGTAAGGATACATGGAGCTTGCTGCTAGATGTTCTGTCCTTACAGGATGGGAAGGGTTTGGCCTCCCTTATAACAGTGTCAAAGAAGTGTTTGTCCAAAAGGAAGAAAAGATGCCCCAACTAATGGTGGCTTTGCTGTCTCTTGCAATAAATAAAATCTTCCTTACTTGGACCAACAGAACATCCTACAGTAGAAGAGATGCAAGACGGTGTGGAGACATTGATGTAGGTTTTCCTTTGGGTTTCCTGCTGGGGGGAAATTCCCACTGGACTGGCTTTGTGGCATCTCCACACTGGGACCAGGGTAACCACCCCACGGGCAGGATTCCAGGAGCTGGGATGTGCTGTGCACATCACGTGCTCCAGGATGTCCCATGGATCTTCTCCTCTAACTTCATCTTAGAAAAGCAAGTTAGAGGGAGGTAATTTTCAACAAGCCCATCAGCATAAGGAGATGCAATGTCTAGACACCTACCTTGGATCAGTACAAAATTCAGGATGAGGAATTCAAGGACAACTTGGCTCATCATAGAAATGTGGAGTAGCAGAAGTTCTGCATGGATTTCAAGTGTAATTCAGCACATTTTGCCCTGCTGTGGCAGACACCTTTTCTTGCAAGTGCGTAACTTGCATCTTCTCTGTTCTTTTGCCATGAGCTTCACTCCTACAAATTTTCTTTTTTATTCCACCATCGACCAAAGAAGAGACATAAAGCACAGCTAGGATGGTTTTGAAATCCCAAGGCTGATGTTAGAAGATAAGATCAGCTGTTTCAGGCAGTCCTGGCACCGCAAGTACTTATTTATTTTTTAAAAGAATACAATGTGTTTGTATTGAGTGCTGAAGCTTAGATTCTTCTGTTATTTGTAGAATGCTTTGCCACCAATAAATCTTTATATCATTGTATGGGTGATGGTGGAGCTTCAGCAGCCTTTCACAGCACAGTATTGATCACCAAAATAACTTAATCCCAGGCAGCTTCCTATACTCTTAAGAAGCAGAGCTAGAAAATGACAATATAGCCTCTGGTTTTGTGCTTTTTCAAGTTTTGAATATGTCCCAAAAATGGCTTTCTGTCTTAATTTAATTAGAAATTTTAAATGAAAAAAAAATTGGTATTATTTACAATAACTGGCAGTGTTTTTCAAAAGTGCATGGTAAGCCCCTTTTGGTTACAGCATGTTGAAAAACGATGGAAAAGATTCATGTTGGTTCTTTTTTATTTTAATGACATGCAAATCATGGTTCCATTTTAGATGCTTGGAAATAAGTTCTACAAGTGCTTGATTATGTTTAATAGGGGCTGTGCAAGTCCTATCCGGAGGCTGGAAAGCAAGCCATCGTATGCAGAAGGAATGGAAAGACTGATATAGAAGCAGAAATGAAGATCTTCTTTCGTGTTTCTGCTTTGTTTGATCTGTTTAACCCTACTTATACAAAATGCAGTGCACTTGGGAAGCTTGTTTCTAGATAAGAAACCCTTTTCCTCTCCAGCAGGACAATTCATCTAAACTGCCTTCAACGCATTTTGATAAATGCAGCTGTTTTCACACACACACGCACACACAAAAAGGGAAATGGAAAAGTACAATGGTATTTAACACTTTTTTTAAAAGTAATTCAATGTGCAGCTACTATTTCTCTTCTAAAAACATCTGGGACTTCGGGCTTGGGTCACAGGTGTGTGTGTACAAGGACAGTTATGTGCAGTTAAGCTCCATGAAACTCTCATAAACATTGTCCAGGACATTTGCAATAGTGCATTTTCATGATGATGATCATCATCGTTATCTTCATCATCATCACAGGGAAATCATTGTTCCTAACTCACAAAAATGTGTTCTTACACATTGGTTTGGTGAGCAAGTGGGACCTTCAAGGGCAATGCCATCAGGCCTCTCCAGGCAGAAGCCCATGGCAAGGGTCACTTACATAAGCATTTAATTACACTTATATTAGCAGCCATCTCTCTGACCTCCTTTGTCTCTGTGCCACAAACCAGCTCTACCACTGAGTCTTCTGCTGCTGCAGCTGAACCCTTGCTCACGTGTCAGCAGTTCTGCCAGCACCGCGCTCCAGAGCAGCAGTGATGGCATTGTCTTTAGCTCCACATCAAAACAAGCCCGAGTGGCAGAACCCTGCCATCCGTTGCACAATGGAGTTCTTGGATTCTAACCAGCCCTCTCTGTGGGATCAGGATGATCCACCACAGCACAACTTTCCCGTTACGTGGGTGACATTCATCCCAAGCCTTCTTTTATGGATTGAAAGACCGGCAGAACTTTAAAAAGTGACAACGCAAGTCTTTAACGTGTCCCTGATGCAGAAGCATCCCTTCAGCTGTTATTCCCAGAGAACTCCCAGTGTGCTCTTTGGGCACGGATCTCACTGGTGAGTGCACCTCCGTGAAAGCCCAGGGCATGCAGTAATTGAGTATTAAAAAGAGAAATTCTTCCTCAGTCTAATTCCTTTTTATTGTTTATGCTTACTTTTAGCCAGTAGCCTCCAAACATTAATCCAAAAGAATGGTACTTCCCAAAAGGGGGTAGGAAGGCCATGAATAAATGCCCATTTGCTGCTTGCAGGGCTAAGTGGTATTTCCCAAGGAGGTCGTTCCGCAGCGGCACAGGGAGCAGTTAATTGCCCCTGTCTTCTATAATCAAGCCACTCTCCTAATCTGGAGAGCAGCTCTGGGGCCACTGCAGTGCCCATTCGAGTTGGTCATAACGGGTGGGTGTGGGGCGGAGAGGGAGCCCAGCCCAAGTGTTCAGCTGTGCTGTGTGGAGACCCCATCCAATTTCACATAATAGCAGCCTGTAGAGCCTGAACAACTGAATGCCTGCCTGAGAAGCTCATTTACATTTTAAATGAACCTGCTGATGCCTTTGGGCAATCTTGATGGTTAATAGCTTAGCAGTAAAACATACCATTCTTTTCTCCCCTCTAAAATAAACAAACAAATACATCTACGGCATCAGAGCATCTCTTCTCTGGGTAGGTGCTTTATCTCTAGTATGAAGTCTGCATTTTAAAGGCATTCCTAGTGCTTTTAAGCTTTTCTAAATCCCTAATATAGGCAGTGCCACTGGATCTTTTTCTTTCCTCATTAAAAAAAACCAAAAGAAAAAGGCATCATACACACACACACAAAAGAAAAAACAACCTCTTTCACAAACATCTTGGACTCCTTATCATGATCTCCACAGAGGACAGCACCACGATGCTATCCTATCCTCTTGCACAGGGAATACAGGTCAGTGTCACAGCACTTTCCTTAATACCTCAGTAATCCCTAGAGCTACTTAAAGTAAATTCCGCTGGTAATGGGGAGATGAACTGACTGTTAGCAGGTTTCCCCTCCATGCATCTTGGTTCTAAACAGGATCATTGTGATGGGGATTTGACTACAAACACCCATCAGCCACATTAGGTGAGATGAGCAAGCGCAGCTTTTTGTGATTAAACCTTCTCTGGGAGATGCCTTCGTTGATTTACAGTGATTGCCCAGACACTGAGCTGAAGGTATTTCTGTTTGCTGCTCATCCTCTGCTGCAGTTACGTTTTTAGATAGCACTCATCCATCTTCCACTGGCCAAGTTTTCACCCTGTGGCTTCTCTCCACAGCCTGTATCCTGTTCCTGATTTGCTGCCATTCCCTTCAAGGACATCTCTGTTGCAGATGGGTCTTAGGACAAATAAGCATCAAACTACCTTCTACTCCTCAATGTAGTGGCCATGACCAGGAGGGATTGCAGAAGTATTGAGTGAAGATAATAGAAGATTTCACATTTTGCTGTTAGTCCAACACTCACAGCAAGCTGGAGAGGAATTCTTTTGTGAATAAACAGTTATAGATACACATATAGCTATGGCTGGTCAGGTGATGGCAGCTATACATCTTAAAAAATGCCTCCAACTCCCTCAGGAAAGATGCAGGTTTAGGAACATAACACAGATCACCTGTGGGCAGACTGAACGGTACCAGATGATGGAGAGGGAATTAAAGGAAATTGTGATATTTCCTCTGGGAGCAACAAGAGCAATTTGCACAGCTCTCCAGAGAATTAGATGACAAAAAGCAGGAAAAGGGGATCCCAGCTTGCCAGATGGGTTACACGGTTCCTTTGCAGGTCCCCCTCGGGGCCAGTCCTCTCCCTTGAGCCAGCTCTTTGGAAACCTGCTGCCATAAATGTCTCCCTCCAAGCATCTGAGGGTGAAGGAAGCGTTCTGAAAGATGCTGTTCTGAATTCCTTGTGCTTCACTCAAGGGATTTCTCTAGCGTTTAGCACTCTGAAAGGCAAATGTCAGCACAGTGTTTTCTCCAACAGCCACTGCAGAAGACTGAGCTGACACCCTTTCAAGTTTGTCCAAAGAGCTCATACAAGCAAGTGCTGTGCCTTATGGCAGAGACACCATTGCTGTGTGCTGCTGAAATGAGAGGCTTTGGTCAGGCTGCGTGACAGGAAACCGAGTGGGAAAATGTTGGCTTCGGTTTCACCGGAGCCTCCCACAGCAGATGGGTCGAACATTTTAATAAGTCTTCTGAGCAGATGAGCTAAATGTTTTAGACCACATAAGTGCTGATTGGAGAGGCCCTGTGTGTGTGTCCCCTGCTAACGTGTCAGCTTCGCAAAAGCGAGAAATACAAGGTTGCTCTAGTAACAGAAGTGAAGGGGCAAGAGAGAAGTCGGTGGAGGGTAAGGAAAGGCTTTGAAAGGGTAAAGCTCAAACACACCTCTTGATTTCTGGATTTCTATGGAGGTGGGCTGAAGCAGAATGGGAGATCAGATGCAGATTTAAGAGGCTAAAATTGGTTATACAGCCAAAGAGAGGTTGATAAGAGGCAAGGACTGGAAAGTAGCTGTGTGACCTGTAAGGAGAAGGGTTTACAAGAGTCCTGTCTCCAGACAGTCTTGCAACTTATTTTCCCCCAAAGTATATTATTTAGTGGAGATGCCAGATTGGGAACAGCACTAGGAGCCCAGAATGTGCTAGCCTTGAAAACCAGCTTTAGCAAGAGAAGGAGGAAATCGTCTGTTTGTTTACTGGAACGCTCTCCCAGGGCAGCAGCACTCTGCAATATTGATTAGGAATAGAGGGAACACATAAAATGGGTATTAATTTGCAAGACGAAGCTTAAATGTTTTGCAAGAGTATTTTGTGGCACAGCTACCTGTAGCTGGTTCCTTGTGACTTAGGAGTGCCCCTCGTGCCCCCCTGCCCTGTCTGCACTGTGCTCTCCCCAAACTCCTCGCACTCACTAGCAGGGACTGCCCAGACAAGACCACAACTCTGGATTTTTTCCAGTTACTACGGCTCTGTAGAAGCTGCAGCAAGCATATCCACCCACAGTGTGAGGATGGCACGGCACTGGGATCCAGGCAGGAGTGTTTGTGGGGGCGGATGATGAGAGGACAGAGAACAACCATTACTCACCCACAAACGAGAGTCTCTGATGGGATGTGATCTGAGAAAACAAAATCCTTGAGGAAGTGACGGAATATCAAAATTGAACATTGGAATGAAAGGTTATAAGCTATTTTTCTCTGGTGCTTTTTCCTCCATGGGACAGAAACAAATGTTTCGAAGTCCCCTATGAAGTCATCAGTTAAAGACACAAGAAACACATCAGAATGGAGACCTCATGGGCCAAACTCCGTGGTCAGCTGAGAATTGTAAACTAACAGCAATGTTTGGTCCTGGAATCTGAGTCCTCACTGAGGCAAGAAACCAAAAATAGAATCACGGAGCAGTTGGGTCAGCACATCCACTGGCAAGCAACCCTTGGGGCACAATAAAGAGCACTTAACTGGATCATTGCTCTTGGAACTCAGTTGGAGGGAGACATCTGGTAACTTCTCCCTCTAAAATCCACAACCTCTCCCTTTTCCACTGGGGCTACAGAGTTGGCGTCCCTTTCCTGCAGAGGAAAGTTTTCTTCCTCAATTCTCCCCTTCTCTCCCAATTCATTTTTTGATCAGGAAAGCAGAAATTGGAGGAGATGTTCATCTCAGCTGCAGAAATGTTCCTGACACTGTAGTACCACATGCATTTGTCAGTCCAGCTCTCGGCAGCTAAAGCAAAGAGGCTCCATCACTTTTGCTATGGCAACCACTCCATGCACTTTAGTTAAACTTCACTTAACTTCTTTTCCCTTGGCGATATTCAGCTGGAATTGTCCTTCCCATGGTCAAAAAGCCCACAACAGCCACTCTGAATTCTGCCTGCAAGGACAGAAATTGAAGGCTCAGCCAGCCCAGCCACTTTGACAGTGCAAACTGCCTAAATTAAAACATCTACAGTGTCTATACCTAGACAAATAAATCCAAATTAATTCAACCTTACAGAGAAAAGTTTGTTTATTCATTAAACAGAGTAAAATGGTGAGTCAATTTGTAGACACCTGGGCTGGTATCAGCCTTCTGACACTGCAGTGTGAAACTGGCAGCCCACGTTCAGAGCAAGCTAAGAAATCTCACTCTTATGTCTTCCAGACAAACAAAGAAGGAAGGAATCAATTTTAAGGTGTCTCTTTCTTTTTTGGGGGGCTAATGAGTCATCAAGGAACCTTCTTCAGAGTTCACCTTCCCCACCCCACTTCTGGAGGAGTCTCTTTCCAAATTTCTGGAGATAAGGAACTCTTCCCGTACTTCTGTGTCAACCCCCTCCTCCCTGCCTGTGCTGGCCCTGTGATCTGTCTTGTCTGCAAGACATTCCTTATCAGGGAATGACTAATGGCACACTGATGTCAACTGGAAAATATCCCCAAACCTTGTTATCATTGTCCTAGATGCCTGTCATCCCAAATTTGACCTGATCCTTTGGAGCCATCTTATGAAGAGGAGCATGTAAACTTATCCTGGTGAAAAAAGAAAGAAATTTAGGAACTATTAGCCTTTGAGGCACAAACTAAAAGTAGTGGCATTTCTGTTAATTCCCTTAGAGTCATCACATTTACTTCCTGCTTTGTTGTTATTTAATCTGTTGGTACAATTTATACATTTGAATGTCACAGGTTTGAATCTGATCCCAATTACTTCCCAATAAATCATGGGTAACCTTGGGGAAGTCAGAGGTGTGCTGGGGAGTTCAGATGAAATCACGATTCCCAAAAGCTTTCTCCCCAGTGAAATTTCTCTCCCCCAGAGGACCCAGGGAATGCATGCAGGCAGTTTACAGCCTAGGGATTAGACTCTTTGCAGTGTCCCAATCTACTTTGTTTTACTCTTACAGCTTGTCATATTACCAGTCCCCTCCTGCACAGAATTTTACCTGGTGGTAAATAGATTTGCCTGGAACTGCAGATTGCTTTGCAGCCTGAATATTTGTAAACCTTGGGATATTTGTAAAAAGAGAGACAAATCAAGAGGTAACTGTATATATATAGACATATACAAATACAAATCTTATCTGCAACTTTGCTCACACCTTGAATTGCACAAGTTTAATATTGGCTGCTGCTGAGATATTGAGATTCAGTGGCTTCAAGTCCTTAAGCAACAACTCTGAATTGTGCAGAAACCATTGGTGACAAGAGTACTGTGTGCAGGTGCTGGTGCAGTTTTCTTCCACACGACTTTGCTGGTGCTGAAGGGCTCCGGGTATTCCAGCTCTGGATTCCAAGCAGACACAGTGTCACCTAGAGGAGAAAGCAATGCCATGCACACTGAGATAAAAAGGGAATATATTTTTTTAGGGGAATAAATGTCCCAAATGAAACCGGTGTCCATACTGATGCGGTTTTCCCTCCCTCGTTATCTTTCTGGGTTGTGTGTGTGCGTGGGCACAGGGCATGACATGAAGGTCTCTTGGGAAACTCCTTTGTGATAAACCATAAAGAATATCTCACTGATTTGGGTCATTTATGTCTTTCTATTATCTCCTCCGTATTTCCCTTCTCAAGAGCACGGCGGGCTAACAATAACTTTTCATACTTCAGTGCCCAGTTTGAAATGTAGAAATAGCTCGGATAGCGAATTATTCCTTTGTAATTGGAGACAAGAGCCAGCAGGAGCCAGAAGGAGGATGATTGGCTTGCATTCACATTCTCCTTCTAAAGGCCCTACTATTTCTTTGCTTCTACTGTACAGGAAGCAGACAAGCTGTTATTTCTCGTTGTTGAGTACAATAGGGCTTGGAAGAAATGTGTTGGGTTTATATTAACCTCCTGTATTGAAAATCTTGGCAGACTTAACTCAGTCCTGTACCTTTGCAAGATGTGATAGATAAATGAATTATTGAGCAGTTCACTGCATGGGAGGTATTTCAGTCCTGCTGTAGAATAAAAAGCACCTTCCTGCATGGGCATTTCAGAGCATCGTGATGGTTTTGGCCAAAGTTTCCTTGTGCATGTCCCTGCTGTGCAGCCTCTCCTACTTTTGGAGAGCCAGTATAATTTGTCCCCACAGATGGATATATTTATTTTATAAAGCACCCAGACAACTCACTGGCATTTATACTTCTTAATGACAGGCATTAGGAGAACATTAACCATAGTGGTCCTGGGGTTAGTCGCTTGATTGCGTGTTAGGATTTCATGCCGTGTAGGAGGGGAAAATGAGGAGTGACAATAACACAGCTTCAAAATATGCTCTTCAGTGAAAGTAAGAGCAGCTCCAAAAAGGCCTTCATGTGGGAGAGGCATTGACACAAGCCTGGCAGGAAAGGCAATCACAGTCCAAAGTCTATTGTGCCCAGGTCTTGGAAGATAAACATCCATGAGCAGGGATAACTTTGCATGAGTGAATTCTTCCCCAAGAAATGCAGATGGCAAACTCATTCGGAGAGCATTTCTTGAGATGCAATCAGCTGCCTCCAGGCTTTGGAAACAGCTTGGTATTTAGATATTACCTCATGGGAAAAGGGGTTTAAGGGACCCTTTGTTTAAAAGTATTTGCTTTAACCAAGCCCAGTAATTATAGTCAGAGCTGTCCTGGGACATGCTGAGGTCACATACAAAGGTCACAGGAACCCACTTAGTTTAAGAACAATAAAGGCACTACTGGTACCAGCAGAATTAGTAGAGGATAACCCTGATAAGAACGTATGATTCAAGGTAAGTGCCAGAGTTTCAGGCATTCTGGGTTCCAGAGTTTCAAGATCACCATTAGGGATCATGGAAGGTCTTGAATCTACATGAGAGGAGGAGAAACAGCAATTGTAATTTTCCTGCATTAATAGAGAGCAAGTCTCAGTTCTTCATACCACTAGATCTCATCTCTGCCAGGTACCTGCTCTTGGCAGGCATTGAATTCATGGCACAAGTGTTCTGCTCTATAGCAGGACATATGAGGAACTCAACAAAAAATCCTCAATTCTTACAAGATGACTGGGCATTTTTTGATTTCTTCTTCTTATTAGAAGCCACAGAGAGTTCTTAAAGGTTAGGTTTGGCTCAGCAAGCACGAGTTTTTGCAAAGAAGCACCTCACTTGTTAGCTGACACAAGAACAACTCCAATTTACATTTAGAGGACATGAGTAAGAGGTCGTATAGGCATTTCCTTGGCAAACAGAGCTATTAATCATTGTATTTATTGTAAAATTAGACACAAGGCTGAGATGTGCTGAACACAAGCTGATCACTTGCAACTTCAGTTGATGTGAGAGGCAGTTTGCAGGATTTTATGCCTCTCTAGATTGGATCTTCCAAAACCAAGACTGTTTTAGAAGGTTGCAATGAGTCATTTTGAAGATGATTTGATGATTGGTTCCTGAACTGGGAGTTTGTTTGCCCAGACACTACTTGTGCTCACTCTGTAGCTGGTGGGATTCAGTCACCTGCAGCATAGTATTTAGTTGCCATAAGAACAGCAAACCTGACTTAGAGATGTCTTCAACATCTGGTACATCAGTTCATTTTAATTCAGAACCCTCTAGAGAATTCTACCCTCTACCCAGTTATCCCTATCCTGATGGCTTGGAAGAGTCACTCTGTGTTGGCTACTGCACAAAATCATAATTATGCAGGTGATTTCTGAGCGCTTGTGTGCAGTGGGCTACATGCAGGAACTGCTGAGATTTTACTATCCAGAACTTTTGTGCGGTAATTGTTCAGATAAAAGTAGATACCTGCAGATGAGATGGGGTGAATTGGTTCAGATCTTGATACTCAGAAGTATATGACTGGGATAGACATGAGTTTGTTAATAAGAGCTCACGAAGGTTCTTCATTTTTGTCATGGCAGGGGGAGTACACATGTATTTTATAACCATTTGTGATTGTATTTTTGGACTGGTGTTGATGCCTTGTAGAGGCTGACCTGGAACAGAGGCCAGACAGAGTGAAAGGATCAAGGGCAGGGATTTATTGAAAGGCCTTCACAGGGCGCACCTTGGGCAGTGCAGGAGTCTCACCGAGACTGCACCCCGGATGGATGACAGTCACACATTTTTGGGACAGATATAAGTTTGGTCCATTTGCATAGCAGAGGTTAATTGTCCAATTACAGCTTCAGGCAGTGGAGTCCCATTCTCCCAGTTTGCTCCCCCCCAACTTACTATTATTTCCATTTCTTGGGGCCTGAGACAGTGAGGTGTCCTTGATGCCCAGGCCTGGAGGGGAATTGTTGTGTCTGACCAAAATGGGAAAAGCACTAGCTAACACTCTATATGGAGCTCAGAGTTATACACTAAAGGATTGCAGGATTACAAATATATGAAAATATAAAATCTAGAATCCTAAGGCATCAGTGTGTTCCTGTAGGTTAATAGGTACAGCAACTCCACAGTGCCTTACTGATGGGAAGCTAATTGATAGTGGGTTGGGGACTGTGCTTAGCATATGACAAACCTCACATTTTGGGAAAGGGAGAAAAGTAGAGAGGAGAAATCCTATTAAGTCTTGTCCTCCACTAACACCGGACATACTGCACATCCAATCCTCTGCTTCTGTGTTAATCACCCCACTCATTAAGCAGTGGAAGCTGATTAAACAAAAGTCACTCAGAGGGTCTGATGATGGAGGCTGTGTTAAGTTCCAAAGCAGATCAAATTAGATGGCTGGATAAGTATTTGCATACATTAACATTAACTAGCCCTTTCTTTTGTAAAGATCCAGGCAATATCTTTCTGTGCAAGGATTTTAATCATATTCTCTCATTATTAGTTCACTTATGTTTTTAATATTGTAGGTCTGTATCTACAAACTAAGAGATGATACCTCATTAAAAAATCATGAATAAATACATGTTAGGCAGGTGTAAAGATTGATAGGAAGGTTTTCCCTTCTAAATCAACATGCATGGAACAGTTGCAGCTACATTTTGTGATGCTTTAGATTCAGGAGTCATTGAGATCTAAATCCCCAATGGCCTAGAGATTAGATGTGCTCAGTGTCCCGAGCCATCCAGACCCTCTCTTACCTGTGTGATGTATTAATGTCGTTGCTGTTGTGTTTCAGAGCAGGAGCTGTCAGATCTTGCAGTGTCATTTGAAGTTCCAGCGTTATGAAAACCCTAGTGTGCCAGTGCAGGTGCTGGTAGGTGACCACGTACAGAAGTGTTTGTATCTCCCAGTGTTTGCTGTGCTGCTTCTGACATGCCGGACATTCAGGGATCCTACTGAAATCTGTGGAAGCTTCATGTCTTCTGCCCCTTTGCACAGGAAAGGAGGTGCTTCTGGCACTTCCCTCACAGACCAGTCCCCTGGGAGTGATTGTGGGAGCAACACTTCCCACCTTCACACCCATGGGGAATGGGACTTTCTGCTGTGGACTGCTCACAGGCAAATGAAGAGAAAGCACTACGCAGGAAAACTTCTTTCATTGCTTCCAGTATGAGAACATCTGTGTAATTATGGTCAGAATGTGTCACCTTCACCGGTATAGCCACAGTAACGGGTCTGTATTGTCCTGTGCAGCAGGGAGTTCCCATGTGTTGCAAGATTTTTAAAAAATAATGGCAGAAGAAGAGAAGTTACAAAACACAGCTATTGGCAGGTACAGGCAGCAAAGTAAGGGAAAAAAAGAGAGCAGCCATAAAGCTTTATCATTCCTTTCCTGGAGAATAAATTCAAATGCACTCTCCCCTATCAGTTTTAGGCAGACAGATGACAGATGCCTGCAGACTAGAAAGGCTCAATAATATTGCATTATTGTTATGGCTCCTTTAGAGAGGATAACATTTCAACTATTAAAATGACTTGCTTTGTGCTGGCTCATTGTTAACGACCTACTTTATCACCATCAGTAACCTGAATAGCAAAGCTCTCACTGGATATGGTAATCGAGAATCAATTTGCAGCCGGAGTTAAGCCTGGCTGCCACTGCTGGAGTCTCAGTTGGCTGGAGATGAGGAGTGGCTTCCAACCTGTTCATTTGTCTTTCTTCTTTGAAAGCTGGTTAGGAACAGACCAGTGTCACCTCACTGGTACGTACCTGAGTCTCTCTTACTGCAAAATAAGCCTGTGTCATGCTTCTGAGATGAAACCTCATGAAAAGTCCTGGTCCATCAGGATTTGCTGTCAGACTGCAAGTAGTTGACTCAGCCAGTAACTTTACAATGGTATAAAGAGCTGGAGCTGGAAAAACATCTTCCTGGGAGAAAAAATCATTCTGCATCATTACTCAAAGCTAAATATCCCTGTGGCTGGGCTGATTGCTGGGCCCATCAGAGTTTAGGTTCTTTGGCCATGGTGTACACAGAGGATCACAAATTGCTTCTTGATGATGCTGATGTTATCTTTTTAACACACAAATTTTTTTTCAATCTCACTAGTAGGGATAGGTCTCAGCAGTGAGCCTCTGTCACTGTATTTTAAGCATGGTAATCAATAATCAGAAAACCTTACAGGCTTATCACATAACTAAATCAAAAATATAAGGGTGGTTCTGAAATCAGATTTGAGCTGTCTCCAGTCCACTGTACCACTTGTGTTAAGAAAGTGAGGCTGGTTACCTTCTGCCTTCAAAGAGAAATGGAAGTTCCAGATGTCTGTTTTTCTACAAGAAGAGGTGTGCTTTGAAGTCTGCGTGTCCCAATCTTAAACCTGATAGATAATCTCCAAAGCACTGTGTTCCAATAAATGTAATCTGTATTCTTGTCCTCAAACACCCTCTAAATTCACACCCTCTGAATACTCAGGATGTCAAGAGATTCTTTAATTCACCTCCCTGCCCCTGGACACAGATCCATTCCCTCTTCTGAGCAGAGGTTGCAAAGTTCCCCAGTTTGATGTCACCGAACACCTCAAGGGTTCTGCTCACAGAACCAGTGAGAAGAGGTGCTTTCTAGGTTATTTTAGTGTGAGTGGTGGAGTTCTTCTGAAATGGACAGAAAGTACCTTCTCAGGAGCCTCCTGTCCTTACAAAGATCAGAGAGTGTGACAGCAGTTTCTACAGTAATAGAGTGAAAGAGCTTGGATTACCTCTTAGGGCACTGAGAATATGATCTGAACCTTAACATAAACAGCTGAAATTCCTCCCATACTGCAAAAGAAGGAAAGATATTGCTACCTAGTGGTGACTCACTGTCCTATGACATATTGTCCCACCGGTGTCAACGGGACCAGGGCATGACAAGCCACAAAAGGCACGATTGATTCTGGATAAAACAAAAATCCTTCCATCTCTAGGGGGGCTGGTGGAGAGGAGGCACAGTTTGAGCTGCTCCAGTTGCTCCCTCAAGTCTTTGTTTACATTGTCACTAGATAGATACCTTCCAAAGCACCAAGGAAGAAGAAAGTCATCGCTCATAATTGCTCATTATTAATTGTTACAGCTCCTTGAGTCCAGTCAGTGTTTGTGAGCCAGTCTTTCAGCATTGGCATTATGAGGCAGATTTATTCCATATTAATTAGTGCACACATTTGGGATTACTGAGCATCTTCGTCTTGGGATATTAGACTTCCAGAGAAGCTGCTCACCTCAGGCACAGATATCCCCCAGTAAGCAGATTCCCACTGGGCAAAGCTCATTAATTAATCAAAAGCTCTGGATTAGCGTTTTGAAGCCAGGCATGGAAGTGACCAGCTAGGAGTAGGTGAATGAAAATTAAACCCGACTGCCTCATGACAGCAGCACACAGCTGCACTCTCTGCATTTCCCTTCTGACTTCTCTATTTCCCTGTGAGGGTATTCAGCTTCAGCAGAATGTGTCAGGTATTCTTTCATTTCCCTCAGAAAGTCCTGGTAGTGCCTGTAAGAAAAGGGGGGGAGAGAGGGAATTTGGCAACACGAGGAAATGACAGTGCCAGAGGTGGCTGGAAAACACTGTCAGTCTTAAGACTGTCAGCCTTCAAGATTTTAAGCTCCTTAATGGGAGCAGTCTTAAAGAGCACGATATTATTAAAGTGTTTACAAGGAGAAAAGCCTTCTGTTGCAGAGAACTTATATAATGCTGACTCAGCTTCTCTGACGGATGAGACAAAGGGAGGGTTGGCAGCAAAATGGACCTGCTGCAAACCACAGTGCCCTGGTGGGGAACTGCCGAATGCTGGCGAGCAGGAGGTGATGGGGGATTTCCAGATGCTGAGCACAAAGGAAGTTTTAGATCCTGGCAGTTCTGTGTAGGCACAAAAATATTTGCTCAACACTGTTCTGCCTGAGGTAGCGTGACGAAGCCTCCAGCCTTGGTTTAGGAAGATGAGAGTCCCACTGCAGCCAATGGAGAGGAGTTCAGCCCGTGCTGAGCCTCCTTGCACTGACCAAAGTGAAGTTTTTTACACATTCCCCAGTGTAATCTCATATTCTTACAGATTGGCCTCCTCTTTAGATGACTGCTGGGAGAAGGCAGCAGTCATCTTCTTCTTGTCTGTACTCTAGTTTTTATAAAAGGAAAATTCAAAAATTTCAGGGGTTTCAGACAGACTCATTCCTTTTGTCCCTCATCTTGGAACCTCAGCTTTCATGACCACAGGTGGAAGATGCAAATTTCCCTGTGAGGCCCTGGTAATCATGTCTGTATCAGCAAAATGAACACGGTTCCTGTTCAGCCCAGGAGCATGACCTGGCTTCTCCTTGAACTGCAAGCAAATGTCTCCAGTGCTGATTTAAGGGTTCTGTGTTATGACTCTTGGCTCTGCTTAAGGCAGTGCATGACACGCCCTGCTTCAGCACCTCAGCCAAGAGAAAATCTCAAATCAGGCAGATGGGTGATATAGTCAAACCTCACAACTGACTTAGCCACTGCCTAATGAGTTTTCAGTTTAAGCAGACATGACAGATTAAGGGTAGGAAAAAGACTGCTTTTCCCTCTGTATCCCTCTAGTCATTCTTTCAGACAGAAGAAAGAAAACCTCGACTGACCTAAAACCCCATCAACTTTAATATTGTGCTGGGGGAGATGAGGACCTTGGTGGCAGCCGTGGCTCCTGTGACCAGGGCTAGCAGCTGGCCAGGGTTGGGATGTCCTCTAGTGGAGCTGCACGAAAGAAACTCAGCTTTCTGGAAAGAAGCTGATAATAGCTTCCCTAAGCATCGCTTTGGCTTCCTGCAGAGAGAAGTCTGGAGAGTTCCAGATATTTTTGTCTGTTGTTAAATTCAGCATACAGTTGCCATTACGGGCCTCTCTGAGAGCCTGATCGCTCCCAGCGTGAATCCTGCATTGCAACACTGAATAAAGCGAAGTACTTGCCTTGCCTGCGAGAAGCAGAGACATAATGCTCCTACATTTCCGTAGGGGCTGTAAAGCAGATCTGAAGGGACTGTGGTGCCAGGCTTCTCTGGGTGCTTTGAGCTTAGCAGGTGTGCAGGCACAGAGCTCTGGCTCCGTGTGAGCGCCTCCGCACTTGAGGATCGAACAGTGGATGGGGCAGGGAGTTTGAAATGAGGCCCCATCTCTAAACAGGAAGGATCTTGGTCACATACACGGAGCAGAAAGTTTAAGGGAAGTTCCTCCTAAAGCTTGGGTCACAGCAGCACTTTTCACCTGTCTGAGGTGGGAGGATAGATTTAGCCTCTGCCAGTTTTTAAAAAGCCATAGTTAATTCAAGTTGCCAAGTGTTGAGAAACACTGTAAAATTCAGCTGGTGCCTCTGTCTGAGGGGAAAGTGATGAACAACTCTGGTGTTATATTTCACAATAAGAGAAGAAATAGGCGCAGCCTGAAGAAGCCGAGACTTATTTTTCAACCAAAGTGCTTAAAAATTAGTTTGACTTGAAGTAAGTGTTCCACTACCCAGCCTGCTTTGTTAGTAATGCAAGAGTAATAGAAAAAATATATTGACAGAACTGTATCTGCAGAGCAGAGAGCAAAGCCTGCCCGTGCTCACGGGGAAGACTATTACCGATTGCTGCAAGAGTGTTTCTCAAAATGCTTTATAAGGCATCAGCAAGTCTTTAATTTAACTGTGTGCCATTATTACATGCTGAGTGTGGTTTATTATTGTGCTAATAAACCATAAAGAAGACTCTATAACTTCATTACCACAGTCAATTGCCATGTGCAGTGTTAATTTGCCAACAGATCATTAATTGCCGGTACTCGCTGCAATGTAGGCATAAAGCAAAACTATTGGGCAGAGTTTCTTCTCCAGATTCTGTTCTGCTGACAGCAGTAAGACTGAGCACACACAGCAATGGCTGTGATTTGCCAGCAGAGAGGCTCAGGAGAAGGAAGCCATGGAGGTTTCCAATCCCAGCAGTAGAATCATGGAATCAGAGAACAGTTTGCATTGTAAGAGACCTCTAAAGGCCACCTTGTCCCACACCCCTGCCGTGGGCAGGGATATTTCAATTACATCAGGCTGCTCAGAGCCCTGTCTAACCTGACCTTGAATGTTTCCAGCAATGGGGCCTCCCGTGCCAAGGTGTTACCACCCTCATCATAATAAAACTTCTTTCTAGCTAATCTAAACCAACATTCTTAGATCAAATCCATCACCCCTTGTCCTATTGCTACAGGACCTACTAAAAAGTTTCTCCCCATCTTTCTTACAGGCCCCCTTTAAGCAGCTGAAGGCTACAATAAGGAATCCCCAGTGACTTCTGTTCCCCAGGCTGAACAAACCCCAGTTCTCCCAGTTCTGTTCTCTCAGTACTCCCCTGACTGACCCCTTGGTCCAAAAAAGGCAATTTTCAAACAAAAACAGATGTATTCTGATTTGAACCTTTAAAAATCCATGGTTTACACTATTTAAGGATTTCACAAATGTAACTGTTCTGGGGAGTATCATTTTTCTATAGGGGGAAAACCAAATCAAAATATCTCATTTAGCTGAAATCATCTCTTTAGTAAAGTGTTAAACTGCATTGTCATATTGGGTTCATTTTGACGGATCTGTTTTGCACATAAAGTTGGTTTATCCCTCTTTAGCTACCTAATGGACAGTACCACGTGCACATAAAGGGTTGTATTATTATAAATGGTTGTTATTGAGCCCTCCGTGGTCAGCAACAGCTTAAAGTGCATTGGGAAAGCTGCTGGAGTAGAAAAATGCAGTTTAATGTTGACAGAAATAGAGATGTTTACATCAGTCTGGCAATGCAAAACAAAACATTTTGCTTTTGAAATAATGGAAATGCCAAAACACCCTTAAAAAAATCTCTGATCCTGTGGGAAGTTCATCTTTTGCCTGATTCACAGTAAAGCTGAACACCGGAATTTTGTCTGGGGATGAAATTCCAAATTGTTCTCTGCTGCATCAGTGCATTTTTTCCAGTTTCAGAGCGAAAATGTAATGATCCTGATGCTGCATGTGGTGTAGCTCTCCCTCTTAATGATGCCATTACAACAGGGAATTTTTTAATGCTCACTTTCCCTGGAGATATACAACCCCACTCCGTTCAGGTGCAAGATGGGGTTTATTAAGCTGCACAGGAGGTGATCTTTAAATTCCAATCTAGATTGCTGGCACACTAATGTCCTGTTGCAAAGGTTGTCTTACACTTTATTACCTGGAAATCTGAAAGGCTATAAGGTGATAAAAAATTCCTGCCAGAGTCAGTGTGGGATATTCCTTTACTTGCACACCCCAGAGGATTTACAGAGTGGGACTTGATCCTGTGAGACAGCCATGGAAAAGTGCTCTGCAGCTCTCACCACCCTGAGGTGGCCCTGACTCCTGTTCTGGGGAAAGAGCTGATGTCTCACTGGGAAGCTTCTGTGGTTCTGATGACAAGGTGGTAATGGAACACCATGGTCAGCTCTACCCTGAAGCTTGTTTCTAATTAGTAGGAATAAGGCAAGGGGGAAAATACAAGGGAGAGAATGCCTGAAAGTTTAAGGGCATTAATTGCCTCCCAGCTGTCAGGGTAGTAATTAAATTCATCTTGTTGACTTCAGCTTTGTTGTGATTATGTGAAATTAATCTTCAAGCACACTGAAAGCTTCCACTGCTGTCTGTTTTAGTGCTGAAACCAGCAAATCCCAAACAATATGCAGGGAAGCATTGGCATGTATCTGGCAGTCACCCAACTAAAAATGTCAAGTTAGAGAAATGCAACTAAACTTTTTTCCCACTTTGCTTTTGTGCATTGTTTTCCCCCTTGTTTTTTTTCTCCCAATCAGGCTAAAACTATGTCCATCTCTCTGGAAGGGCAGAAACTCAACTGACAAATCATTTGAGGAGGTCACAAAAGTCCAGTTGCCATTCTTCTCCCACTCCTTAGCTCAAGCTGGATTAGATGTAAAGGATTACTTGGAAATTTCAGCTCTCAAAGAACAAATCCCTCCTGCTTGTTAACTTTTGATTAGTGCTGTCAGCCTCCCGGTGCTGTGCATCACACACAATTAAAAGCAGTTTCTGCCCCAGAAAGCTGGAACTCAAACCCCCTGCTTACTATGCAAATGCATTACCTGACTTGTGCATATGTGTTAAAAATTTATGCATCAGTGTAGTCAGTGAAAGCTTGCTATTAGCATCACCTAGTACTCTAAGCCCTTTTTATGTAAGTGAGGTGTTCATAAATACGTTCATGCATTTTACATCCCTACTTTCAGGAAAAAAAAAGTCATTTTTCCATGAATATATAAATACCCTTGCAGCTGCAGTTACTGTGTTAATGAAATGATGTTCACTCTTAAGCAGCGATATACCGAAGAGTAATCGATGGGGTGGGTGCTCACAGCTAGGCAGAAACAATGTTTATTATCCCTGCTTGCTGCTTTTAACTGCTAGGTTCTGCCTACGAGAATTTGATAGAGCTGCCAGCATGATTTAGATTTTTCTGTTATGTTTCGATGTCATCTTTGAGAAGCCAGCAACCTCAGTCACCAAAACCTGCAGCAAGAATCACCCACTTCCAAGGGTATGAGGTAATCAGGCACCCCATGGTATGCGAGATCTATGTGGAGAAAAAAACCAATGAAATCTGTATTGTGTGGACAAGGAAGCAGCAGAAGAGTGGCAGGAACCAGTATTGTTTTCTCTCCTGAAAGTGAACACTGAGCTAATATTGTTGAGTTGCATTCACTGAACGAGGCATGGCAGGTGAACTGAATGCCTGAACTTCCTGAGCTGCAATCAGTGCTCCCTTGTGCCTCCTTTAACAACAGAGAAATTCCATCAAGGATGCTCTTTCTCTTACCCTTGGAGTGAGCAGTTGGCACAGTAAGGGAACTGGGATGAAGTCGTTTGGAGTGCTGAGTTTCCTATGTCTTGGTCTCCTGTAGCAATATTCATTAGCCACTACCAAAGGAGGACACTCAGTGGTCCCAGAGGTGTTGCACCCTGTGAAAGGTACCTGGAAGCAGTATATCCCATGATGGAGGACACTGGGAAATACTGGGACCTAGCTGGGTCCTCTCTGACTCCCCAGAAATTCGCTCAGGTGTATTGCTCCATGGTCTGATTGACTGGCAACTCCAGAGCCTTCTTATCTGGATATTCATCCCCACTTTTGTGGCACCTATCTGATTCTCCAGCTTCTCTCAGAGAAGGTTACAGTCAATACCTGCCTCTGCAGGCTGTGTACAAAGGCTTCACAGGACTCCTTTGAGGGTAACTATTTGACACCAGTCTGGATGATGGAGAGCCCTACTGACTCTTTGTGCCTTCGAAGGCCATGTTCAGGCCTGTGGTGCTGTGTTACAGCACATAACCCCAGTTCCTTGCCTCTCATACGGGTTATGCTGCACAAAAAATGTCAGCTGAGAGAGGGCAGAGCTCAATTTTCCAGAGCTTGTATGACTAGGAGAGGGTTTGCACGTGAAACCAGCACAGCCTGGCTGCTGAAGTGGCCAACCTGCTGCTGAAATCATTTGTTTTCCTGAATCTCACCTGATATTGCCTTACGGTCTAAATGTGTAGAAGTTCCAGTAAAAACTAAAAAACACTGGGGTACTTTTAGCCTTCCGGAAACTGAGAATTCTTAATGAGCCGAGTACCAGCCGTGATTAATTCCACTGCCACACCTGACAAGCATCCCCGGCAGCCCTAAACCACAGGCCTGTGTTCTAGCTTAGGGAAACTCCTGGCCTTGCTGTTTTTCAGCTCCCCCTGAAGAGAAGAGCCATGAGAATTACTGCCAGCACTTGTAACATTGCAGGACAGGAGTCTCCATCAGCAGAAATGGGTGAGACTGGTGTCTCAGATGAACCTTCTTTACTTCAGTGACTGCATCATCCCAAAGTTCTCATTCGGATTTCAAAGGGAAGCACGTACTTATCCATGTGGGCTGGATCAGCACTAGATCTCTAGGTAAACCTCTAAGACAGAGATGATCGTAAACTATGAGAGTTTTGGGAAATTTAGTTAAAGTCCCTGTTTGTGCTCTCTTAGGTCAGTCTGGCCTGGCTCCTTTCCCAGGACACCTGACCTGTGTAACTGGCCTGTCTAAGTAGCCTAGGTGCTGTCAGCTGCCTCTGCAGCCTGCAGACAGAAAGGACCTGTAAACCCAAGGATTAGCCCACCTAAGGTGTGGTATAAGGAGAACTGAAATAAAGATTGCATGGCATGGTGCAGAGGGGGAGGGTAGTGAGGGAGGACAAATCACTGCAAAGTGTGTTATGTTCTGAAGGAAATGCTGGGGTTCCTGGAGTTATTGTCCCAAGACCTGCTGACGCCTCGTTTAGCAGAGCTGGCCCCAGGCATTCGGATGGGTGTAGAGACAGAGTTTTTGCAAGAAAATGGACACATGGTGCACCAGCCATAAGGACAAGTGAACAGGGCACGTAGAAAACGTACACAGTGAGAGAATGCTGATTCTTCAAGGACAGGAATAGCAGCCGAAGAAGAATGTAAACAAAAGATAGAAAACTGTCTGATGATTTGTGTGAATAGGTGCATGGTAGCCAGGTGAACAGAGCGAGAGATCCATTTAAATCATTGCATGTTTTATGTGTGTATATTGCTTTGCCAATCATGTAATGTGTGGACGCCTGGACAGGGGGAGCACAGTGTATAATAAGGGTGCTTGGGGGGAATAAAGTGGCTTCTGCTGGATTCATATTGGATCGTGGGTAGTCCGTTTACTCCCGCAGATGGGTTTGGCTCATCTTCTAAGATCCCTGAGAAAATAAATTGCAGGCTCAGGGTACAACCTAACTGTTCATTTTATGACCAAAACGAATTTCCTCATACAATTTGACTGTGCTCAGTTGGGAGTCCTCCAGTAGGTGCAGTCACCACAGAAGTTTCCCTAGGCTATAATTCTGAAATCTCATACCTGCTCCACAAACCAGCTTTTCATCCACCCTCGCAGCCCCGTCCTGCATCCCAGCAGAGGAGGGCACCACAGTTTGTGTTTGCAGTGACCCCATCAGGGTGATACTGCTGTTATCAAACCCAGCTGGAGCATCTGAGGCTCGGGAGGAGCAATGCTCTGCCGCCTTCCCAGCAGTTCTGACTGCCTGTGCTGCCAGAAGTCCTGGAGCCCAGCGAGGTGGCTGCAGCTCCGGGGTCAGCACAGGCAGGAGCAGATGCTGCCCAGAAGCTCCAGGCTTCTCCCTCCTGGAGCTGGCAAGATCTGCACTGCAGATGGATCCTGGGGTCTTCTGGCTTTTGAGGATCTTAAATACAGATTCCCCCTTACAAGGCTTTTTCCACTATCCTCTTTGAAAAACAGGAGAATCACTGACCCTAAACTTAACCCCGAGGTTAACTTTTTAACCCAAATTTCTTTCAGAACTATTTGTTTTAGACTGCTCTATTATATTTTGAGCACTGCTGACAGGCGATAGTTCTGGAATAATGAAATGTCTTGCAACCATGGTAACACAATGTACTCATCGGAAAGTTTTCTGGTATTAAAAAAATCATTTTGCCACAACCTCGCCCATTAGGCTTCCTATGATATTCCAGCGTTTTTTGTTTGAATGCACGGAAGCCTTTGAATGATCAGGTAACGTTGCAGAGAATCACTCTGACATGATACACAGCATTTGCCCCTGGAGCACGTGACACGAAAAAGCCCAAAGCAATCTGCTTTTGAAAGGTATCAAGCTGGAAAAATTGCAACAATCATCATTAAAGGGTGCTTTTGTTCTGATCCATTGAAGAATTCCCTTGCTTCAGATACAAATACAGATAATAAAAAGTGTTTTTATGAATACATTAACAAGAAAAGGAGGGCCAAGGAAAATCTCCATCTTTTTTTGGACACAGTGGGGAACATTGTCACCAAGGATAAGGAAAAGTCTGAAGGACAGGGCAATTCCTCTCCACTTTTTCACCTCGTTACCCTTTCTGCCAGTGGGATAGAATTCCTGCTTGCTGAAATCACCACTACCTCCACTGTAAATATTACACACAGTTTACCTCTCTCCATTATCGCTGTCTCTCTCCTGAATTTATATCTAATCTTACTCCTTTGCTCCTGTATTATGCCAAATTAAAATCTCCTAAGTACATGAAAAGTGGTGACTGTAATGCCTGAACAAAAATTAATAAGGCCAGGAGAGAACATGAAATCAATAATCTGATTCTGACAGCTTGCTTTGTCTCTGTGGCCAGGCTCTAAGGATGTACTAGTGTTTCCCTCTGTTTAAAATTAATTGAACTATTTTATCATATCAGATAAGAGTGCACTCTTTGTGCTATTGAAGTGATAATTATGACATGATAATTACAGTCTGTGGCCAGCATGATTCTGGGAATGAGTCAGCACAGGCAATTAGTTTGAGACAGCAACTTTGTGTGAATGTGTCCCTACAGACGGAGCTAAAGGATGGTCCTGGCTGCTTATTATCTCTGTCGCTCAAGCTTCCTTATTCACAGGAGGATAAGGCTTTTTTTAATTGTTGTTGTGGTTTTGGGAGGGAATTGGGGGGGTTTGTTACTGATTTTGTTTTCAGTTTGGCCAATCCGTTTGTGTAAATATAATGACTGCAGGAATCAGAGAAAGGAAAAGGCAGCAACAGGGCCAGTCTCTAAGGCTGTGGGTTCTCAGCTCTGTGATGGTGCCCTTTGAGAAGTTCTGTTTGATGCCAGGACGATTTGGGCTCCCCATGCCTGCTGCATCTTAGCGTGACTCCATTAAAGCTGATCCACCTCCGAGTTTCCTAAATCATCCTTCACTGTAATTTCCTGCTGACAAGTTTGTGCCCCCCCCAGCCCACTGAAGAGCCTAAAGAAAGTCTTGCAAGAAGGAAGACCTGTCAGCAGAAAAGGCTAGAGGCATCAAATGTTGCTGAAGAACTGCTTGGTTTTGGCCAGCCCAAAGCACGAGGTGTTTCATCCCAAACCATTTAGAGTCTGAACCAGGAGACAAGGTAAGTTAGAGATATGTGCAGATAATGAAAAAATGAAACCCTTCTGGGAGACAGGAGAGAGTGCAGGGAAGTAAAGTTGTTGGATTATTTGCTCCTAGAGGGAAGGTAGGAAAGGAGAGGGTTGTTTGACTCTAGGAGTTCTTGCCCTTTATGATCTCAGGTGAAAAAAGGAATAATCCTTATCTCAGAACACATCGGTAATTCATTGCAGTAAATAACACGCAGGGCAACAAACTGAAAAATGAAGAGAAAACACAGCATGGAACAGCTGCTTACTAAGGGAACATCATCCATCCTGTGAGCTGCTGAGGCAGTGGGAGAATCATTTTGGGATCATGCAATTAATGATGATGCCTATCAGTGTGATCTAACAGGGCTGATTCAGGGACACCTTTCCTTGTTTTGCCCGGCTCAAGTTTGCAACCCTAATTTTCTTTGGCTCTGTGAGTAATTACATCTTAGCTGTATCATTCATTTATCACAATGTTTATTTGGAAGATGCTTCCACCTTGGGCATACAAAATATGAATGTCACAAGGTCAGGCCAGATCCCAGGCAGCAGAAATGGAGAGGGCATATTTTTATTCCTTGAACGCCGTGGTGTGTCACTATCTGTGAAATTTCAGAAAAGGTGCCACTGCCTCCTCCCAGATCCCTGGTGGATGTGACGAGCTACAAGGAACTGTCAGCAGGAAGGGGTTGTGCAGAACATATTGCCTCCTGATGAAAGGAACCAACACGTCAACACATGTACAACATGTCACTATTAGGTCTGGGTTTGGAGTTCAAGAGACAGATGCTCTCATGTCTGCAATGCTCTGTGGAATTGTGCAAACACCAAGTGAGAATGTGATTCCTAGAAAACCAGGGGCTTGTCCCATGCCTTGTAGGAGAGAAAGATTGTGTCCTGTAACCTGCAAAATAAAGGCATTTTTATTTATTGGGAAAGGCCATGTTGGCTTGAGGATAAACCTGTGCTGCACTTAGGTTTTGCAGGTCAAAAGGAAATGGAAAGGATTGTCCCATGCAGCCTAAGTGACAGCTGTTTGAGTGGCACCCAGCAGAACTCCTGCACATGTAGTGCCTGGCCTAAAAGCAGTTCTGAGAATAGCTAAAAGATCAATGGCAACATATTTTATTAAATAAGGAATTACATTTCTTATTGTTCCATTGTTCTCTTCATGTGGGTGCAGTACCTTTAGAAACACCCTCTCCCCTCTTCTTCCCTCACTGACTCTCAGAGAAAATTGTTGGACACGAAGGCCAGACACATCTTCAGTAGCATTTTCCCTTCACTTACATAACTGGATATGAATATTGATAATTGCTATCTCTGACACTCTTCCTGTTAACAGGTTTCAACCTGCAAAAGAATCCAAAATACCATGCATAAAATCCTAAATATTAAAATTCCTAGTCTCTGCCAAAAAATAATGTTTCTGGCTTCCCAGTTTCTTCCCCTGAACAAAGAGGGGAACAAATATTTTAAAAAATAGTAGAACGAGAGAAATGTTGGCTGGAGAGGACCTCTGGTGGTCAGTAAATCAAATTCCCATTTGGAGCAGGAACACTGCCAGCAGAGCCAATAAAGCAAGCTCTTATAAAGCAGAGATGCTCCCCACTTGTGTTTTTAATTATGTATGCTCATTCACTTCACTCAATAAAGCAGGTTTCTGTGTTACTGAGGAAACCACGGCCGAGGAACAGAGTGCAGCAGTCCAGGTCTTGGCAGGGAAGCAGCTCTGAGCCAGGAACAATGGGGCACCACGGATAGAAAGGTGGCTTGTACCTGAAAGGTGGTTTGTGGCTCAGCCCTGCTGTCCAGGTGGTTGGAACCAGCAGAAAGGGCTGCTCCGTGTCAGTGTCCCACAGCAGGGATGTCAGGGGTGGAGAACCAGCATGCCCCATCATCTCTGATCCTGTAGGATACAGCTGAAAAGTCACAATAAATAGCTGGAGTTATTTTATCCAAGATCTTGTTAACAAAAAAGTAACTGATGTTAAATGTCATTTGTTGATTTACACCAATGTATGTTTTTCTGAGAGTGACAGTGGTGCTGAAAACCCAGCAGGATCAAGAAGTGAACCAAAATGTCTGAACGCAGGGATAATGTTTAACAGAGCCACTGGTGCTGGTGGACAAAAGTAAATTAAAAGAGATTACACTGAAAAAGAAGCTGTACAGTTGGGACCGTGCAGTGTGTGGCTATTTGCTCTGACTTTAACTTACGGTGAAATCCAGCCCATAACTGTGATCCAAGTTTTGCAGTTCCTCTCATTAGGAAGGACATAGCAGGAAGGAAAGCAGGACATATGGTCCCAACGATGCCCTGCATGGGATTGCTGGAGAACCAGTGAAATAGCTACGCTTTGTTCTGCAGTTTGAACAACATTTCTCAAACAATTTATCCTACAATGACATCTGGTGGTTGTTTTCTTTGACAGGCGGTTCTTGCAGAAGAATCCTGCCAGGAGCTGCCAGAGGGTGAATATTCCCATGGCAAGAATTTGCTGGAGTTGTACTTTTGGGGAAAAGTGCAAACTGGATAACACTGAGACTCATTCCTTGCTCCTGGCAGCAGCCCGGGGCCCGCTCAGGAGCTGGGGATGCCCAGTGTTTGCCTGATCCAGGAAAATCTTTAGGGCAGCCCTGGGGGTTTCTCCTCACCCCCTCATCACTGCTGTCACCCTCATGGCAGCTCCTTGGGTGCTTGTACAAGACCTGGTGGACATTTGGGCTAGCACAGGTGGTCTCCTGGCCACCAGGTGGAACCCAAGCCATGCCTGCCTTCTCAAACTCTCCCTGCCAAAGGCTCCTTTCAGAACTCGCAGGCAACTCAGTGCTCTCCTTTCAGGGGTTTTACCTTTCCGAGGTGCTGCCCTGTTCGATGAGAAGCCAGGTCCTCGTGGAAATGCCCAAGGGGAAATTTTGCAGCCAGTAGCAGGACATGGAGTTTTAAAGCTGATTGGTGGAAGGAGTACCATGAATGAATTTCATGGATTTTGGTCCATATTAAAGTGACACAGCAAGGTGACAGCTAAGCCCTGGCAGCTCTTGGTGTCAAATATTGCCTTGTTTCTCGGTGAAAATAGCAGAGAACTGCTGAGCTCGGTCTGTAAAGGTCTCAGTCTCACAGTCAGGGTCCAGCTGTCCTGGCCTGGATTGCTGTCTGGTACTCAGCATCTTCAAACCCAGCATTATTAATTAAAATTGTTTCCGTTTGACTTCAGACTAACTTCTTCACCATGGTATCTTCTCACTAGATCCTCAAAGGTTTTTGCTTTGGAAATTCAGTGGTTAATGCTGGGAACTGCTAGTGGTGGTGACTTTTACTTGCTACAGAAATTGTTTTTTCACTTCAAGATATTACAAAAGACTTGTGGGATTTTTGTAAAATACGTGTTTTTATAAAAGACAAACAGAATTCTGGTTGTGTTTTATTTGGGGTTGTTTTTTTTTCCCTGTGGCCTTTTAAAGACTTGGAAACTGCTAGGAAAACTGATGTGTATACATATATATATATATATATATCTGTATGTCCCATTAAAAAATATTTTGAAAAGTGTGTGTATATATATACTTTTCAGTCTTTCTCCTAGGGTTAAGAAGGACCTCCCACTTGCCGGAGCAGGATGAAGATGCAGCAGCTGTTGCTGTTTATGCTCTAGGATTGTGCAGGCTCCCCCCAGAGAAGGTATATGCACAGCAGCTCACACATTGGGGACCCCTATAGCTCTGCTGCTGCTGCAGCAGCTCCTTCCCCTTTGTTTCCCTGCTGGGACCAGCAATGATGGGCTTTTTATTCCTCCCCTCAGAGACGGAGCCCAGAGTCAGCCCATCAGGCTCATACATGGTTGATACTCTATGGCTTGTTGACTCACACATCGAAAATAATTTCTTAATATCTTTGTACTGTTTAACCTACTGTTTCTTCTCATTAGTGGCACTGAGAGAATATCTGTGATTTCTGCTGAAATCCCTGGCTGCTCGGGATGCACCACGGGTTCCCTGCTCAGCATCTCAAAATCTTTATAATCTTTATCTACTTCGCTCTAATGTTTGGTCTTGTTTATTTGCAGTGGTGTCATGTCACTGAGGTATCAGGATCTGAACTCGTTTCTTTCATGGTTTAACACTCTAAATGTGTGAACATCAATGATGCATAAGATGCCATAACCCAGCTCTACCATCTGTCTGCTGGTTGGGAGGAGAGCATTAGGATGTTTCACTAGCGAATGCCACAGTGTTTTGCTTCAGCATCAAAACCCATGAGTTTTGTTCTCTTGTGCTTATTTTAAAATGTTGTTCTTCCATTAAAATTTGACCTAATTAGGGCAAGCAACTTGAAATCAAATATTTCCTTTATAGACCAGTGAAAACTTTCTAATTGATCTAAAATTTGATCAGACTGTATTTTCATTTTTCTTGAAGGGGAGCTGCCTTTATTGAACTTGCCTGTTCTTCTCTCCCCTTAAAAGAAATAAAGAACTTGATGCCACAGTGATTGGAAAACCACTTGATTGGAAAGTGTGGTGTTTCCCTGTCCCTGCCTGTCTCTCAGGTGGTTTTCCAGGGTGACATTTCATTTCCTGAGGTGTCCTGAGACCCAGAGCAGGATTAGGGCTCTGACAGCTCAGCTGTGTCCCTTTACAGCAGCTTTCCCACCTCTGCTCCTGCCTGAGGTTGTCTTTGTAAGGAGATGGCGGAGCTGGATGTGTGTCACCTCCACACGTTTGGCTCTGCAGGACCAGCTCCAGCCCCAGCCCCCTCTGGAGAGGGTTTGTGTCAGCTCAGGCAGCAGCACATGTTCATTCTTCAGCTCCTTGTGCCAGGGCAGCAGCTTCTGACAGTGCCAGGGCAGATGTGACCTCACTGTCCTTCCTAGGCCAGCACCCCTGGCACTTTGTGTCAGCGCTACTGAGATAACTTGAGCTGTACTTGCAGCTCACTCCCTTCCACCAGCCAGAGAAGTGCAGAAGTGACAGGCACGAGATGATATAAATGACAGTTTTACGACGGCAAAAAGACTCAGGAAACTACAGCAAAAGTGCTTGGATATTGTATAGAATTAAATGAATCTGCAGAAGGGTAACAGATTGCATAGGGAGATTTTTTTGTGTGTAAAATCACTCATCTCCACAGCCATCACTTAGCAGGAGCCTCATCCCTCTCAGTAACTGGCATCAGTGTCACCATCTGCTCCCTGGTGCTGCCACTGCACAATGGGCTCGCTGTTCTCAGCCTTCCAGAAAGTCAATTGCTTGAAATACAATTTTAAAAAGCCATTCTACCACTTTTCAAACTATGTCCAAAAAGAAGTGGGTAGGAATGAAAGGTTTTAGGAGGGATGGTGAGAAATAATCAGAAAACACTGATAACAGACAGGAGTGCTGCTGGAGGGAGAAAAGCCAGCAGCAGCCCCAAGCAGTCCAGGCAATCATTCCCTGCCTGTGGATTGAATTTATTTACACTTTCCTGTGCCTGTGTTGCGCCAAGCTAGAGCACCTGGTGTGGTCATTGCCCCTCTCCACTCAGCCTAATCAGGTTTTTTTGGGGGAAATGGAGATTTACTTCAGCTGCTTTGTGAGTACCATACCTAAACTCAGCCCTGACCTGCACGAAGCCCGGGCACAGCCTCCAGCCCTTTCTGCATCACTGTTCCAGCTGCATTCTCCCGTTCAGCAGCAGCCTGAAGTTAATTCACAGTCTGAAGGTGTGGGTGGCAGGTCTGCTGAGAAACTCTGAATGGCCCCACTGGAGGCCTGGATTTATGACTTAAGAAGACAGTGAGTAAGTTCCATTTTCATAGGACAAAACACTTAAAATATTTCTTTGCCTGCAAATTTTGAGCCTCTGGGGAAAATTTTAAAAATATATTTCTTCTGAGAAATAAGGATTTTACTTTGTTGCTACAGTTGTCACTATGGGCTAATATTTCTTAGCTAAGAAATACTCGAGTTAGGAAAATTTAGTTTTAAGGCCAAATTATATTTGTTGTCAAATAAATAAAGGGGGAAAAGGTTCCTGAGCAGGGGAAGGGTCTCATTGTCTGTAATAAAGGATTGTTTTCAGGTTGGAAGTGGCCATGAACCAGCACCTCCAGAACCTGAATTTTCAGCTTTAGAAGAGCAAAGTAACAACCTGACTGAAGGCTCTGGAAAAGCAGTAAATAAACCTTCTGTCAGGGTGTGAGAATCAAGTAGGGAAAAGGAAGGGGATGTGTTGCCTTAGACACTCAGGAATGTGATTTATTAACAGATCTCTGACAGTGAACTGGATCTGCCAAGAAGTTCTCTTCTCTTACCTCAAAAAACCAGTATGTGTTTCTTCTTTCTGGTAAGTACAGGATGTGAATATTTTTGGTTTGTTTTGTGTTAAAGTGAGATTCTTATGTCCATTTTGATAATCTAAAAACCACGAGTTTCTCTGTGAATTATTACTTTAAATAAATATCGGTGGTTTTAGTTTTAAAAGTGCTTTTGCCTGTATAGTCAAAGAAAGAAGGAAATGTTGAGAACATCTGCTCCTGCTAAAAATAATGGTTCAATAATCTATGGAAAAATGGGAGGGTTTTAGCAGGTTAGACTGGAAAGCCCTCATTAAGGAATATTTCACAGGCTGTGGAAGCAGGAGCTATTGGGACAGACTGTCTCGGGATGATGTGGGAATTGAGCTGAGCTAAGAAAAGGCCCTCTGTATTTAGCTATTAACTTGAAGAAAAGAAGAGCTGCTCCCACTGGATTTGATTATGGAGCTGATGCTTTGTTTTTAGCTCCTACTGTTGGTTTTCTAAACCTCTAAAATTAGAAAATATGAAAAACCTCTTTTAGTTGCTGTTCCTAGCGAGACAGAAGTGTTTATTTCAGTTTGGATCAAACAAAATCATACTTGTACCATCCTGTAAAGCCGTGATCCCTGGACGATTGTGGGTTTGCCAATTTGCATGTCCAGCAACAGTGAGAGGAGTAGCCAGATTAATGCAATTACACTGGCAGCACCACACACTGAATGGCTGAGCTCTAATGGTAAATGTTCATCTTTGTGATAGGCAATTTTTATGAGCAAAGCAGGCAACAACCTGCCCTGGGATGGATGGATAAGTCTGGGGGTGTTGTGCTTGAGCAGGAAATTGTGCTCACTCTGTGCCAACCCTGAATCACCATGGCTTTCCGTTATCCTGGTTTTGTCTGTTCAGAAGTACCACAGATTGATCAGAGAATTACTGAGACTGGAAGCCTTCAATTTCCAATCCACGAGAATTTTCTCTGGATTCAGCACTGCAATTTAGCACAGCAGCACACAACTGGAAGAAAATGATTTGCTGATTAAAAAGTCTGAACTTCACAGCAGCAGCCCAGCTAATATTTCCTGAAAGTGCTGTTGCACCATAAACAGACACATTGTGTTGGCTGTAGGGCACTGTCTCATCTGGAAACACCCATTTCATAGCAGTTGCACAATTAATAGATATATTCCCAAATAACTCTTTGTCTGAATATTTTAACCTCTTTTAAATGTTTTCTGAAATACTATTTCCTTCCTTAAAATTTGCCTAATACATTTTAAATCACGCAGTGCCTCCCAGGATGGAAAGGATCCCCCAAAACCTGTTACAGTTGTGTTCCTCTCTGCACAAGCATCTCGGCCTTGCTCTTCCTTCCCGCTCGGGAAGCCTCAGCTGGCCACATTTCCAGTCTGTTTGACCCGGAGTGATTCAGAGCAATCTGCCCATTAGGAATTAATTTCTCCACCACTTGCCCCAGGCTGGCTGTGCTGCAGTTCCAGCCTGATGCAGCCGGTCCCCAGTGTGACTGACCACGGGGGAATGTGCTGGGCCACAACCCCCTGCGTGGTCACCCCAGCCCTGCTCATCGGGGCTGAGTCACTGCCTCAGCTTGCTCTAGTTCTTGCCAGTGTCAAGCTCTGATTTTGTTTTTGAAAGAATTCATTTAGCTGCATCTTAAGGCACGTTCTGTTTCCATCTGAAGACGGTCGGGAGCACTCACGTATGTATTTCTGTTATTCATCCTGGAGAGCCTCGGTTCTCAGGGGAGCTCGATACATGGAAAGAGCAGTAAAGTGTGACCAAAGACTGAGGCAGCACAGCTCCAGGAAAGATGTCTTGCCTAAAGGTATTGATAGCAGGCATGTGCAGGAATTAGCAAGTGTTTTCTAGCTCTAAAAATGGCTGAAGTTGTTCCCCAACTTTTCCGAGTTTTGAGATTTCTTTGGGTTTTTTTCCCCCATTTGGTTGGGGTTGTGTTTATTCTGAAGTTGGACAGACTCTAGGGACTCATTTAAGATTTGTAAAAGAATAGAAACATTTGCCAATGCTTTTATTAGGGCCCCAGGTATCCTGAGATGGTTCTTGCTTTTCTGGAGGGTGCTATCTGGGTAAGGAGGTTGATTTGTTCCTTTGCATCCCAGATGAAAACGAGGACATCCCAAATCCTCGCTGACCTGTCCGCTCCCCACCCAGGGCAAGGACAGCCAGGAGGGTGGGCATCCTCTGTGCCAGCTCCACCTTGTGATCCCTGAGGGGGCTGTGGAGGGGACAGTGTTATCCTGTCCCTGCTGGGCAACCAACACCTTCCTACTGAACCCTCTCTTGCCATCACAACATCTGTTGCTATTTAGTCAGGAAAGGAGATTCTTAAACCATTTTTAAAAATTTTTTTATGATAAAATTACGATCTTTTCTACTTTGATACTGCTGTCCACAGATGGTCTTCTGAATTTTTTTTAAATTTTAAGCAAGAGTGCATATAACTGCCCTCTATTAATACACTGGGGGTGATTCCCATGGAGCAGTTTCTAAATTGCAGAAATTACGGAATAGCTATTAACTGCTAAAAACTATGAAAATGGTAGAGTTTGGGGGAAGACAAGCTGCAGTCTAAAGTAGAAAGAAATTAATTTGCTTCTTCTACAAAAGGGAAGTTAAAAGAAAAGTCTGATAAGCCTCCAACATGATAAAAAGGGGGTTTTTTTACATGGGCAGTAATCTGTGTTTCACCATGTTCACAAATCTGGGATTTAATACAAAACCAAAGAGCTGTAATTGAGATATTAAGAAAAAAAAAATCTGGCTGAAGAAAGCCCAGCTTTTGACAATATCAAGTCACATTTGGGATTCTTCATTGAAGATCTTCTTCAAAGAACAATTACATTTTAGAACAATGAATGTTATACCTGATGGCTGTCCCTGGTTATGCTTTAGGTTGGTGGGAGAGACTAAGCTGTTTTTGGAGGTTAATGTGTTTGTTGGAGGATGCAGATAAATTTAGGCTGAAGGAGGAGTGAACCCCGGAACCAACTCACTGCGCCTTCCCTCACATGTTTTAAGTAACACTCCAGTCCCAAGGTTTACTGGTGAACGATGAAAACATCCCCCAAACCTCCCACATAACAGATTTCCCGGTTAGTCTGGCACTGGGGGAGAGGCACGGGGTGAAAGGGAGGAGGACACGGGTGACAGGACAGCCTCGAGGGCACCCTGTGACTGCCACAGCCCCGCTGCCTGCAGGGAAACCAGCCATGAATAATTCAGTGTATTTTACCTTGCTGCAATGAAACAGTCACTTGCTGTGTCTCGCTGGCCGAGGAGTGACTTGGAGCCACTAAGCTGTCATGCAGCTTGCAGAAGAAGAAGGGACTTGGGGGATTAGCACTGGCTGGATCAGTCCTGTCATATTTAAACAGCAGCCGAAGTTACTGTTGGCACAGAGAGCCAGTTTGGGAGAATTATCTGCCTGTTAGAGTTCAGGCCCTGTCTTTATCTCATTTTCTGACATTTCCCCCTGGTCTGGCCTTCTGTGGAAACAAATCATTTTTCTGGGAGCTTGTTTATGGTGCTTTTCTCACAGTAAAAATTCATTGCCAAAGACTTTATGAATGTCGTGAAAGTTGATCACTCAGACTCACCTAGACAGGAAATTTGAAGCCAGCCAAAGTGTGTAATTAACATCCTTATTTCCTTTCTTCTTTGATGCCACTTCTAAAAATTGCTGGAATACTCTTCTTACTGACTAAAATTTTTTTTTTTCTTTTTTTTCCCCTCCTCTCTGTCTCTATTTTTAGGTGGAATTTTGGGGGCAGGAGTTAAGTAATATTTGTAATGACAACGGCAGTCATGAACGTTTTTATTTTGAGGTTTTATATGAAAAGTCATTTTACATTGGTCAAAAAATTACCTCTGAAGTCTTGATATTTAGGGGGATGTGCACTGAACAAGGCACTTAGGGGCATATTGAGGAAATGCACCAACATCCAGGATGTCAATCTTGGAAATCCCATCTCCTTGCTTGGTGGGAGACAATCAGCAGCAAAGCAGATCCCCTGCCAGCACTGTGGGCTGTGGGGCCTCTCAATCCGTGCCCGTGCAATCGAACCTCCATTCCTGCGCAACACCAGCCCTGGGGGCACGTGGGGCTGGCCAAAAATGCCTCTGAGGTGCTGCAGCACATGCACAGCTCACCAGGAAATCCTCCCTGCTGCCCAGTGACCCCAGAGGCTGCAAGTCCCTGGTGGAGCTGCACTGAGGATCGTAGGGGAAACGAGCCCCATTGCATTCGATGGCACCGATGTGCTCTCATCTCACAAAAACCTCCTGCAAAATGGCCCCATTTGGAAATCCTGGGTGATGAGCTGGCTGCTAAAGCAGCAGGAGCAGCTCTGGATCCTGCTGAGAGATTGACAGCTTGGAAACACGTCCCAGGAAGGGGAGCAGAGCAGGCACCCTTGCTCCATGTCACAGAACACAGTCCTGATGCTGCAGGTGGTTCCTAGAGCTACCTGGACTCCTAGGCTTGATTCCCCTCCTCAGATTATCATCGGTCCATGCATTGCTTCCTTCTTGCCGTTTAAATGGTCACAAGGCAGTCAAATTGAAGTCGTGCCTCAAAACAGAACAAAAATGTCACTTTGTTCAGACTAAATTAAAGAAAGCTCAAAGAAACAGAGACGGTGGCATTGCTCCTTTTTGTTGGCGGTGGGTTTTGTTTGGGTCTTGGTTTTGTTCTGAGGAGAAAGACATTCTCTTTTTTGGCTTCAATTAAGGTGGGGAAGCGAGCTTTCCTGGAGGTGGTTAGGAAAGGAGCTGCTTGCAGGGTTTGTTCACACGGATGCTGGGATCTCTGTGCCCCTGAGTTCTGGAGCGTTCAGCTATATTAGTACCCCGGCACGCTGGCCAGGCCAGGAGAGCTGCAGCTTGTGCAGAGGTGCCCAGCAGAGCGGAGGACACTCTGTGGCACCGTGTGCCTCGCTGGCAGCTCCCTCGCCCGGGCGGTGGAAGGCACGGAGCCACGCGCGCCCGGGACTTATGGATTGCCCAAGGGTGGCCAGAAATGAATGAGAGAGGCGGCTCCTTCGGCCGGTATTCTAAGGGTTTATTGGAGAAACTCCCTCGAAGGGGACCGGATACGAAGAGGGGGGAACTTCCAGCCAGGGTGCATTTAAAGGGGGTACAGAGAAGGAGGCAGGGATGACATAGCAATGACCTATAGGAAGAAGGGAAGGGCAGGACAGGTCTGGTTACCTTTCCTTAGGAGATACAAGGGGTGTCTGTCCTCTGTCAATCAGACAGACTGAACCCATATCAGGTCACAGGAATTCAGTGGGAGAAGCCATCCTCACAGAGGGGCATTTAACCTTTGGAGCCAGCCCACCAAACCTCTTTATCTGGGCTGTGTGGCCCCCTGGGCATTGCTGTGGCTGGTTCACACACAACATCCAGCCTCACACTGGGGAACTCATTCAGACAAACCTGTGCCTGAGCAATGGGGTTTTCCAGGCCTTCCTTTTCTGGCTAATAGAAAGATTATCTTCTGATTGAAATATTAGCTTTTGTTTATCACATTGTGCCCACCAGAGGGAGAAATTCACTGAGCAGTAATGGTCCTTATTTATAAGATGATATGAAATTGAGGCACCCTTCCTAAGAGTATTTGCTGCTATAAGAACCTAATAGATTTTGCAGATAAAGTGTTTGCAAAGATTTGGTTTTTGAAAAGCTCTCACATTTCCTTATCTCTGTGCTTGCTGCATGGTTTGGTTTTTTTTCCTTTTTCCCCACAGAAGTCAGATCCTTTCTTTACACAGAGCTGAGGAATCACTAAATTAGCCAATGTGGGCTCAGGATGACTTGGCATTTTGCTACCACACACATTTGTTTTGCATCTTCAGAACTTTAGCACAGCAGTTCCACTACATTTCCATGGAAATTATTCCAGGGCCTGCCATTCTCCCTGCTCAGGTATTGCCTGGTGGTGTTAAACAGTGGCAGGAATGGAAAGAAATGGATGCTGTTACTAACTGGAGTTTAAAGGCATTAATTCCCTCTATTTCTCTTCCATGGCAGAAGGTTATTACTGTCTTGTAGACAGTGCAGAATTCTGAGTAGGTTGTTTCTCTTTGCTGCCTGCTTCTGCTCATCCTTGAATAATAACAGCAGTGCCCTTTTTAGAATTCAACCACTTTGCCATTAAGTAGTAAACAAAGCACTCGTGCTCTTTATGCTGGTCTGCATTTCCAAGACGCATCAATAATAAACACTACATGCATTCTTCTCAAATCGTGGAAGACATCTGCATAAAAATATGCAAACGAGAGCTGAATGCTCAGAAGGTGAGGAGAAGGCCAGCTCTGAGGGAACAAGGGTTGGGATGATATTTTTTAGCAATGGTAGATCTTCTTTACTCCTTAAGCTCCACTTTCTTGGTGTCACGATGGATGATCATATATAAATTGCCAGTTTTAATCCCCTTGAGTTTATAGCATGGTCAGACACACTCATGTCTGTCAGACAAGGCTCATGGGAGATGGATATCCATGGTAATGAACTTATTAACACACTTTATGGGGCAGGAGTTATTTGATTCTTGGCAGCACCTGAGAAAGGCTGAGCAAATGTCAACCACACATCCAGGAGAAAGTCATAGAGGGATGGACAACCTGGGAGTGTCGAGACACCTTCCTGCTGCAGAGCCCAGCAACTGGAACAGGCAAAGGATGCAGCTGTGCAGGATGAGCCATCCTCATCTCCCTGCAGGGCAGGAAGAGCTTCCTGAGCATCTCCCCTGCCGACATTTTACGAATGCAGTAAAGTACTTTGTGATTTTTCATAGATGCAGTCCTTTTTGGGGGTGGGTGTTGGGTTTTGTCACTTTTGCTATAATAAGGAGGTGAATAGATTCATTAAAACAAGATACTTGTCATGGAGTTCAGAGGAAAAGTAGGAGTCACCAGCTCCTGAATACAGTTAGAGGCAAAACAAAATCAGTTTTGTCTGCAGAAGTTTGGTTCCTTATCAGTCTCATTTCACTGGGCTTCTTTTACTAGACTTCTCTTTCTCTTTCTAGAAATCTGCATCCTGAACTATGCACAGAAAAGATCTAGTCCAAAGAGACTCTTAAATATGAGCCTGACTTTGATGTAAACATCTTGAAACAAGTGCAAGTCTATTTTAATGAATTGGGCTTTTATGTTCCTGTTACATTCAAGCCATTAAGATGACGGTTGTTTTTAAAAATGGAAGCAATTGTGCTGAAAATTATATTAATATTGGGTGTTAGTACAATACTTCACTGCTTGAAGTAAATTTCAAAGTAAAATTACTAGAACACCTTTCTAAAAATGAAAAAAAAATTAATGTGTGTAATATTTTGGTTTGTTTGTGTGTAAATAAGATGGAAATTAGATGCCACTGCTTTTTTATTTGCTTTAAACTGCCTACCTCTTTACATTTTCCCTTTCCAAGCTGCAGGGGTTTCATTGCTGAAGGTATATTTCTGAACTACTTCTGAGCACTCTAACATTTAGAAGATAATCTTTATCCAGCAGTTAATAATTTCAAAACTATTCTAGACAATCCAATTTTTGTCATTACATAAACACATGTTGTTCCTAAAAGTTCCTTGTTATACTCTAGGGCATTTTCAGTATACAAGGGAAACAAATAACACAACACAGGGAGGCAAAGAGGTGTCTGGGAGCCATAAACATTGCATTCTTACAGAAGTTGAATTACTGACCCATTTTCCAGCCTAAGGAATGTCACAGAAGTTTGTACATTTTGCCTGTCATTATTAATGGTCTTTGTTTGTCATATAAGGGAGAAGAAAAGAAGAAAAGAATTTTTGCTTATTCTTTGGAAAAATTTCAAAGCCCTCTCTCTTTACCGTATCTGCTCATCCTTGGTGGGTACATATCCTCACCAGAATTTCCCTGAATCTCAGCTACCTTTGAAATAAATTTCAGATCTTGAGAAGAAATGCCTCCTCTAGCACATCAGTACCTTAGGATCAGTTTTTAGATAAAACAAAGGCTGTGTGGGAATGTTACCCTGGGAAAACCCAGAGCCTACGTGGGTACCAGCCTAAGGGGAAGGGCTCACTCGTGGTGAATCCAGGTCAGGCTCTGACAGCTCCAGACCAAATGCCCGAATCTGTTCACTGCAGGAAGAGTTTAAGTGCCACTTAACTTGAGCTTTGAGTTTGGATTTAATTCAACAAGCGTGTAGGAATGGAGAGCTGAAGCTGCTGTCACACACGCTGTGTCCACACCCAGAGCACTGAGCTCTTGGCTTTTCCTGGAAAGGGGCAAACTCCTCCAGTGTCCTTCTTGGAAACCCATCTGACACAAACAACTCTGGCTCTAAGTGTTCAAAGCAAGTGCATTCCCAGGAAAGGTTTTGAGTGCAGCAACTTGACATTTTCTGATGACAGCTTGCTTCCTACTGAAGAAAGATTACGGTGGAATTAATTGCATAATTAAGTCTAATGCATTCTGCGTCCCTTCCCCTTGCTACTCTGGAATACTACCTACACAAAACTGCAAAATTATTTCAAAACTTTCAGCTAGGATCCCACTGAGCTAAAAAATTCCATTAGGGGGAATATTTTTGTATTTGCCTGCACTGAAGCAGTTTAAGGGAGTGTTGCTGTTTTTATCTGCATTGAAGAGGTTTAAGACCTCAATCTTAAGGAGTAGATACTGTGCAGAGACTGTGCTTAAAATGCTATTCCCAAAATCATTAGAAACTACTAGTTGTATTCAGTCAAATCTGGGCAGATAAATCCCTAGAAAATACCTTGTCACCTCACACACCTAAAAATGCAATGGAAATGCAGACAGTGAATAAGAAGCACTGATCTTCTTTCAAACAACGCCAATACTTTGACCTTTTTGGAGTAATACAAAAGTTTTAAAAACATTGTCAGAAGCACAACTGATATTTTTGTCTTTCAAAATACAGACTAATACAATTTGCCGTAGTGGGCAGGTTATCTTCATATTTTCATTTATTTAAAGATTTATTTTATGTTTAGAACTAGGATAGACCACAGGAAAAGGAAAACTCTCCTTATATGTACTTTCATATCTACACTTTATGAAAGGCTTTATGCACATACATAAAACCGCACAGATAGAGAAATCCAGAATGTCTCGAATTTATCTTGTTAGCATTTAACAGGTTCTCTTTGAACTGAGCCCTGCCTTTCCTGCCTTCTCCCTGTGTCTAACTGAGGCCCTGCCTCTGAGTTTGTCTGCTCGGCATGAAAATGAGAAGTCTGATGATGATGCACCCCTTAAAAGCTTGTCTGCTCTGCGTGTAGATACAGTCCTGCCTCCCTAAGGTCTCCAGATCCTATTAGCAAAGGTCACTGTGCAACATTTCAGATGTCAGATATGCACATAGCCAATCTAAGAGAAAGAAAATTGATGGTTATTAGAGTTTGTCGGGATTTGAGGTTCATTGGAAACACTAAAGCTTGAAGAGTTATTTTCTTTCTGAATCAAGAGGAATAATTGAAATACTGAGATATGCTGCTGCATGAAAAAAAAAAAAAACCACTAAAATTCCAATAGTTTTTATTAAATAATATATTTTTATATGTATTTTTAAAAACATTCCAGGTAAACACCAGAGTATCAAAACCAGCTATTCCCTGGGTAATGCTTCCAGTGCTGATCTTTTCTTCTTGATTAAAAGAGAAAAACTCTGAAAGGCTTCATGGTGCTTTTCCAGTTCAATCTCTACTCAGTAGTAACTGTACTTAAAACTTATTGAAAAGGTCAGAAAACATGTAAGTGTTAAGCTATTTCTGGCTCTATCTCACACTGTAACTTGACAGATTCCTAACAAAACCTATTGAGTAATATTTATGACAGACCTGAACATAATACAGAAATAGTCAAACTAATATAAATGAAAATGCATAACAATATTTTTGTATTAAAATCTTTATTTTGACAGTTCCAAAGCAGATCAGTTTTTACTTTCAGAAGTTTTCTGGAGGGGAGTGATCTCATTAAAATCAGTAACTCCTCTTGAGGCATGAAACCTTCTGTTTTTCATCAAAACATTATTTCCCAAAAGAAAGATGGTTTAACCACAAGACTGCAACTAGAATTTTCTGCTACCAAGAATTTCATCGTTTTGCCTTCTATACATCCATTAGTAAACTTAAGATGGACTCACAAGGGTCAGGACCAGCAATGAAATGTGCAGGAAGAGTTCCCACACTGCTGGGAAGGTTTGGAAAGAGAACAACAAAGAAAGACAAAGCAGATAGAAGCAAATATCTTCATTGCATTGGAATAGGATGAAATAATCCCAGTGTCTGATCCCATGATGCTCCAGATCCACACAGACTGACAACAACCTGTAGCAACACCTTGACCAGCAATTTGGACACACAAAGGTGTGAGGTTGATGCTACTCTCCAAAAAAGAGGCAGTGCCCAGACAATTCATTCCAGTCGTGCTAAAGCTACAAATGGAAACAGCTCTGATGGAATGCAGCACATCCTCCAAGCCTTGGGACCCCTCTCCCTCAGGAGTGGGAAAGAGAAATGGCTCTTTACTGCACTTTTGTGACACTGCAAGTTCGAGGATGTTTGTTCCTTTCTTTACCTTGAGTGTCCCGGCAGAGATTAGAGCACAGTAGCAAAACTTTGACATCTAAGTGGAAAAGTATAAACCTTATTTTTTTGGCCATGTAGCCAGGTAAGGAGCCAGGATTAATACAGGTACTGTTGGAAAATACCATGGTTTGAAAAGCACATTTGGCTGTTCAGCTCTTCGGATTTGGGTGTGTGTTTTTTCATTCTGCCCTTCATCTTTCACATGCTCCCATGAGAGTTGTTTGTGATTCAAATTTGGGCACTTTCTACCTGAACAATGCAGAGCATGTATTTTAACATACTCAAGGTAATCTCTCTTTGCAGTGAAATACAGAACTATTCAAAAGAGGGTTTTTTTGATTAAAGAGCATGTTTGATTTTGAGCTTCCTCTTTTGGCCCCACTTTTCATCTTGCAGTTGACTTCAGACCTCAGCCTAGCTGCAACAGAGCAATACATCTGCAGCAGCCTGGCTGTTACATGGAAACGACATATTTTCCTATTTTTACCCTTTTCTTCAATGCAAAAATGCAGTAAGAGAACCCCTTTCATGGCCTGTACTTTTAAAATGCCGAGAGCAGATAGGAAAAACACCCATTCCATAGTCAATATGCATAAGGTCTGAAGAAAAAGCCTTCAAGCTAATGTGTACCAAATCTGTTAGCAGTTTAAAAATATTCAAATTATCATTACAGCAGACTCAAATGGGCTTTTAAGATCTCCAGGGCTCTTGACATTATGGCAATTTTTGTCAGAAAGGCCATAACATCTCAGAGCAGAATCTACATAATGCTCCAGAAGGGGTGGAACGAAAAACAGCATTTCATTTGGAAAGAGGCAAAAATGCCTCATGAACTTCCTACAATGTGTTGCTGGTACAGCTGTCTTAGGTTACAAAGTAAGATGGAACCAAAAGTGTGTGTTCTATCAGCATCTGTTAAAGCCAGGTGGGGCAGTGTTCTTTATCTCTTCCATGACCCATCCCTGATAACTCCCTTTGGGGGATATCTTCTGTTAATGGGCCAGAAGTTAAAGCCAGGTGGGGCAGTGTTCTTTATCTCTTCCATGACCCATCCCTGATAACTCCCTCCGGGGGAGGATGTCTTCTGCTAATGGGCCATCAAGTTTCACTGCATGACTCATAAAATTACATCATCCCGTTATGAGATGCTCCACCCAGGGGGAGGAACCAAGCATTCCTACCTGGATATAATCTGAGGTTTGGGACACCACGAGCAGCCTTGCCTACTGGATTCCCAGAGGACAAGAGCTACGTAACCACCACTGGACCGTCAGAGGAAGATCAAACCCTTCTACAGGATCACTGCTTCAACACAACCACTTCTATCACTCCAAGAGAACTGCAGCCAATTCAATCTGACTGCTACCACCACCCTGACCAACAGGCTGTCAGGTTGTATTCTGACTCTGTCAGTGTTTCTGTATTATTGCATTTATTTTACTTTTCCTATTAAATTGTATTTCTGACTCGGGATCTCCCACCGGTTTGCTTTCAAACTACTACAACAGCACAGGACCAAATGCCACAAAGTTTAAATCACTACAACTTTTTTAGAACTTTAGACTTCCTCTGTATCTCTCTGGGAGAGTGGGACCATTATTCTTTGAAGGGCTGGGTTATCTATAAAGCACTTGATAATCACATGGGAATTTTATAGGAAAGCAAGAGTGGATGTGCTCAGGAAAATGAGCTTTTTCTCCATCAAGCACAGTCTTTTTTAACGTGTGAAGCACCATCTGCATTGCTCTGTAGAATGCTTTTGAAAGAATCACTGTCAAAGAGCACAGGCCTTGATTCTCACATCTTGGAGACAAAATCATGGCCTGTCCACTTCATCTGTAAAGTACCTGTTCAGCTCAGAGCCAGGTGAGCTGCACACTCACCATCAGAAGCCTCATAAATGTTCCTCAAAAAGGAACAGAGGTGTGCAGATTGAACCTTTTTCCACCTAGCCACTAAGAGTGGCTCTTCTTCTCTTCTGTCTGACTATGACATATCCTTTAAACCTTGTACCTTCCCAAATATGAGGAAATCCACTGGTTTCCCATAAGCTTGGAGGCACATATTCTCCATATATTCTCAGGGCCCTACAAAACTATTAGCAAATACAAAAGTCACACAAAGAACTACCTGCACCTCTTCCCTTTCAGTTCTGTTTGCTGTTAAATCACTTCCATTTGTATAGGTGTTGTGTAAGACTCTGGTGATTGTCAACCAAAAGAAAAGAAGCACAGCATTTTCCTTCTTGAAAGGAAGGGAAACCACAGTGATGCTGGAGGGTTTGGCAGCTGTGGGACACCCAGAAGTTTTGGGAGCCTTACAGATAAACACTGTAAAGGCAGTGCAAAGGCAATCAACAAGGCTTGGGGTGAAGAGCTTTGTTTTAACTCTGGAATTCTTTTATGCCTTGAAAAAAAAAAATCCTACATGTTTTTTATTAGTGCTAGCAGACTATCCAGTACCAGCTCATCATGCATTAAATCTTCCAGGAAAATGGCAAGGTGGATATTTAAGTTAGACAATCTCAGTTCTAGGAGAATTTGTGTTACAATATTTCTCTTCTGTTACTGGTAACATAAGCCTGGGCACCAAAGCTCTGAACAGCCTTTAAGATTCAAAATCTCATTACTACCAGAGAGACTTCGGCTCCCAGACACCTCATAAATCGAGTCTTTGGATACTGCTCCCTTTCACTTCTGGGATGATTGAGTGATATTGAAGCAGAAGAGAAAATAGTGAATAACAGTGTGGGGTTAATCAGGTTTATACACAGCGTTGTCTTGGAAATAGCAATGCTAAAGGGCCTTTCCTTAAATTTTAGAGGTAGGAGCTTCCACTCAGAGGAGTGCTGGGAAAGGCAGCACACCAGAGTAAAGCTGGATGGGGAGCAGCTCTGCTGGGAAGGAGCTGGGGGTGTTGGTAGATCTCAATCTGGGCAGGATCCAGCTGTGAGCCTGCAGACCAAGGGAGGAGTTCATCTCACCCCGATCAGCACTCACGGGGTCATATCTGGAGCGCTGCATCCAATTCTGGCTCCCCACAACTGGGAATGACACTGCCAAACTGGAGCAAGTTTGGGAGAGGTCAACAAGATGTTTGGGTCAGGAGCTCCTGCCCTTGAAGGGGTGCTGAGAGACCTGGTCTGTTTTCCACGGGGGAAGCAAAGGCTTCAGGGGACCTCAGAGCAGCCTCTGCAGCACCTGTCCCATGGTCAGACCCTGATCTAAGCAGGAGGTTGGAGTGAAGACCTCTAGAGGTCCCTCCNTCAGAGCAGCCTCTGCAGCACCTGGGAGGTCACCCCGTGGTCAGACCCTACAGCAGGCCCTGATCTAAGCAGGAGGCTGGAGTGAAGACCTCTAGAGATTCCTCCCAGGCTCCATTAGCCTGTATTCCTTCCTTCCTTCCTTCCTTCCTTCCTTCCTCCCTTCCTCCCTTCCTCCCTCCCTCCCTCTCTCCCTCCTTCCCTCCTTCCCTCCTTCCGTCCCTCTCTATGTGTTTACCTTTTTGTATGTTTTTCACTTGGCATATTCTATTAATTTTCATGTCTAAAATCCATTTTCTCTCTTTTCACTCCTAATTCTCAGTGCTTCTTTGTTTCTCTTCCTAACAGGTTATTGTTTCAAGGTTGTTACCTCTCCTCCTCCATTTTGTTTCCCTTCTTTGTCCCATCAGCCATCATTAAGCTTTTCTTGTTTCAAGCAACATTAATCTTTAGCCACTGATCTATAAATAGAATTGAAAAATAAAACATCAGACTATCTAGTTCAGTTTCCCTTAATCTATTTCTGATACCATTTGAGTTTACATTACTACTTATTTAAATACAACTTCCTGTATTGGGAGGACAACAACTTGACTCAGATTTGAGTCATTTCTGTCTGGTGCAGAAATTTCTTTCATTAAAGGTACTGCAGAATACGTTCGGATGTTGGTCAATACAAGATGTGTTTAGCATTTAGGACAATCACAGCAGATCGATAGAGTTCTGGGTCAGCTCAGATCTAATTGCTGATCAGAGTTTGCAAATTTGCAGATAATGAAGGTGTCTTGGCTAGGCAAAATATCTGACAGCCTGGATGCTGAGCTGGTGTCCCAGTAGAGGAAGGAGGACCAAGCCAAATTTGTCCAGCTGCAGTTAAACCAGCATTGGGGAAGAATAAAGAGAGATGTACTGCAGCAGCTGTGGCCTTAGTGCCCCTAGGAAATCATAGATCATAGAAAGGTTTGGGTTCATCATCTCCTCTCAGCCCCAGGGACACCTTCCACTATCCCAGGTTCCTCCAAGCCCCACCCAGCCTGGCCTTGAACACTTCCAGGGATGGGACAGCCACAGATTTTCAGGACAACATGTGCCAGGGTGTCACCACCCTCACAGTAAGGAATTTCTTCCTAATATCTAATCTAAACCTTCTCTCTTTCAGTTTGAAGCCATTCCCCTTGTCCTATCACAAATGTCCAAACTGCATTGTTTTGCATCTGAAATGAAGAGGGCACAGCCTTCATCCCCTGGTCTGTTTGCAGGGGTCTTGTGGGAAGCTCCTGAGACTCACCTGGCCTCCAGTTTCAGTGAGAGGAATGAGGCTCCAGACTCCAACTGGCAGATTGATCTAAATCCTGGTAGAGAAGAACTGTCCTAATAAAGTCACTGAATCCCAAATCACAGGTCCAGGAGATACTGAGGCCATCAAACCCCACCCCCAGTCCTGTACAGGAGAGCTGTTCTCCCTGCATGGGGACTGCTCCTGGTTCTGCTCCTCAGCTCTGGAAGTCATAGATGGAATATTTTACCTTATTTTGCAGTTTTGCCTGGAGTCATCTCACTACCGAGTGGGTAGCAAGGCACAAAAATGTTTTGTTGGTGTCCGGCACAATTTGAAGAAAGCTTTTTAATAAGTTGATCCAGTTTGCTTTCCATGTGTAAGGCCTATTAGGTTATTTGAAAAGTATGGTAAATGATGCCTCTGGCTCGTATTTTTGCATCACTGCTGTGTCTAGAGTTTTCTTTCTCTCTCTAACCTTGTATCAGAAGACATTCAAAAGAACATTACCATCCCTTGCTGCATTTAACTTAACCAAGATATGACTCCTGGGGATAGTCTAATGGGGAAAAGAGCAGGAAGAAATCATCATCTGTCAGCATATTAATGTTCTAAATTAATGCACATCCTTCTTCATAAAAATGGTTTCTTCAGTTCCAAGTCAAATAATATTGATTCCCAATGTGACGCGAAGACAAGTGATCACTGTAATACAACTTAAAAAGCAACCTGAAGAGCAGCTGAGGCAGGAGGGAATGGAAACTTGACAAGTGTTTTTGCCAAAGTGTCAGTAGAATTATTCTTTTAGGGGAGACAAGAAGTTTAAACATGCATAGGTAATTTAAACAAGCCTTTTCTGAAATTGCAAGAAGAGGAAAAAATGTTCTTTAAATCCCAGCTTCGTAGAGATGATGATGATGATGATGGTGATGATGATGTAAGTAGGTCTGAACCAAATGTTTCTTAGAATATAAATTAACAGATCATTGCATTTCTGCGGGAAAGTGTCTATATTATTCCCATAGGAACAAAACTTTTCCAGTTATCTTTATCTTTCTTACAGCCAGGCTGCCTCCACCAACCCTTAAAGAGGGAAATATTCAGAAAAGGGATTCTCTTAACACTTCTCTTACTGTTAGATTTACATATGATACGCGCTTGTAAATTCCATGTGTCCCAGTTATCATTTTCATTGGTGGGTTCAGCTGTCCTATAACAAATTCCTGACTGTCTACCACCTCCAGCAGCACAATGCATCACTACCTGTCTTTGAAGATGTCAAGAATGTCACTGTGGTTCCTTCTGTCTCATCAGGGTGTATGTCTAACACACAGCCAGGCACAATGCAGACTCTATGGTGTGGATGGCTTTTTTTTCATTGGAGGAAAATCCTTGCCCAAACACCAAGTGTGGAACAGAAGCCATATGGATGCCAGTTGAAAAATAACTCCGCTGTGTCAGGGAAGTTAAGTCTCTTTTGGGTCAGACAACCAAGCAAGTCCAGTTCTCCTGAGAAACACCCAGCACAAGGAGAGGAAGAGAGGCAGGGGAGTGTGGATACTGGAGTGGGTGCAGAAAGCCACAGAGAGGTGCTGAATCATCTGATTCTTCCTACGTAAATCTGAGTCCTGTAGTACCAGATCCCTCCTGACTCAGACAACCTGACTCATCCTGTACCCTGCTTGTGACTTCCTACATTTTCCCTCATGACAATCCTTTCATCTTCCCCCATGTACATCAAGTCCCTTCGACACGATGGACACATTTGGTATGACAAGACTTTCTGTACCACGGTTCTTTTTCAGCTCATTTTGCTGCTCCCCTGCATAGCAAGCCTGAACCACATCCCTGGCTGTCACCCACTGCCTCTTCAAAGCATGAGCACACACACACAAACACACAAAAGGCTCTCTAAAAACGAAATACATCGTTCCCAGTAATTTCTGGAATCAATACTAACGAAGCAATCCATTGTTGAAAGATGTGTCATTAGGGAGCACCCCACTGGATAAGAGAGGAGTAGGGAGTGACTTTTAGCACTGGGCTGTCCTCACCCAGCACCTGCTGGCTGCCTCTCTGGCCCTGTTTTCAGCTGTCCTAAACAACTTCTCAAAAATGAAGTCTGTACATGGCTCCCTCTAAAACCTGATGGGAAGGGGATGGAAAAGACTGTACAAAACTCAGGTGTAAATTCATCTCAGCTGTTTAACAAGCTTGCTGTTGAAGTTATTACTCATTTCCCCTTTGCAGACAATACGGAAAATTAAGCTACTCCATGCCATGTATCTTACCTTGTGCTGTGGCTTAGGAGAAATCCCTGCTGGAGGGGACTAAAGTAGGAACCTGAAAAATCTGTGAAGACTCATTTGCTGGTTTTAATGACTAAAGTTAGTCAGAATGTGTTCCACTCTTGAAGTGGCCTGTGTCTGCACTGCCTGCATAAGTTGCCAGCTGCTCCAGGCAAAGAGGTGCCCTTCTTGGTATTTCATACTGTAGTCATGAATTCTGCTTCTTATGTGTGCTGATTGATATCCTGGGGACTTCAGATCTCATGCACAGCCATGGAAAAGCTCTCTGTGAAGAGCCAAGGTAATTGCAAAATGATTTACAACGAGGCATGGAAAGGCTGCTGCAGATCCAGCTTTTGTTACGGTGCAGGTCCATCCTCCAGCCTTGAGGGAGAGAAAATGCACGGAATGTACCTGTCTGTTTGGTGGCCTGTTGAATTTTATACTGAAGGTACTTTGGAAAACACGATTCACATTCCAGCTCCTGTAGGGAAGATTTCAAACAAGCCTTTCAAAGGAAAAAAAAAACAAAAACAAGTCTAATCCATGATCCATAATTATAGCTCAGGGGAATGGGGCTTATTTTTCTAGGAAATTGTGTTAATATCTTCAGTGTAGTATAGCTTAACATTTCTGCTTTCCGGCTCTGCACCCTCTTATTTGCATCCTCTTTTCTACATTCCTCTGAGAGGGATGGAAATACTTGGCACTGCCAAGTTCTCCAAGGATTAAGACTGGGAGTTTGAATCTGCAATTCAGAACTTCGTGTGGCCCCACGGGCTGCTCAGAAAAGCTCCACGAAAGGAGCAGTGAACTCAGGCTCAGACAGGCTGGGGAGCAGCTCCCTCACACCGAACCTCTAAAGGCTTTTGCCCCTGCCTTCAGAATCCTCAAACTGCAGGGGAAAAAACATTGAAACAACAGAATCTGCAGACAGAAATAGGAAATGAGAAAAAAGCCAAGCTTCACCTGCTGAAGATAAAAAATATTAGACCTTCTTGCCCAGAATTCTGGCAAACCCAGCAGCTCTCCAAGCCCTTCCAGTGAAGCAGGATGACTTCCTTATGGTGTGTGCACAGTAAGCAGTGCAGCATTTTCCTGCAAACTCTGAGCAAAATCCCCTGCAGGTCTGCTGAGAGATGCCAGCTCCAGTCCTGGATGCCAAGTGGATGTGTCAGTGCAGGATTGCACTGACAGAGTCCAACAGAACTGGTTAGTGTGGCACACCGGGGCATTCACACAGGTCTATTACGTCCACTTCCACAGCCAGAGCGTCTGAAGTTGGACAGGAAACCTCCTTGTCTCACCATATAGATAAAAATATCCAAAAATAGTTGGTTTTGCATGAATGCAAGTCTCCATTCTGAGATACTGATTCTGAACAAATGTTCAGAGGAGTCCATGATAATGGTTCACAGTTCAAAGTACACTCCTCTGTCAGCGTGGCCAGTGGAGCATTTATCCATTTTCCATGCTCTGGATAACCTCCACTGTCCTCTGCCTCTTTTGATTAATGTGCCCAATTTTCCCATTTCCCAATTATTCACCAGGTTCTAATATAAAGTAGCAAATGGGTGCCCTCACAAGGGCTTTGACAGACACGAAGCTGCTTGAATTCAGCCCTCCATAAATGTGCACTTTGTTGCTCGTAGTGGAACCCAGGGATGTGCTGCAGCACATTGCACTGGCCAAGGGAAATATTCCACGTGTGTTCCACATGTGCCAATGTAAACGTGGTGCAAGAGACACCACCAGCGTGGGGACATAGTCAGTGCCTCACTGTGACTCTTGCACAGTGCCAAAAAAACTTGTCTGGGTTAATGTTGCCAATATTACACTGCATTAATGGGAATATTACATTGCACTCATTACATTGCTGTTACATAAAGCTGCACAATTCCAAGGCCAGCATGCAGCACACCCTCTTCCTTCGAGTGTATAAAAGCAAGCACCAATGAAGTTTGCTTTATAATGAAAAATACCAAATGCTTTAATATTACTTTCATAAGGAAAATCTGTTTTTATTTTCTGTCTCAGTTGTAAAAATAAAATATTTCCATTCATATAGAGCCAGAGCAAGTCTTCTGTTGGATACATTCTTCTATCCTTATTAAGACAGATATGATATAGAACACGAATAAAGCTTTCAGAAATGAACTGAAATATATTTTCCACTCTCTTTGTCCTCTCCATCTGCAACATAATTGTGGTCATAGCAACACTGGTCCATGGGTTATCTGTTTTTCTTCTGCTTCTCTTCTTACAGGCTGTCAGCATCTGTGCTCAGCAGGATCAGAAAGGATTGAGAAGAAGTGGAAGTAGGCACAGGTGGGTCTGGCACATCCACACCTTCAGGTGACCTGATGTGTTTCTACAGCTCATTGCTTTCCTCCTGTAGAGATCACAGTGGGTGTTACTGCCCTTTTGGCTTTTTAGTAAATAACTCAGTCCTTTTTGGTTTCCTTTTCTGTAAGATTGGGTTCAAGCTGAACAGACTCAATCTTCCACTTCAGTTTCTTTACAAAGGTTAGTGTGCAAGAAGAAAAATGAAGCCAATCTGGTAGCTACTTCAGAAACATTTACTCACCTCAGTCATGCTGCAGCATGTGGAGTGGTGGAATTTACCAGGGGAAGAAAAAGGAGAGATGGAAAAAAATTAAGAGATTATGTGGGGGGAAAAAAGAAATCAAAAGTAAAACCACAAACAAAGAAAACAAACAAGCAAAAAAACTCCTACACACACCTAAAACCAAACCAAACCAAAACAACAATAAAACAAACAAAACCTAAACAAATAAACGAAAAACCACACCAAACCTGAAAGTGAAGCAGAGGTACAGAAAATATTTAGTCCTGCACAAATTCTCAAATACTTTTCTTCTGCTGTGCTCTGAAAGAGTTAATCTGGGTGTCAGCCAGGCACCCAATTAATGATTCCTCTGCTCCTACCTCTTCCATCAGCAGCAGATCAAGATCAAATTCAACATAGTTAAAGCACAGGGAATAGCTATAAGATGAATCCTTAATGAAGGGAGCAATAGGTCAAAAGGGCACATTTGTTATTCAATAATCCAGTAAAACTTTTCGATCTGCTGAACAAAATACCTCTGTGCAATGCTGAAAATGAATGAGCTGGGTCCTTCTAACGGATAGGGTTTATGCGTGAGATAAATTCAGCAGGTCTGAAAGTCATCACAAGAGACTTGCTTCTGCCTTTTAGTATGGTTGTTGTGGTACCTGCCATGCCTTTCAAATTTTAAGTGATTGCACAGTAATTCCCAGGCTCCACACACTGAATGTGCCTCAACGGGACCAACCTTTGGCTCCTCATGCACTGCTGCTATTTTGGAGGCAGTCTGTGCCTATTGAAACAATCATTTATTTTCTTGAGAGGTCAAGCTAAAGGGTCAAACAGAAAAAAGAGATATACACATAAATAGCAGATTCAAGGAGCTCCTTGCCTAAGGATTCCAGGGATGTAAAAGGTGTACAGGGCTTCAAGGGGGTCTGGGCAGGTACTCAAAAGTGAGAGCTAATGAGAGGTTCTGGGCAGACAAATCACACAGCAAGCAGACAAAAATCCCATAACCTCACCCTCAGATCTTGCACCTCCTCAATTCCAAACAGCTGAGTCTTTTCCGAGTCTCAGAAAATTGTATCTACAGACTTCGAACTTTTTTTTGTTCTAGACAAATTCAGTAAAGAATCAAGCATTCATATGGAGCTAAATGATCTATTTTGCCACAGCCCTGATCCTTGCAGGAGACACTTTTTTTTGAGTCTGAAAGTGTATTTGCAGAATGCTTGTCATTCATGAAGAAATAAGAGTTTATAGAAGTTTATGCCCCACAGGCAATAAATATGGAATAATATACTGTACAGAAATATTCCCAAAACAAGGCCCTCTAAGAACATAGGATTAAATTCCAGCATACTTGGGAAGTGAGAAAATATTTTGATGTCAATAAGAATCGCAATTAAAATCTTTAGTCAGATCTCAGGAGAAAAGTAATTGCAGTGTTTACAAAAAGGCTGAAGCATTATAATTCCTCATAAATGGCTACAAAAACCATTTGGGTTTCTACTGATCAAATTCTGTCCCCAAGTACTTGCTGCCATAGACAACAGAAAACAAAAATCAGCAGAAATTTGAAAAACTAAATCATGCCAGAATGTTTCGTTTTGTTTTGCTTGTGGCTCATAACTGGATGTAGCACTGTTATCATTTTGTAAAAGCTTTTTGGACTGAATTTTGGGGGTGTTTCTGGTCTGCTTTCCCACCCTCTGACATAAACAAATAACCTGCAGCTGGTTTTGTACCCTGTATCTCAGATTCCCAGCTCCCTAAATCCCACATTTGTGACTCTGTAAATGCATCAGCCACGGGAGCTGATGCAAGTGGCTGGAACCTCTTTTCGTACTCTATAATCTAACGCACTTAGCGAGCCAATGAATATGTGGGAAAGGAGGGGCTTTCTGGCTGAGGGGCTCCGTGCAGGGGAACAGCTGTTGAGCAGCAAAACCTTACCCAGAGCCAGGCAAACACGCTCATTCACATCCAAAGTGGCTCTGTGCATCCAGGGCTGGCAAGGCAACTACATCCCTCCTTCTCTCTCTGCAAAAAGTGAGGAAACTTGCACAGACAAACAGAAGGAACAACGAGCCTCAGCTGTGAGACGTTTCAGCAGATCCAGCAATGGCCTGGGTCAGTAATTTCTCCTGGTTAAGCCACCTTGCTCTACACGAAGAACGTCTCAGGGGGTACTTAAACAGCACTGAGGATTATTTAACCTTCCTGTGTGGGCCCAGACGGAGCCACCTGTTCCTGCCCATGGCTTTGGTGTACTCCGTGATCTTCGTTGTTGGGGTGGTGGGGAACTTCTTGGTTTGCCTCGTCATCCTCAAGCACCGGAACATGAAGACCCCGACCAACTATTACCTGTTCAGCCTGGCGGTCTCGGACCTGCTGGTGCTGCTTTTTGGGATGCCTCTGGAAGTCTACGAGATGTGGAGCAACTACCCCTTCCTGTTCGGGCCTGTGGGCTGCTACCTGAAGACGGCGCTCTTCGAGACCGTGTGCTTCGCCTCCATCCTGAGCGTGACCACGCTCAGCGTGGAGAGGTACATCGCCATCCTGCACCCCTTCCGAGCCAAGCTGGAGAGCACCCGCCGGCGCGCCCTGAGGACCATCGTGGCTCTCTGGGTGCTCTCCGTGCTCTTCGCCCTCCCCAACACGGGCACCCACGGCATCGCGCTGCAGCGGTTCCCCAACGGCACCCTGGTGCCCGGCTCTGCCACCTGCACTGTGGTCATGCCCCTGTGGGTCTACAACTGTATTGTGCAGATCACTTCTTTCCTCTTCTATGTGCTGCCCATGGGGGTGATAAGTGTGCTGTACTATCTGATGGGGCTAAGAGTAAGTCCTGCTCCAACTGTGCTCAGTGTTTCCTTGGCTCATTCTTGTGTGTTTGTGTCTGTATGTGGCTTTTGAGTGATTTTTGCACCTTTTTCTTGCCCGGCTGTTTTCCCCCCCAAAAAAGCGAAGGTGTTTCTCAAACCTCTGAAAACGGTAGATCCAACTCCTTCTCTGGTGCAATCCTGTTCTGAAATTAATATAGCTATGTTGGGGAATAATTTACCCCAATCTTCTTACAAAAACTTACCATCGCTGCTGCTCACATCTGAATGTTAATGAAACACCCAAGCCTGTAGATTGACTCCAGCCTCTCAGAGATTTACGCCTTTGCAGTAGGCACTAGAAGGAAATGGACCACAAGGAAAATGTGAAAAGAATAAAAAAAGAAGCAGGCTAGTGATTGAATCTTGTGTACTATTTGTTTTCCCCTTTCTTGTGACTGTAGAATTTCCATTGCATTACTTTCTTCTTTTCCTTCCCTGGAGCTGGTGATAATATTCACTTGTTAAAACTCACAAAGCTCTCATAAACTGAAATGTTACCTTATTGCTGCAGCAAGCAAATTCAGCAATCATTTCTTTATTTAACTACAGCCTTGTTTCACCAGCCTACCTTAGAGCTTGTATTCCTTCCCTCTTCAGAAATTGAGACTAGTTTTACGAAGTATCCATCACATAAATGTGTGGATAAAACAATCAGGATCACGGTGCTATAAAACTATGTGGTACAACACTGAAATGCACTGCTTATCACAGTGCCTTGATGACTGCTTTCTTCTCATAAGTTACAGATATTTAGACAACATAAATCCCATTTTATCGCACTGAATGTAACTTAAAGCTTACAAAGATGTGTCTGATCCCATAGCAAGAAAGGAAGATGAATGAACTTATTAAATAATGTGCAAGAAATTCAACAAAATCTTTGCTGGTGTATATATATTCTTTTGTTGTGCTGGTTGATATTTACTGTTACCTGAAATTACACAGAAGCAATTTTTACTTATCCAGGAAAAAACCCATGGATTATCTGCCAAAAATCCACAGCATAGAGCAGATCCTCGAGGCAGTGAATGGGTTAAACTATCCCCAGTGTCTGGAGGCTGTTGAGGGGTCTTTACATAGTTTCAACGAAAATTTTGCAAAACAAAACCTAAAGGGAGGAAAAAGTGCTGAATATAGAGTTATTACAAAGAGAAAAAGAGAAATCCCTGAATTCATAAAAAGAAGACTTGAAGGTTGCAATAACTTCTATTTGCAGCACCAGATATTCCTATACCCCATCCCAGAAGAGAAGCTCAGTACCAGAGGAGGGCTGATTCTTCTGCAAATTCACATATTTGTTCAAGCTGTCTTTCCTAAGGACAGTAATGCTCACTGTTTGTTCCTCTGTTTTTCTCTATATCCAACTCAGACTTCCAAATTTTAACAGGATCCATCCTGGCTAGATCTGTATTTTCTCTGAGCTGCACTGGGCAAGGTGATTTCATTTCTTCAACAGAAGTGATAGAAGAATGATGTGTGTATATATATATATATAAAATTTTCCAAGAGGAGACACTTTTTATCTACTCACAGAGGAGGAAATCTGTGAGGCTTTAGCAGCACTCTGCAGTCTCCTGAGTGCCACGTATCACTCACAGAATGTAGTGGAAAAGCTCAGGGTTGATCCAAAGGTTCTACAAACCTCAAATTCAGCAAACAGAGACGTAACCTTTTCACATCCAGGCTTTGTAGAAAGGGCATTTCCTCACCAGTTTCTCCCTCAAGCTTTGCCAGTGCAGGAGAGCCTCAGGATGCAATGCAGAAGGGAACAGGTGACCTGCCAAGCAGCCCTGAGAAGGCAGCAAACCTGGGTCATAGGGTACCTGAGTTAATTTATAACTTAATTCCTTGAAAAATGTGAAAATACTTTTGTCTTTTTCACTGGGAAATTGTTGATTACCTCATTATCTACTTGGGTATAATTTTAAGGCTTGATGGTTTGACATTGCAATGTTATGGTCAATTGACCGTTCCAGCACCAGTGTAAAGAAGAGGATGCTGATCATTGCACTGTAAACTCATTAGACTTGATTGTGGGAGCATCCTGCTGCCTCTTTTATGGGGTTCCCATCACAGACACCTTTAGGATAAATCCCTAAATCATCCAGGCTCTTCAAAGCCAGTTCAGCTGTTGGGCTACTGATTGTAAACCACAGCCAAAGAGCTGAGGAGGGAGAGGAGAGGGAGGAGATGAGAACGTTGGGAAGTAGCTGCTCATGGAAGTTCATCCCTGGGGCACTGATTGAGGTGGGATGGGATTGCTTGGGAAGAAGGCTGCATTGCAGCAGGATTCAGTGCAAGGCCCCTGCCCATTTCTTTCAAACTGATTCCTAAAAGAACACAGGCTGATCACTGCTTGTCTAAAAGTCATACTCTGTTTAACAAGGGTTTCTGACAGCGTAGGCTGGATGATTCTTCTCCCAAGGTTCCAGCTCTTCTCTTAGTCTCTCTTCCCTTCAGTAAGTGGTAGTAATAATAATAATAATAATAATAATAATAATAATAATAATAATAATAATAATAATTTGGACACTGGCAATTTTATTTTAGCTGTCTTTGAAGCAAGACAATTTATTCCTGTCAATGCACATCTGGTCCAGATCTTATCATCAAAATCTGTTTTGCCCCCCAGGTGCCCAGTCGTTAAACACCCAGAATCATCTGTGGACAGTGACTGCCCTTGGCTCATTTCTGCAGAGCCCAGCACAGCTCTTCCAGAGTCTGTTCCCTTTCCATGGAGGTTGTTCGGCACTCCTTGTCCCAGTGGCTGGTTCTCCTTTGCCATGGGGGTGAGCTAAGGGCACACCAAGGCTGCAGCTCAGCAGCAACTGCTTCAGCTAAACCCCCAAAACAGGCAGGACTGCAGGCTTTGGCACGAGCCTTGTGGGGTTTAAATATCTATTTTTCCATCAGCTGGAGAGAAACTTTGATCACCACTAGTGTCAGACAGGCCAAGGAGTTTACAGAAAACAGTTCAGCTTTTGCAGATTACAGAAAGCAGTTCTTTCCAGAGTGGCCTCACTAGGTTTGCCTGGGGATAGGTGAGACCCTAATTTCAGTCTGCCTTTTGATTTCTGGGATGAAATGTTGTAGCTAATAAAGATCTGGGGGGAAAATCCAATTTTAAGCTTCTTGCTCCAGTCACTTTTAATTCTCTCACAGTGAAAGGGTAACACTCACCTCAAACCTACCCAGCCTCATACATCACAGTGATGTAAAAATGACCACTGCCTTGGTGGGGTTCTACCCCTCTCAAACCATCGGCATTAACTCGAGTGACAACCTTTGCCATGGACTCACTTATTTATTTTTTTCCCTCTCTGTTTGTAAGGCTTCATTGTTTTACTAAACAGCAGCTGCTGAGTTATTCTTACCTGTTACACCTCCAGCACTTGAGGCTAAAGAGGAGCCTTACAGCATCATCAAAATGGCAGGAGGAAGGGGAAAAATAAAGATGCATGTGTCTCTGGTTCATGACAGCGTCAGCACACTACTCTCTGAGGCTTTGGAATATGTCTGGAATAGATTTCTGTTGAGACTGAAAACCATTGAAGGGAATCCAGGGGTTTTAATAAATCTGATCATTTATCAGTAGATGTGTTACAAATCAACTGAGTCTCTTCCTTAAGCAACTGTGGCTATGACTAAAAGTTACAAGGGGAATAATGGAAAACATGAGAGGCTGAATTGCACTATAATTGACTATAATTCCATTTACATGTTTTTTCCTTTTGTAAATAGAATAAAGAGAACATTGAAAGAAGGGCTCATTTCATCATCCTTACAGAAAAGTATTATTAATCAGAAATCAGAAAGCAAAGTCACAGTGTAAAAGGCAAAAGCAAATGGCACAACTAGCATGTTTTCACGAGGTTTTTACAAATCCAGAGTGATTTCTATCTTTTCCCTCATCCCTGATGTTGTCTCATGTGTAATTAAAAGTTTTGGTTCCAGTTTCTCTCACTTGAAAACAGCCAAAGCTGTTGGCTCATCAGGAGTTCCCACTGCAGGAAGCTGGGACCAAATACGGACTTTCCAGAGATGGTTTCTTTGGTATTCAAACCAATTGTCCTCTTTATCTAGACCTGATCTTTTCATCATCAAAGCACCAGTCTTCTTATCATAAGCATACTGAGGAAGGATTTCAGGGAGAATCAGATTATTGCTCTTTATGCCCATTTTTTTTGAAGTCCAGGAAAAACTACTGGAGAAAAAAGCCTCTCCTTGTTGTACCTGAGCAGTGTGTGGCTCAGTCTGTGTGGATCATGCACCCTGCCCATCTGCAAGGCAGCACTTCTGGGGTTTGTTCATTAGATGGGTTGAAAATCAATTGCTCCCAACACCCAGAGCATGAAACAAACTCCCTTGAATTCTACAGGATTTTTTCCAATGGTTACAGCTCTGCTGTACTGAGGCCTCTCGGGATATTTTTTGGATCGCTGGTTTGTGCTTAATTGTGGGGAACACTTTTAGGAAAACAAGCAAACAAACCATGTTTTGCTAGAAGAAAGAATAATGCCTAGCAAAATACTGTTGAAACTGAACATAAACCATGAACAGAATATTGATTCATTGAGAAAAGGTAAGCGGGGAAGTGAAATACAAATTTGCTGTAAATATGCAGGTTTAGATGCATAAAATCTGCAGATTGTTTTGAACCTAAAGCTTTCATGTTTTTCTAGACAAAAAACAAAATTTAAATGTAGATTTTTTTTTCAGTGAGTCTCGAGTTGCCCCAAATTTTGCTTTCTCAAACTACAACTATCAAAATATCAAACAGTCTATGTCTGGAGGGGATGTGGTCTCTTGTCTAAGCTGTCATTTGGTTTCCCTCCTTTTGCCAGCTGAAAGGAGATGAATCTTTGGAAGTGGAGGAAATGGCTGTGAATGTTCAGAGACCATCCAGGAAATCAGTCACCAAGATGTTGTGTAAGTAGTGAGTCCTTCTGTGTTTTATTTACCACGAACAGGAGTGTGACCAGATCCTGAAGGGTATTGAGCCAGTTCATCTGACACAAAAGTTATGAGATGAGTAGCTGTTATATTAAAAAAATGCTTATTGCTGTTTTATCTGGACTTAGAGGACTGAAGCACCAGCGGTAACTATCCAAAAACTCAGAAAGCAAATATTCCTCCCCAGCACAAGAGGAGGTTGAGCAAACCTTCGTGGCAGATGCTTGCATGGCAGTTCTCCAACATCCCTCACTCCAAACCGGCTCTTGCAGCCCTCCAGGGAGGATCTCTTTTTTTCAGAGTGCAAATGGTCTATCTTGTACATTTTTACAGAATGCACATCTGTTTTGCATTACACCCTGAGCTCTGCTCATGAGCAGGAATCCCAGAATGGTTCAGGTTGGAAGGGACCACAGTGGGCCAACTGGTCCAACCTCCCTGCACAAGCAGGGTCATCCCCGAGCACAGCAATGTGTCCAGATTGTTCTGGAAAATGTCCAGTGAGGGAGAGTCCACACCCTCTCTGGACAACCTGTTCCAGTGTGGGCTCACTGCACAGCAAAGAAGTTCTTCTTCATGTCCAGGTGGAACTTCCTGGGCTCCAGTTCCTGTCCTGTTGCTGGGCCCCACCGAGCAGAGCCTGGTGCATCCTCTGCCGCCTCCCTGCAGACACTGACAGCTTTGATGAGTTCCCCTCTCAGCCGTCTTTCCTTGAGACAGTCCTGCCAAGCCACATACCTCACCTACTGCTGACTTAACCACTTCGAAGAAAAGCTGCACCCAAGCAGACTTGCACATTGTACAACATTCGAGATAATTTATGCTGCAATCACCCTGAAAGTGCTCACATCCCTTCCTGATTTTGGGCTGTCTTTAAGGCAAAGATCACCTTGCTACTGAGATGGTGTTTATGCAGCAAACAGAAATCACTTTCAATATTTCCTGCACCAATATTATTCTTTTAAGAAGCTTAAATCACTGCCTGAACCAGGAAACTGTACTTTGAAGCCAGCCTGGTTTCCTGAGCCTGGAATGGGTTTGGGGTCCATATATACCTCAACATTGCCTGGCTGTTGCCTGCTCTGGTTGAGTGTCACTGTGTGCATGCATTGGGTTATCCAATTCAGAAATTAGTGGAGAGATTGTTCTTTCAGTTGGTAATGGTAAGAGAGAAAGTACGGCAAAAGTTTTGAAACCATGAATACAATTTGTATATTATGTCTTCCATCCAGCTTTCTGAACTCTCTGCCCTGTGCAGGCTGGTGAACCATATCCTCCCATTTCTGACCTGTTTTTCTTCTCCCTTTTCTCCATGCCAGTTGTCCTCGTGATAGTTTTTGCCATCTGCTGGGCTCCATTCCATATAGACCGACTTTTCTTCAGTTTCGTTGTGGAATGGACTGAGCCTTTGGCCAACACGTTCAACTTAATTCATGTGGTGTCAGGTAAAGCTTTCTTCTTCCACTTGCACAGGGACTGCCAAAAAAAAAAAAAGTATTTGTGAGTGGTTTTACTCAGAATGTGTAGTCATTTATTTGGCAGGGGACATGCATGGAAAACCTTCCTGAGATTTGGTGTGCAGTGAGGAGAACAGCGCCTGAATAAAAACTGTGCAGGCAGGTTTCTGCAGCTTTCAAGATCTGGACATGTTGTCCAATACAGTGTCTGAATATTCACAAAGAATAAAAGAAACTAAAAAGAAGGATATCATGCATCATTACTAGCTGCTTTTAATTCTTGGGAATGTTCAGAAGTAAAGACTGCTGTCATTCAGATGCTTTTAAGAAGTACACAGGAGCAGGCAGTGTCCTCCACAGGCTCTTTGAGGCAAATAGGAAACCTTACCAAATGCAAGAGCCTTACATACTGCTCAGAACTGGGTGATGAAACTAAATCTTTAAGGCCTTGCCAACCATAAAATGAAGAGCTTTTCGAAGAGGAATCTTATTTTCAGTGTGCCATGGGAAAACACTGAATATGGCCATTAGGCAGCACAGACAAATCCAATCTTGTGCCATTGTCCTGGTGAGCTGCAGGAAATTAGCTTCCTCTGGCTGGAAGTTATCCTCTGACAGCTTTGATGGGGCACCAGCTGAGCAAATCCTGCTGTGGGGATGAGCGCAGTGCTGGAGGCAGGTCAGGGCAGCTCAAGAGAGAGCTGGTTCCTGAACAGCTGGGGAGAGTGAGCTCCAGCTCACGTTCTCTCTCGCTTTCCTTTTGATGCCTTGGAGAGGCTGACCTGGAACAGAGGCCAGGCAGAGTGAAAGGATAAAGGGCAGGGATTTATTGAAAGGCCTTCACAGGGCACACCTTGGGCAGTGCAGGAGTCTCGCAGAGACTGCACCCAGGATGGACACAGCCACACATTTTTGGGACAGATATAAGTTTTGTCTATTTGCATATCAGAGGTTAATTGTCCAATTACAGCTTCAGGCAGTGCAGTCCCATTCTCTCAGTTTGCTCCCCTCAACTCACTTTTGTTTCCATTTCCCTGAGACAGTGAGGTGTCCTTGATTCCCAGGCCTGGAGAGGAATTGTTGTGTCTGACCAAAATGGGAACAGCAGTTGCGAACACTCTATATAGAGCTCAGAGTTACACACTAAAGAATTGCAGGATTGCATATATATGAAAATATAAAAGCTAAAATCCTAAGGCATCACTTTCACTGCAGTGAAAGCTGAGCTAACCCCGGTGAGATATCCCTCTGCCTGTGCCAGGAAGGCAGCAGAGCTCCACTGCTGCTGTCCCCACCCTCGCACCCAAGCTTGGTGGAGCTGTATAGGCAATGAGGAGATTTTCCTCTTCTGAGATGGTTTCACACACAAATTAATGTCTCTCTCTTCCCCCTACCCTTGTTCTCCCAGGTGTTTTCTTCTACCTGAGCTCTGCCACAAACCCCATCATTTACAACCTGTTGTCCCAGCGCTTCAGGATGGCTTTCCTCAGTGTGATTTCTCCTTGCTGCAAGCACTGTGCCCCTAAACATCCCACCTGCAAGATTTCATCCCAGAAGAGCGTGTTTGTGGTTGAGGATCACAATCTCATGGACTCTGCTGAAAACACGAGCCTCCCTGGCACGCACAGGACATCTGTCAGCAGCTCTCATCTCTCCACCGGCCTGTGACTTTCCGTGCTGTGATCCAGGTGAGAGAGAAGTTTAAGAAAATCACTTTAGGAAACAAAAGCAGCAGAAAACTTCCTAAAAGACTGATTTCAGCAAGAATTGCTCAGGAGGTGTCCCATTGAATGGATGAAGGAGAAGACTGTATTTAGGATGTGTTAGGGAAGCACTGTATTACCCCCAAGCTAATGGGAGGGCTGGAAAACTGAGTTTGCTCACTGCAAGCTGTGTCAGCAAAGAGCTGCTTTAAAAGGTGAGAGATACTTCCAGTGTTGCCAGCACAGGAGAGAGAATCAGCTTAGCCAAGTCTTAACCAAACAGCTTTTTGTGCAGCAACCAAAACATCAGTTTTTACTCATTTTGAAACAGGACAACTTTCTGCATAAGCCTTCTCTACCCATTTGTAGCTTTAGGCGAGCCAGTCCCATTTCCCTCTGCCATGACCTTCTTGAGGGCATGGCTGTTGCAAACCTCTCCTGCCAACATTAGCAAACAGACAAGAACGAGAGCAGCTCAGAGCTGGACTGATAAACACCAGCTACCAGCAATAGCTACTTCTGGGCCAGAAGGACCAGGGAGCCAATAATTGTAAAATAAATGTAAAGCTAACTTTTGCTTTCTGAGCTTCTTATCATTACTTCAACTTTGGATATTTATGTGTTGTCTCCACCAGTGAAGCCCTGTGGCTGTGCTTCGCTCCTCCTGTACCAGGTGGATTGCAGAAGTCAGAGATCTACGTGGATTAGCAATCACCAGGAAGGAGCCTGGACAGCATCCACAGCAGAGGGAGTAGGGACAAACCTAATACAAGGGCAATAAAAACAGGAGTTTTGCCAGGGATATTGCATGTACAAAATTCAGGTTTTGCCACAAAGCACAATACAAGGTCTGAAAAACTTTCCTGCATCCCAGTAGTGCAAACAGATCCCAAAGGCAGTACACTCACATCTGAGCTGACAAATTCCTGGGCTCTGCTGACTGCAGGGACAGGACCCTACAGAATTCTGCCAAGGGAGTTCAGGGGGCGTCCATTATGTGATAAAGAATTCTGTAAAATTCTGTCTCACAGGTTTCAAAGCCTGTTCATCGTCTTTCAGGGAAATGCCTCCCGTGTGCATCCTGGCGTGGGGCTGGGTTTATCCCCACGCTGGGCTCAGGCTTGGCACGCACTGCCACAGAAAATCATCCGTGAGTGTCACCAGGGGACTGCCAGTTACTTACACAGTCAGAGAACACAGAGTTATCACAGCAAATAAGAACATTAGTTCCTGAAAGATGATACAGTGTCTGCATAAAGACATTTTCCATTCTGGTCACTGGGGATCCAGATGACATTTCCTACCGAGGAGGAAGGGATTGTACTCCCGCTTACCGTGGCCTCTTGCTTTGTCTGCCCCAAAGTTTTCTGTTTGATTCTCACTGTGGGGCTTGAAGGTGGGAGACTCGTGGCAGCTGGAGGGTCCCCTTTTCCTGGAGCATAAGGGGAATGTTTTCAGAGCCTTTTTACCACCTGCAGTCTTGAGAAACAAGCCTTGGAGAGGGGAAGAGCCACACACAAGGCCTGCAGAGAAAAGGCAATTCCTAGTCCCTCAAGACACAGCTGCGATTCTTTGCCACCCCCAAGTGGACACTTGCATTTTACCAGTGACACTTCTATTTCTAACCAGAAATTTTGCGTTATCTTTCCCTCTGCCAGAGATTACAGCGTGCTTTCCCTCTGGACAGGCCGTGCCAGGGGTGCCTTGCTGCCTGTGGGCTGCCCCTGTCCCTGTTCTCCTGCCTGTGCAGGGATCTGAGCTCCATGATCCCACCAGCCACCTGGGGCCCACCTGGGGCCCACCTAGGGACCACCTAGGGACCACCTAGGGACCACCTGCAGCCCACCTGGAGTCCACCTGGGGCCGACCTAGGGACCACCTGGGGACCACCTAGGGACCACCTAGGAATCACTTGGGGATGACTTGGGACCACCTGGGGCCCACCTGAGGCCCACTTGGGGACCACCCAGGGACCACCTGGAGACCACTCGGGGACCACCTAGGGACCACCTGGGGCCCACTTGGGGACCACTTGGGGACCACCTACGGACCACCTGGGGACCACCTGGGGACCCTCTAGGGACCACCTAGGGACCACCTGTGGCCCACTTGGGGACCACTTGGGTACCACCTGGGGACCACCTGGGGCCCAGCTGGGGACCACCTAGGGACCACCTGGGGCCCACCTGGAGCCCACCTGGGGACCACCTAGGGACCACCTGGGGCCCACTTGGGGACCACTTAGGGACCACCTAGGGACCACCTAGGGACCACCTGGGGACCACCTGGGGACCACTTGGACACCACCTAGGGACCACCTGGGGCCCACCTGGGGACCACCTAGGGACCACCTGGGGACCACCTGGGGATCACCTGGAGACCACCTAGGGATCACCTGGAGACCACCTAGGGACCACCTAGGGACCACCTGGGGACCACCTGGGGCCCACCTGCACAGTGGCTGTGCTGGATTTCCTCCCTCACCCTGTGCCTCCCTTGGGCAGACCCCTCACTGAGCCCAGGGGGTTTTCCTCCCTGTCCCAGCTGTCCGAAAGCTGTCCTAGACACCAGCCAAAGGGGCGAGGAGACAGTGCAGTTTGACATCTTGGGGCGGAGACATTCCTCTGCCAGGTTGTGTGGCTCTTTCAATGCCTGTTAAGAATTTAGGACTAGACACCCTCTTGTGTTGGTGCACGGAGAGCCACCCGTGAGGGAGGACCATCCACGAGCGATGCCGCTCTCTCCTCTCTTCATGGGACGATCCCAACCTTCGGTGCAAAGCTCGGGTTTGATAAATGCATCCCCTTGGCTTGCAGAGGAGCACACAGACCTGCTGACAAGGGTTGGGGGGTGAAGCTGGAGGGCGAAGATTTCGTGTGATCTTAAACAAAATGGCCATATTTTTGTCCCAAGAGAAGACAAAAGGGTTTTCTGAGGAAGGGGAAGCAGAGTTGGGAGGAATGCACTTGGATGAAGAAATTCTAGAAGAGAAATAGTGAGAAGCAAATCATCATGAAATCACCTGGTTCTGAATTAACTTATTTTCTTGTCCTAAAATCAGTTTTTATCACGTATGATTTGTTTTTAGTCAAAAGCAGTGATATCCATAAGCAAAAATTACTGAGCTTTTTTGGCCAAATATCAAAATCAAAGCTGAAAACACTTAGTCTTGCACCAAACCTTCTGTGAAAGTGTTATTGAGAGAGACATGTCGAAACTCCTCTGAATTCTGCTAAAAATAAAATAAATGCAGTGAAAAAAATGTGGACTAACTGGAGACTCCAAGTTATGTTCCCTGTGACTGCACAGCTTGGTACTGCCTCGTTCCTGAGGGAGGATGTCTAGAAAATAGTTGATGCACTTTGTCCCTCAGTGTAGTCAATGTCCACTGGAGGCTTTTCTTCCCAAAAGGTCAGTGCTTGAGTTATTCATCACTCTGCTCTGATATTTACCTCCTGCATTTTGAAAGCTGGATCCAAAGATTAAAAAAACCCAGGAAGATGGATAGAGATGTCACGAAAGCTGATGCTATTCCTTTATTTATACATTAAGGAGCTTTCATAGCCAAGTGCTGAAAAATGTTGGCAACTGGCTGAGAAAAAACTCCCATTGCACAACAATGGAGAACAACTCTCTTTCTTCCAGAGTGGTCTGGTGTGATAAAACTGTATTTATTTGAAATCAAGCGTGACTTCGTAGACAGAGCTGTCTATTGATTTATTTCTCTGCTTCTGTTTCCCTCTGGGAAACATGCAAGTGTGTGAGCAGAAAGTGTGGAGAGCAGGGGCAGTGCTCCAGCACTGTGAACAAAACGCGGAGAGTCTGAAATGTGCTGCAAGGAAGCACTCAGAGAGGAGAAGAATTGTGTTGGTTGCCAGTTAGAGATGCTGAGATCTAACACCAGGTTCAGTTGGAAAAAAACACCAGGTGAACAGCAGGTGAACAATTCTGTTAAGTTTATATGAAGAGTTTTTGAACACCGCTCGGTGTTCATTTTGAACATCATTTTGAAGTGTTTAGACCACAGTTTACGAGTAGAACTCAATGTACACTTCAGCTGCAGAGATGGTTATCTGTATCTCTACCTAACATGAAAATAAATATGCTGAAGTCTGTCTTCCTAGAGCCTGGTCCTTCCTCCAGAAACCCTCGTGCTTCTTGTTTCTCCCTCTGATTTCATGTGAGCAGCAGAAGGCGGAGATTCCCCAGATGTTCAGCCAGCGCCAAGTGCAGGACACTAAGGACTCATTACAAGTCACAGTACTTTAAAAAAAAACATATTTCAGCTGCTATACTTGCACAAATCCAGCACTAATCCCCATGGGCCTTGTGGCATCCAAGAACTCTGCACAACTGCTCCCGCAGGGGAGGTTAAAAACTGGGCAGCACAGCTGGCATGGCCAGGAGACAGTCCCCAAGCAAAAACTGCTCCTTCCCAGCCTGTGGAACAGCCAGGTCTGCTCTCCCTCTCTGGTTTTCCACAGTTCTCTCATTTTCTCTGCCTTCATTATGACACTTTCTAGTATTTTCCCCACTGAGGTGTCTTTTTCTACAAACTAGCAAATTGCTGAGCTGTGGCATTTCCATATCAAATGGGTATTAATGTAAGGAGAAATATGATCATGAAAGCAGAATGAACAAGAAATCAAACAAGGATTAAAATTTGAGTTTAGAATTTGGTCCAAGTTGACGCAATGATGGCAAATGTCCTTCAGAGTGAGCTGAGGGTTAAAAGAGTTTGCAAAGAAACTGCAGAAAATTGCCCAATCAGGGCCCTGCAGGTTTCCCTGCCTGGGGAAAAAACCCACTTTTGAGGTTGTTAGGGTAGGTCACCATGCACCAAAACACAGTGAGAATCTTGTGCACTATTCACTGTCTCTGAAAAAGGAATTTGCCATGTAAAAAATGGACCATAATGTAAGAACCTCTCCAAGAGAGTCAAGGGTTTTTGCTTTTCTTCCATATTTCTTTCCATTTACATTTTGGGTTGTCAACAGCCTGCCTTGGTCATACCTGAGACACAGAGCTAAGCTCATTTGCCACCAGAAGACTTTCTGTTACTGTCTAGACTTTGTGAAATCCTGAAAAGCTGTAGCTGATGTTTTTAAGGCAAATTATCTTAAATCCACTCAATTTTTAAAGAAAGATTAATTTTAGGTGTATGGGAGCTGTTGGAATCATTTGCTTCCCACTAGGATAGCTAATTCATGAATGAAATACTGAGGTGCTTAATGTAAAAGCCCAAATAACTTTTTTGTTTCATCCTCAGCTTACATTATTTTATGAAATACAGCAAGTTCCTCCCCAGAGGAACAGGTTTTTGTTTGATTTTTTGGCTAGAGGTGGCTTTTCCAGAAGACCCTTTGACTCAGATGTCTACAACATGATCTCCATCAGAGGAAAAGTGTATTCCTTTTCTAGTCAAATGAGGGGGAAAAAAAGCTGTGCTAAAATCAATTTATCTGACCTACTTCAGTCATCTACTTCAGGTGTTTTACAGGCAGTTTTTATGCATATCTTCTGCAGCTGAAAAACACAGCAACAAGGTACAAGTCACCTTGGAGTGCTGTGTGTTCTTTGTTGCAGAGCAGGTATGTTTATCAGACCCTTTCAATTAGTTTCATTTTTTCACAACCCAAGAGACTCCCTTAGAAATGACTGAGTAGGAAAATCACACTCCAAATGAGCAAAGCAAATGGCTCATGGCTAAATCACCATGAAACAGTGGGAGAACAGCATCCTCAAGGGTTCACCTACTGCTTTGTTCGTGGATCTGGGTCTGGTGCCTCTGGGACACCTCCGGGCTACACTCAAAAGGCAGAGAAATTCCAACAAAGCTCTAGCACGTGTAGAATTTGCAGCATTTGTTTGCAACTTTTCAGTTTTCCTTCCTTTGCTTCTGTAGGAGATGACAAGGGCAGGAAAGAGATCTGTCCTGCCAGAGAATGTGCTAAACAGCTGCCTGAACTCAATGGAAACTCTCCAAAAACAAGTTTTTTCATGCTGCTGTTGACTGCAGTGCAGGTGAGTTGGGCAGCACAGAGCAGCTGCAGCAAAAAAGGTACAAGAGTCACAGTTTAAAAGAGTCACAGTTTTGGGAAACAGAAAAACTCACCAGACTCTCTGAGGAAGGAAGCAAAGCACGAGCACAGGAATTTGGAGGTATGTTTAACCATGTTTATTTAACCATGTACAGACAGGGGTTTGTTAGCTGGCTTGGTGTTAGGGAAATCCTGCACGAAGAGGGGCTTTTTGAGTTTGAACGAACCTGGTTAGCACCACAAACCTCAGCTTCCCCTAAGCCCTGCATCACCGTTTCCTCCCAGCTCGAGTTACCTGCTCCCGCAGAAAAACAAACCCCAGCAAGAGCAGCACGGATAAATTTCCATTTCAGTAGCACTGGCAGCACGCTCCTCGCTTAAAAGGATGCAAACCAGCTTGTGTCCCTGCACATAACAAAGATGAGCAGGGTTGATCTGGCCCAGATATATCCGCTTTGGTTATGTATCCCAGTCCCAACACGAGGGGCTGCTTCTCTCTGCGTGTGACACTAACCAGTCCCAAAGCTGGGGCTCACACGGCAGCCTAGCACATCCCAGCAAACCCTCTGCGCTCCTCCCAGAGGCAGCAAGGACTGCCAGGCGTGGTTCAGCCTCAGCACAGCCCAGTTTCCCTGTCTCTTGCATTAACAGCAAGGAACGCTCATATAAGTGTTAGTCTCAGTCTGGTTCCTTCCGGTCTCATTTGGTTCTCTATCTTCCCTCCCAGGAGGAACAGGTATATTGAAAACCATCTCTTCCCCTCATCCATCCAGTCTTTTTGCTGCTAAGAAATTCCACTGAGGATTGAGTCTTTTCTCTGCAACTTTATTTGCCAGCTGTAGGGTTTTCACGCCGTTATTTGTATTCCAGTCCCGATTTCAATTACCTGGCTAACCTTTTCAATTTTCACAGAGAGTGAGAATCAGAAAACAGCAGGTCCTTTATTACAGCTCACACCGGTGGGGAATTCTTCACACCCCCTTCCTCCCCCCATGTTTGCAGGAAAGCTCTGTCAAATTCAAACAAACTCATTGATAATAACTTGTCTGTTTACTTATGCTTTGCTGGCTGTTAAATATTCTGGTCCTTTCTGAGGACCTCTCTTCCATCCTCCTTTTGACTTGAACATACCGTATTTTACACCATTTCTAAAAGCCAAGGAGAAGCAATCTTCAGCCTTCACCCTGAAGCTTGACTCCAGTGGGAATTCTCACCAGGGTCAAATAATGGAGAAGTTAAAAGCCTTGTGCTTTGAGAGGGGCTGTTTGCTGATCTTTGACAAGCAAGACATGGTGGTGGCCAGTCCTTATGTCCATATCTCAGAGCACTTCCCAGTGAAGGCTCAGGGCATTGGGGGGTTCCCTCAAACGAGGGGTAAGTCAGGCACAGGACACCACTCTGCTGCTCCCAAAGCCACTGCTCTGCCACTAAATTGTACTGGCCACAGCTGCCACCCTTTTTGCCTTTCTCAATTCTCCAAGTCACACCCCTCCTCTTACCTCCTTTATTATTCTGAGCTCTTGATCTAGCAGTCATTTCCATGCCTGTGCTCTGTCTGCCCCATCACTCAGCCATCCAGATGCTAAAAATGGTTTATTTGATTTGGGAAGGGAGAGGATTTAATGCAAAAGACCTGTTCCTTAGCAACACCTTCCCATCTTTCTTCTTTTGTTATTTCCAGCTCATTATATTTGCCCATGTTCAACTCCAAATTAACTTAATTACAGACAGATTTCATATCTCTCTAAACCAGAAGGGGCACTTGTAAAACATCCCTCCAGTCAATAGTAAATGAGGGCCTTGGCCTATGCTAAGTAGGCTTTGGGAAAGGCAGCTCAGCTGTGCCTGCCCTGCTCCCTCCAGAGACCTCTCCCGGTTGCTCCCACCTCCTGCTGTTCCTTTTAAGTGAGGCATTTCATCTCTCCATGCTGCAGCCTGTCCAAGTTCACCACAACCCCTGAGCTCCACAACACTCATCAGTATAAATCACCAGGTGAACGCTTCTCTTATGCCGATGCCGAGGGCACTGCAGCCTTTCCACCTTCTCTTTCCAGATTCTGATGGGGAAAAGTGCCTCAGTCCAAAGTCCGTGATTGGAATCTGTCCTAAGCACAAATCTGAGCCAAATCTGAGCCATATTGAGTGGGAACATTGGGTGTGCTTGGTCCAGGATGACCTCTGATTTCTTACACAAGTGGTAGGTCAAAGATCTCTCTTGGTTAGTGCTGCTCTGGGTGCCTGAAAGTCAGACACTAATGACAGCTCTCTCCTTGGAAATCCCCTCAGAGGTAAAAACACACCAACCTAACTAGATCCAGGGCAGCCCCTCATACCAAATCCTGTCCTTACCCTGTGATGCCAGGTTTCCTTTGGAAATCAGGATCAGGATCCATGTCCAGCAGCTGACAGGTTCCTCACCTTCTCACAGACAAAAAATTATTGCTGCATTGCTGTGTCTTACCATTCACAGAAGTCCTCCACTGGCAGAGGAAATATCTTCTTCCTTCTGTTGGAGGTCTAGTAGCTATCACCCAGCCAGGACACCTCTTCCTAAAGCCACCGAGTGACTCCTCACTGGAAGAAGCTGGGTGCTGCACTAAGGATGAGGAGCTATCTGTGATCACAGAATGAGGAAAGCGCTGTCAGAGGGAGCCGCCAACAGAACTGTGCTCAGGGCATATGAAACACCAGGAAACCCTCTGCAAAGACACAGGGGGAACTAAACTCCCACCAGCAATAAAAAAGGGAAGGCTCTGTGTCAGTTTTAGAGGAATCAGAGAGCTGTAATTCTTCCATTAGAAGAGGACATCTATGGTTTCTGGAAAGGAAGGAAGGAAAACCTGAGTGATGATGCAGATGGTTCCTCCTCATTCAGGTGAGCACTTCTTCCCAGCAGCTTGCCACCCTGGAAAGTAGAACCACAGGTTAAATTGGGATGGGTTTCCCCCCTCACCCTGCAGAGGTGGAGCTGCAAATAGTCAGTGTCCTGGGGTTAAGTACCTCAAACACAGGCAGTAGAATTTTGTTTGCGGAATGAAATTCACTCTGCCCCAAAAGCTTCAGGTTCTTCCCTTTCTCTTTTGCCCCTTTCTTTCTCACCACTCTGGTCTGCAGGGAGAGAAGCCATGGGTAGGATATTTCCTCCCTACTTAGTGAGAACATTGCCAGAATTTCCTGCCTTAGTCGGATCACATCACATTTACCAGTTCAGCAGGAGACTTCCCAACACCTGTGTTTATGCTGGAAAGGTCTGAAGGAGGCAAGGAGCAAATATCTGCCCTGAAAACAGAACGTGTGGCTTCTAAAGAGCATTTGTACACATCTTCCCCCGATTTATAGCCCAACCACACTAATCAGTGCCACTGGAGGTCAGTCTTGTGCCATGGAAACCTGTGTGGGAGTGAGAGCTGGGGTGCCCTGATTCCCAGAAGCCTTGGGTGCCAAGCCTGTGTTTGTGGTACACGGGACACCCCAGGAGAAAACCTGTTCCAGCTCCCCCGGTGTTGATTGATGATGTAGAGATTCTTCATGTTTCCATTTCTTTTTTTTTTTCTCAAAACTGCTTAGTGGTCTGTTGCTGGGAAAGCTCAGCAAGAGATTCGCGTGTGTTGAGTGAGCACAGGCTCACAGAAAGCCAGGCTGCTCCTCAGGTCCCAGCCAGGGCGAGCAGGGGTAGCGCAGATGGTCACTCAGCCTTGGCCACCTCACCCAAACCGACCTGGAAGATACTCTTGTTCTGGGACAGTTCTCAGTCTTCTGTTTCGCAGGGCATGGCAGAATAATTATATACAAGTTGCAAGCTCTGGATGAGAAATCAAGATATTGATTCATGACCAAAACAAGTACAAGCTCAGATATATCTAATTCAGAGCCATGTTCCTTGCCAGTGCTTATAATAAAGAATTCCTACACAGAATCCCATTCGAAGAGTCACTTCCTCCTACTCCTTCTGTGAGACCTCCAAGAAGTGCTCAACAAATATTTAATTGGAAACAAAAACCTTCAGCTAAATATTTTGGTAAAGGAGATTTCCTCCTTTCAGAAAAAAAAAAAAAAAATTGTGCTTTTACTAAAGGATTGCACAGGTGCCAGTGCAAACCCAGCTCCTGCTGTGCCAAGTGAAGTCAGCTCTTGGTAACTCTTACGCTTGTATAAAAAATATCCATCTGTGTGATCTATATAGAAAATGGAGACTGAAATGCTCAGTTGAGATTTGCTGGAGTTACTATCCCACACATATTCCTTATTTCACTTTCAGGGTGACTTAATTTTTCTCTCTCTAGATCAAGGATGGCAGAGCTGTTCTCTGCCCCGTCTCCAGCCAGGCCACATCTGGAGTGCAGGATACACATCATCCACACTCATTCATGGAAGCTCAAGTCTGAAAGGAGAGCCAGCACTGCACAAACCCTCTGCTGGCCCCTGCTACGAACAGCCTTAAGCACAGACTTCTTCTGCTCTGCTGTAACAATTAAAGAGCCATTCCCTTTCTGCTATTTTTCTAGCACGGCAATGGAAATATTGATCTCCACCACTGGCTTCTTTCCTGTGAATGATCAGTTATCCTTTGGTGTTAAACAAACTGCAATTATGCATTCTAAATAACCACGAGGGTCCAGGTACCTTCTGCTCTCTTACCTCTTATTCCCATTAGCATTCCTGTCTGCATGGCCTTGGGCACGCCACATCTTTCCAGGAAGTGAAAAACAGCATCCATCCCTCTGTCCCTGTGCCGGTTTGGACACAAATCCAGGAGGAAACAACCCGAGAGGGGCGTCTCTCTCTCTCTCTCTCTCCCTCTCCTGCCTGCCAGGCAAGCAGGCCCCGCCAGCACCTCCCCCCCAGGTTCGGGAAAATAATTTCTGGAGTGAAAGTGAAAAAAACTATTTATTTAACAAAACAGACTCCCCCGCTGTAACAGGAAAAAAAAGATATTGAAACCTCCTCCCCTGTCCCCTAAAAGAGGACTATGGATTTTAGAGTTCTTTCTGTAGGTAAAACCTGCAGTCCTGAGCTGGGCTGGGCCAGGCAGGGTCCGACGATCCCCCTTCGAGGGTCCCGCCGAGCAGGTCCAGAGATGGGAGCTGGTCTCGGATGAAAAGCAAGCCAAAAACAGTCCAAAACGGAAAAGAAGCCGCTGAGGCAGATCACAGTCCCTTCTCTGCTGAAAGCCGAAGGGACTAGCAAGCAAAAGTCCTCCAACCAACCAAGTGTTGTCAGAATCGGGAGAGAAAAGAACGCAAAACATTCTAGTTACAAGGTCAAGCTGGCCGCTTTGAAGAGTTCTCTCGGCTTCTCTCTCCCCCCTTTGCAATTTAAAGGTACACTAAAAATCAAGCAGGCGATGGGGAATACAGTATGGTCATAGAATCACCCCAAGACAGTCCCACACTCACCTCCTGCCTCAAGGAACAGCAAAGTTCTTCCTGAACCCAGGCAGTTCTGAAGAGGGACTGGAGCAGACAGAAAAAAAGGAGACAGGGTTTGGTCACTGCAATAACTCAGTGATGGTGGCTCCCTGTAATTAGGAAACAAAACCCACAGCATGGCTGTGGCACTGGAACCACTACTGGGAAGATGTGTCCCTAAGCAGCCAGGACCTTGGCAGCCCCTCGGTGACAGAGACAGTCAGACACAGTCAGAGACAGTCAGAGACAGTCAGAACCCAGGCAGGCAGTGGGTAAGCACAGGGACAGGAAGATTATTAACTTTGGCAGAGCCCATCAGGTGTCCTTGCAGTGCTGCCACCTCGCTGGGTACTGGAACTGTGCTGGGAGAGTGGAGTGCCCTGCTGTCAGTGTGATCCATGCTGCAGATCCCACACCAGCGAGCTCAGGCCAAGGGGACACTCACATCCTCTGCTTTGCGTATTCATCACCTTTGCATGTAGAGCTGAAACCGCCTCAGTGAGGAACACAGCCCAAACCTCTGTCATTCTGCCTGCAGCATTCACACTGGAGCTCTTCCTGCCTCTCACGAGCCACACATTTTCATTCTTTTTTGATTTCTTTTTTTTTTTGTGGTGGTGGTGGTGGATTTACCCCCCTCCCACTTCCTTTGCTGCGACATTTGTGCTGTAAGCTACAGCAGATAGCATGACAGGTTTTCACCTGGATGGTTCCTTACCACTTTCTCATGGGGTATTTATTTTCTTGTGAATTTTTTGTACTTTCACAGATGAGACTGAACCATTTACACTGACAATGAGTCACAGTAGCTAAACCCTTGTTTACTGCCAGGCTGGACCAGCTGTGGAACTTTAGTGTGCTAAGGACAAAAGGTTTGAAGCAGGGTTATACTGAGCTGTTCATATTTAAAGAAGGATTGGGAGGAAAGGAAAAGTTTAGAAAGTACCTGGGTAAAAAATAGCTGTATGGGAGCAGGACCCAACTTCATACATTTTGCCTCATTTACTCCATTGATCTGCCCTGCACGTTTTGGAATCAAGACTTGCTCAGCCTTACTAAGACCATCTCTCTCTCTCTCTCTCTCTTTCTCTGCCTTTGCTCTCCAGAGCTGCAGGCTGAGTCCTGTTCATGACCCAGTGACGAACTTCTGCCCTGGGCATCACTGGATAAAAAAATCCCTCTGTTGAAACACTCAGGGGTACTGGTGCATCGCTCTTCAGTGATGCTCTGAGAGAAGTAGTGCTTGTTTTAGAAATGCTGAAACAAAAAGGCTTATGAATACTGAGAGGTTTTTGTTAGTTTGACTCTGGAAGAAGCAGGTTTTCGATCCATTTATCAAGCTGCCTGCAGCTGCCATTTCAAGTCTGATGAAGATATAATAAAGAGTAAGCCAAAAACAGTCCTTTGAAAGGTGCACCCAGAGCAGTTTAATAAATAAAAGATTGGGGGCAGGAGGGGGAAGGGAAAGAAAAATCATCAGTGCAAGTTTTGACTTTCCTCTGCTGTCCATTTTATAGCATAAATTTAAATAAATGAATGGTGCAGGTTGGTGGAATCACTCTTTCATTCTCAAATACCCTCTCTAAAAATTTCTGCTTGTGAATTCATCTTTCTACAATGTCTTGCTGGCTCATGCTTTGCCAGCTACCCTCCAAATTGCCACTCCAAATTTTTTAAGGATATCCATCGGACTCCGCAGAGCCCAGAGCTTCTTTGAAAAAGCTCCTGTATTCCTGATGGATGAAAACTCCTTGTGGAAACTCCAGTGCAATAAACCTCAATGCTGCTAAGCAGCTGGATGCCAGCGAGCTCAGGTGATCTCGAGTTTTATATTGTTCCCTTCCCACTGATTATACAGAGGTGACCTTGGAGTTTGCACCAAGCTTTAATCTTCCACAGAGGAGACTTTGCTCCTGCAGAGATCCCTGGAGGTCTCAATCCTGTTTTAGCTGTCAGTTGTTTCTCTGGGCACAAGGACAGCCTTTGCTCACATTGGGATTAAGTGTCATTTGCCATGTTCTCTTTTCCACTTGGATTCATGGATATCAGGCAAGCTGGGAGCCTTCTCAGGCCCTTGCTGGGTATTTTGTCCATTGATCTCTGGCATATGGCAATGAAGTTATTGCATGTCTTCCTGGTGCATTTTGGTTACCTGGAGGAGTTTTAGTTGGTTTTGACAGTCAGGACGGCTATAGATGACAGATTTCTGAGGTTAGGTCTCAGAGCATGGAGTTTTATTACGAAGGGCGTGGGTATAGTGGCCCTGCTTGGAGCTGCCAGCTGCAGCTCGGAGCAGGCCAGAAAAGTGAGAGAGCAAGAGAAGCAAAGGTAAGAGCAAGAGAGAGTAAGGGCAAGAAGAAGTAGGAGAAGTAGTAGTAGTGGTAGAAGCAGTAGGAGAAGAAAGAGAAGAAGCAGTAGGAAAAGTAGCAGAAGTAGAAGAGAGCGAGGTTCTCACTTACAATACAACAAATCTTCTTCTGTGTTGAATATTCTAATTTTCATTAACCAATCTAGTACAAGATACAAATCCTATAGCATTTACATAGAGCCTATAAGAATTGTTACATTACCATACTGCGTTACATTTTAAACTCTAGAAACTCCTCTTCGGACCCCTGCTGCCAAGCTAGTAGGGTCTGCTCTGACCCTGGGACCTGTCTGCAGGCAGAGGGTATTGTTCAACAGAGAGGGGATTACCTTCTGCCGGCCATCCCATTGTTTTCCAGTTGTTCAGTAACTAAAGCTTGGTATCTCAAAGCTTGCTTTCATTTCAATCTCACTTATAGTTTCCCTATTCTCAGCATCTTTTGCCAGGCAATCATATTTATAAGGCTTTCCTGTTTCATCTTCCCCAACAGTTACCAAGGCCTGATGGATATTCAGGCTGGAAGTCCAGGTTTGAGTTTCAACATTCTTCTTCCAGAAGCTGCCACCTGGTTTCTTTGAACTGCAGGAACTTTTCTCGAGGTCTGATTCTGTCTTCAGATGGGTGGGCTTAAGGCTCATGGGCTTCAGCAGATACCACAAAGATCCTGTGGGCAACAGAGGAAACAAAGAGGGAGCTGCAGACAATAAAAAACATTGGCAGATAAGGCACGGTGAAAGAATCAGATTAAAGTGGGGAGAAAAAGGCAATCCCAGAGAAACAGAGAGAAGAATAGAAAAAGAAAGAGAGAAAAATTTTTTTAAAAAAAGGAAATTATTAAATAACTGAAATGAGAATAAGGATGAAAGAAGAGAGAAGAAGGGAAAACAGAAGGAAGGGTGAAGACCAAAAAAAGGCCCAGTAATATGCATAAAGGAAAATACATGCTGGTTTCCATTTTTCACTAATGCTTCACCAGATGGAGACGGTATCAGCAATAACAGAACCTCTGAGCTGCAGAACAATAGGTGAAATAATTCAAGCACCACTTTCAGATTAAAAAACAGTGGAGGGAGTTTGATTTATTTCCCAGTTTTTCTCCTCTTTCTCTATATATAGAAAATAACCTCATCCGCTTACTCAAGTTCTGTGGCTCATCACCACAAAAATATAAATAAAAGAATGAAACCACCCTTCAGTGCAGACAGAAAATAAATCAGAGGCCTCAATGCATTTTCATTGTTGCAGCTGGGTCCTGTCTTCACATTTATTTATCTTTAAATTTCTCCTTGCACTCCAGAGACCATATCCCATAAAATGCTGGGTTAACAAGTTAACCATGAATAATTCATGAGATAATTATAAAACATTTACACCAGAACATTATTATCTTGCAACTAAAAAAACCCCAAATACTTAATGTCCTCCAACGTTGATGGCAAACCTCTTGTGACTGCAATGTTCTTTATCACTAAAATTAAATGGAATTAATCTTCGATTTGCTTTGGTGCCTACTAGCAGAAAATCACAAGAAAAAAAACACCCCCAGGTGATATGGAAACACAAAAATACATAAATACATACACATATTTCTCTGTCTGTGTGTTTGCACACACATATATATGGGATTTTGAAACATGCCCGCAGAGGAGATCCACTTTTAGTCTTCCTGCCCCAAACACACTCTGAGGCAGGAGGGACGTGAGCTTTTAGACTGAAGGGACTGATTCAGGGCAAACATGGAGAGGACAAACACAGATCTGCAGCACTCTGTGCCATCCCCAGAGGGACCGTGGCTTACAGGGTTTTCCTTCTCATCTCTTTCCACTGCACAGGTGGTCTTTGGTCAGATCCTGTTCCCAAAGTAAGCCTAGAGCTTACTCTGAAATTAATATAATAATAAATTTCAGTTGTGCACCGGTGTCACCAAGATGAGGATTTGGCCTTGTACACACAACCATAATTCAGGCTGTCATACGTGTGGCTAGAAAGCTTCTACAAGAACACCACCAATAATGCAAATCTCTAGTACAGCCAGCACGACAGGCCATTAGGAGTCCCGCAGTTCTAGTCTGCATAAAAGCTCCTCTGTCGCCTTCCCTCCGGACATGAGGCCAGAGAAATGTCGGGAAAATTCTCCAGCCATCCTTCACCATGTGCTGGTGACCCCCAGTCGCCACGATCCGCCTGGGGGCTTTCCTGGGCACACACAGAGGAACCTCCAGAAGGTTCCTGCTCAGAGCACAGAAATTGTCAGCCTGTTGCTAGAGAGACCCAGGTTATTCAGCAGTGATTTCTCCTCTCCCTCAGGAACTCAGGGTAACGGGGCAGCACCAAAGCAAATCTCCACAAGAGAACTCTTCCTGTGAGCGTGGGCTGCCGTGCTCACAGGAAACAGCGAACCCCAAACCTTGGGCTGGCACAGCCAAATCAAGCTACAGTCCCTGGAGGAACCCAGGGTAGAGGAAGAAACTCCCTCAGGGAGAATGCAGGAAAGAAACACTCTTTCTGATTCCTTTTTCTCCCTCCGTCCCTCTTTAATGCAGTCAGTCCACACAGAAAACAATCTGTGCTGTCTCACAGAGACATTTGCATCCAAACTAACACACTTAAAGCTTTTCTGCATGGAATGGAAGGCCAAAGGCTCCTCTTCCTCACATGGTTATTAGGAGGCCACATTAGGGAACACAACAGCTTCATCTGCCTGACAGGCAAGAGCAAGGGCTGGAAGCACCCTCTGCACATCCTGAATCCATGAAAATATCCCAGGAGATTTGGCACTAAGCTGATGGTCAACAAAACTACCCAGAGCCTGAGGCATTACAGTTTGATTTAACCATGCACACCTTTGTTAAAGGATTAGGAGGACTCTATCATTGTGACATTTGAATTCTAATTGAAAACCAGACTTTCCCACACATTTTACTGGCCTGGGACCTGGGAGGAGAGGTGTGTGTGTCCATGAGGGGTGTGTATGTCTAGCATCTGCTTTGGGACAACAAAAGGGTTCACAGCTCCAAAGAACCATGTTTACCTCCCATCAAACATCAGCCCAGCAACCAACATGGGATTTTACAAAACCAATGGACACAGTGAGGAGCTGGGGTTGGAATTTCAATCATCTCTGCAGAGCCCATTTAGAAATCTGTCTGCTGTATGTGAGTGTCAACAAACACTCATGAAATTTCATCTCTGCATCAATTTGCAAAATAGAAAAAATGCTTCATGAACAGCAATATAGTCCTGTGTACACAGCTGCCAGCAGCTGCCCTCTGGGGTGATTCTTGTAATTTGCTGTATTTCGCTCAGCAAGATGTCATTTATCATGAAGACTCTCATCAATATATGAGCTGAGGATGAACGGTTAAGAAGGTCTGTTATCCTCAGCCCTGAAGCACAGAGGAGTTTTGGATATTCTTCTCTGAGTACCTAACTCAGCTACACGGCACAAGGATCTGCAGTCAAAAAGTGGTGAGGCTTGGATTGCCAGACTCTCTCACCATGGATAGAGGGATGTAATCCCAATACCTAACTCTGAGCCCATCACTGACTCTCTAAATGCTCAAGAGTTCCATTCCTGAGCATTCTATCTCAGTGTTAGTGTTACAGCGCAGTGCTGGCATTACGAAAGCAAAAAGACTGTCAGTGAGTGGCTGTTTAGGCTGTCTGTGCGATCCTGCAGCTGAAAACCACTAATCGTGGTGCTAGACCTTGCCCAAGTCCCTCTCAAATGTGTAGCTGTGGACTCTTCCTCAAAGGAATTACTGCCTCAGAGAAGAGTTGATGTCAGCAGATAGGGAAAGGAGGGGACCAGGATGAAACAATCTTGACTGATCTTAAAGAGCCTGAATGAACCAACAGCTAAACTCAGTGTCAGCCAGCTGGTTAGAGATGCTGCAGAGGGGAGAACCCTTCAGCTGGTTCTTCACAACCACAGAACTCCAGCCTAATGCCCGAGGACCACTGCAGTACAAGGGGACGTGTTTGAGCTCAGGCATTTGCTCGTGTTCTCCCTGAATGCCTCTCCCTCACATCTGAGACCATTTGAGTATGAAAGCTTCCCAGGGAAAAGAGCTGAAGGCTGCAACATTCATTTCTCTCTGTAAGGACAAAGGGAGGATGGAGTCCAAGCTGTTTCTCCTCAAATCATGGATCAATCAAGCAACTCTGGTGATGTCACTATCCCTGGCACTGGGACCTAATTTAAAATTACCTCAAATCTGAAAGATTGATTTTCACCATCAGCATTTAATGTCTGCTGTATCTTTCTTTTCCCAGCAGAGAAGAAAAAAAGAAAGGAGGAGACAGAGAGGGAGAAGGAGATGGTTCAGATTCAACTGCAATTTAGCATTCATTTGCATTTTTAAATTAGTTAAGCTGTGGACCGTTGCAAAGCAATGACAGAGAATTTTTGTAATAATTAGTCTGCTGGGAGTGTAGAAATGGCTATACAGGCAGGTTGCACTGAAAGAGGAAGCAATACCCCAATGCTCAAACCAGGATTTGCACAGGCAAATTTACTCTCCCTCATATGGGGCCAGATCCAGCTCAGCAGACACAAAGAGCTCTGGCTCAGACAACTTCATCTGCAATAGACACTGACTGCAGCCAGTGGAGAGAGAGGAGCGTTCTCAGGCTGTGATTCCTCTTAACCTAATGTAAAAATCTAAATCAGGCCAGATGATTAGAGACCTGGAGTGAGGTGACAGCAATCTCACCACTGTTGTTTACAATACAATCTCAAATTCTTCAGCTTCTTTGTGCATGTCAGCCTCTCCTCAGTGGGCTACACACATCTGACCCATTCTCCCTTCCTTCTGCAGCTCCAGCCACGACTGAGTCTCTTACTGCCTGTAAGGAGATACATCCCTCTCCTAAATCCAGTGGAAAAGCATCACTACCTCAGACCTGACAGTGTGCTCAGGGAAGGGGGAGAGGGAGGATCAGGATGAGAATGAGCTAAAGGACCCCCAGTTTTGCCACAGGGACCTACCCTCCCTCAGCTCACAAGGGGGATGTGGCAGCACTTCACTGGGCAGTGGAAGGCGCTCCATATTCAGCAACCTGAGGCGCTGATTTTGCAACCCATCTCGTGCTCTCTGTTTGAGAGGTGTGAACATTGCAACGCCTCCTTTGGATGGCAGAACATGTATATTAGTACGCTGGCACGCTGGCTGGGCTGAGATGGCAGCAGCTTGTCCAGGAGTGCCCAACACAAAGGGAGAACACCCCGTGGCACCTCAGTGCCTCGCTAGCCAGCCTCCTAGCCCGTGCGGTGGAGGGCACGGAGCCCAGCGTGCCTGGGGCTTGTGGCTAGCCCAGATGTGGCCAGAGACAAATGAGCAGAGGTGGCTCCTCGGCCGGTGTTCCAAAGGTTTATTGTATGAGCTCCCTTGAAGGGGACCGGAAACGAAAAGAACAAGATAGTAGCCTGAGTGGGCTTTAAAGGGATACAGTGAAGGGGGTGGGGATGACATAGCAGGGACCTATAGGAAGAGGGGAAAGGTGGGACAGGTCTGGTTACCTTTCCTTAGGAGATACAAGGGGTGTCTGTCCACTGTCAGTCAGGCAGACCGAGCCCCCCTCAGATCCCAGCAATTCAATGGCAGAAGCCATTCTCACAGAAGGGGGTTTTACTCTTTGGAACCAGCCCACCAAACCTCTTTTTCTGGGCTCTGTGGCCCCCTGGTTATTCTTGTGTTTGGTTCATTCACCACAACAAACATGGCAGCACTAATGCTCCCTCTTCTCAGCAAGGGGAGGAGCCCACCCGTGACTAAACGTGGCTTTAGAAACACTGCACACCCGACCATCCTGAAAGCAACTCTCCGTCACCCGTTAGATGTTCTCTGCCTTGCATCATTTTGCAGTCCTTTGCTTGCCCTGCTCCAAAAGCTGGCATCTGTTTCTCAGTGTGACTGCTCCTTTTTGTTTAAGTTGTCCCTCTGGGTGAACTGAAGCACAAGGAACATTCAGTGAATTTCCTGAAATCCTCCCCCTGATCTGAAACCTCAACCCTCAGTACATTTGTGTTTATCCAGCTTCACCACTTCTTTGTTCAAAAATGTGAACCCAATCCTCTTCCAAAGCAGCACCAGCCTAGTCCCAGCAGCTCACCATGAGCCATGGAATAGTTTGTTTTCTTTCAGACATAATGTGGGGTTACAGAGCATCAACATTTTACAGACACTTAGTCTATAATGGTGTGCCATGTGCATATATAAAAGAAACAGCAATTTTTTAAAAGTTTTACTTAATGTTTCTTCCAAAGAGGTCACTATGGCTTGAAAATCATTTTACCTGCACCAAATGCATTAACTCTGTGACCACAAAATAGACACCCCATTATTCTGACAGCAAAGTGAGTGCAACTGGATTTCCCTGAAGGAACCCAAACCTTTACAGTTTTATTACCTTGTCACTCTGAGTTTTCAGAGGTATCAATCACAAAGGTACATTTTGTTTCAGCATGGACTTAAGTGACTTGATTCAAACTATCTCTTTTGAGGACAGAAGAGCAAGAAGAAGATGAAAGCTAAAATAATGGCTCTACTTACATTATGTATTCCAAGAGCAAAATGTTCTCTGTTTCACATTTGTAAGTCACTTGTTTAACTTTTGGGATTTCTGGAGCGTGTTCATCCCTTCAAAGTTTCAGTTTGTCCCATCACGTCAATGGGTCTCATCTACAACAACTGGCATTGCCTTAAAAATTCAAGTTTCTTGCTTGCTCACCTGTCATTTTGTCACATGTCCAAACTGAGGTAGAAGTAAGCACGTCCTAGGATCCTCTGTGCATTTTCCCTTAGGATATTCTTGCTTTCTTCCTCTGGCAGAGAACAGTTGTGGGATTTGTGCTTTACAGCTGTGGTGAAGGTTCTGGAAAGGTTTTTTTATCAATTATACGGGGGTACATGGAGCAAACCTGCCAGTGCTGCTGAACTCTGTGATGGTTTCTTCTCAGCTGAGCCTGGGCAGGTGACCCGCAGGATGTCTTGGTTTCTATTGCAGTCACTGGAGAGAGAGACACCTCTCAAGGACCTTTTGTCTCATCCTAACATGACTGTTCCAGAGAAATGGGATCAGTTTCTGAAAGTCTCATTTTAGTCCTACCAGCTAGAGAGCAAACCTAGACACTTGTTTGGACTAGAAGCCAACTTTCAGGCATTACGTTTAGGCCAGGGAATACACTCAAAACACCTGTAAATGTTTGCCTACATACATAGGAGAGGACCCTTTCTGGCTGTTTATTCCTGAGTCTTTTCACAAAAGCATCACCTTGGAAAGGACACTGTGTTCAGACAGAACCAAGCCAGTCCGGATTTAGGCTCGTGAGCTATAAGGACACATCCACATCCCTTACAGTCCCTGTGATTAGGATGGTGCCTTCCCTGTGGGACAGCAGCTCGTGCAGACAACAGTGAAAAGAGACAGAAAGGAGATAGAAGGAGCTTCACTGTGTACCAGTGGTGAGGACAGATGTGCTTTATAACCTCCCTTTCTGAAAGGCTGAATTGTAAGAGAGCTTTTCTGAAACCTCTCGAACCATCCAAAGGCTGCAGCAGTAGTTCCCTGCGGTATTTCTTTGCCGAGCATCTCCTTTTGTTCCCAGCGTGGTGCTGGAGTCGGGCAGAGAGGCTGGAGGGGCACAAGGGCCCTTCCCAGTGCCCTCCGACACCTCCTTAGACCCTCACCCGCTGAGGCACAGTAGGCTATAATGATGTTTTTCTGGATATTTCCGTATGTGTAGCGAGCAGTTCAGCTACCCCGCCGTCCCAGAAAGTACTTTTCCATAAAAATAACATCCTGTAAAACCTGTACCTTTAGACAACTCCCACTCTGACATACTTCCAGTCTCTCTACTTTACAAAATAAAGGCTTCAGTGTTGATTCTCCTGAGTTTTGCTGTGTTATCTGTGATTGTCTTGGAAACCCAACTCACCCTGAGGCCAGCTATTAACATCTTTCAGCATAACAAAAGCCTTTATTGTCCCACTATTTCACATGCATTCTGTCAAGACACGCAGATGAATGAGTTACCAGGGGGTAAGTTTGGGTATAAATTTACAGAGCCTCTACTTCATCATAATTGTCTGTATTCATATTCTCATTCTTCATGCTCATCCAGATGTACTTGGAAGTGATTTGTCCTCAGGAATAAAAGAAGTTGGTTGCTTTGCATCTGCTCTGTAGAAACAAAGAAAAGGATGTCCTGGGGCTTCTTGAGGAGAAGCTGACATCCTGGGAGGTCACCCACTAAACCTTCCCTGGGAACGTGTCCTTCCTTCTGTAGCATCCATCATGTCTATTCCACGTTTTAGTGCAAATATGANCATCATGTCTATTCCACGTTTTAGAAAATGTTTAGTGCAAATATGCGAACGGCTGTCCAGTTTGAAAGGCACTCTTCATCCAAGTACCTGAAGTGTTTCAGTCGGAAGAAGATGTTTTAGCAGGGAGGAAACACCAAATGGGGTTTTCTACACCAAAACTCTTGACACTCTGCACATATGAGCAGCCATCCATAAAGGACATGCATTTTACATCACCACAAGACTCTTCTTCGACCCCAGCTATAACATTTCTCCAGAGATACAACCCAAGAATACTCCACAATCTGTATTTTTGAGTGTGCCCCAAAGCTTTTGTTAGCGTGACTATGATGGCTCGTGGGCATGATTTGCTCACATTCCCAGCTGGCAGCCAGGCCAGGAAAATCTCACATGCTCCCTGATTCCTTTTATTATTTAGAGGATTAACTAAGAATCCCACAATGGCTCCAGTGACTGTTGTGCTCTCAATGAAGTAGCAAATAACTGAAAACACTGAATACTCATTATAACTGGCAATACAGTCCCAGGCAGGGAAATATTGGAGAACTCACCGACCTGAGGGAAGCCAAGTATAATAAAGATCATCCTCAGAGAGATGTGCCATGAAGGGCACTTAGCTCTCTACAGCAGTTCAGTGCAGCCTTCTAACCCACGGTGCCATTTCATCCTGGATGAGAACAAAACTAAAACATTCCCCAAGTCCAGCTTCTACACACACATAACTTACTCAGTGCTTCTCTGCCATGGGAGTACACTGACTTTAGTCATCTTCTGCTCACACCAGCAGCCTTGCTTATTCTGTTCTTTCTGACTACTCACCCAATGCACCAATGCTGGAATTGCTCTGTAATTGAGAGTGCCATATGGTGCCCTAATTATTGCAGTGCTTGTTGTATTAATGTGTTAGATAATCAAAGTGTGGGGAGAGGCATTTTGAGGGACAGGCTTGCTCAGTGAACACCATTTACTACAAACAACTCCAGGATGCCAAGAGCCATGTCCAGGAAACGAAAAAGCCTGGGCATGAGAATACCAAAACCATCATTTGCCTGGGGTTTCACTGTAGAAATGTGACTGGGGTTGGATTTTATTTCTCTTTTAGATTCAATCTCCCTGTGGCTAGAGAACATGGCTGTAGTTTATAGGAATAGAAAAGTATAATGTTATTCAAGATTATGACATTGTTATTCTAATTTGTTAAAAAAAAAAACCAGGAGGAGGAGCAAATAGAGGATGATACAAAACCCTTGGGCTGGATTCCCTTTCTGGCTTATATTGCTGTAGATAACATGCAGGACTGGAAAAGTCCATATTAACAAGGGAATTAAAATGCACTATTGAATTTGCATTGCTAAAATAAGGCAAGATTTTAAGAGGCATAATCATAAAACAGTTTCCCCCTGAACTTCCTCTCTTACATTCATTACCTTGGTCAAACCTCCTCCCCTTGTTCAGATTTCACTGTTAAAAAATTACTCAACTACAGGCTTTAGAGTAAATGTGGGTTTGTACCATCGTAAGGAATAATAGATTTTGGTCTAAAAGCAATGTGCCTTTTCCACAGTGGTTCTACAATTGTGAAAAAGAATGGACAAGCAGCTACAAGAGGAACCCAGGGCAGCTAACTGAGAACCACATTAATCTTAGGAAATCCTGAGCTGACTACACTCAGAGAGTAAAAATGTTATGGAGGACGATTAAACAAGTTTTTTCTATTCCTGTTCTTTACCAGGTGTCTGCTTATGGCCCCTGTTGAAGACCCATTACTGATGCTGTCAGCCTCCTCTGAAGGCTCAGAAATATCCATTCCCCAGTGACCTTAGGGACTCAGCTGCACCATGAACATCTTCCATACACTGCAAGTCTGAGGAGAAAACAGAAGATGGTGAGGATTATTCACCAGAAAGGAACCATCTGCATTCCTGCCAATGCCCTAAGCAGTAAGCAGAGGCAAGATGCTACAAAAATTACAAACCTGGCCCTTGGCAGAATGATCCTCAAAGTTTTTCCACAAACTGGATGTGGTTTACAAGATAGACAGAGCAAATCCCAGTGTGCCAAGTTCAGACCCTTTATGGTGGAATGAGGATGTGTTCCTACTGGAGTAAAGCACCTAATTGACCCATAACCTATCGGTGAAACAAGAGAGAATAAAATTCCCAGTATAATTGCATTATAAATCATTCCTTTGATACCAGGACCTAGCAATTCGTTTTGAGTATCTGAGTGTTTATTCTGAGGAAATACAGTGGTTTAGCTATATTTAAACACTTTGCCTGGTGCTTAGAGGGGAAAAATGACAACTGTGCACAGTGATTTATTTCTCCACTTTACTTGGACTGTAAAGGTGTGAAGACAGAGCTTTTAAAAGCAATCCTTGCGGGGCCCCACAGGCACTGTGCAGTGCTGTCCCTCCTGGCCCAGCTTCCTGGCTCCCACTCAGAACAGCTGGTGATGGGCAATCACCTTTGTCCTCTCCATCATGCCTGCAATAACGTGCTGGCTTTTCACTGCTCTTTGAAGACCATTTTGCTCACAGAAATTTGCCAGAATCGGTGCCCCGCACAGGCAGCCCACACAATAAAAAATTCACACATGTACACACCATTTCTCAGGTCACAAATATTCCCTTGCATTCGCGATTTCTCTATGTTATATGAGCATTTTCAGGTGTGTTTAGGTGCACAATGGACACAGGGCATAGTCAGGGCTGGGGGGGATGGTCATTCCCCTGTTTCCTGGTTTGTGAGGCACTGTTTTTACTTCCTCATGAAAGGAATGAGGGACTTGTCTTTACAAATAAGCTGTGGGCCTGCTGGTAGATAAAAACTAGCACTAAGAGATAAAAGAAACAATGAAGGATTCCACTGATTGATGAATGGAAAGAGAGATTTGTCTTTATCAATAAACTGTAGGTCTGCTAATAAATGAAATTGAATATCAAAAGATGAAAGAAATAATGAGGAGAACCATAAATCCCATACAAATTTTTAAAAAAGGCAAGGCGGGGTATACATTAGAAGGGAATCTTAGGAATTAGGCGTTCCGGGAAGTCTGTACCTCTCAAGTACCTCAGCCAATGGGGAAAGAGAGAGGGAAAATGCAGTCAGGAAATTAGGATAAAAAGGAGGCTGTGTCCTCCAAAATTTTGAGAGACCCCAGGGGAATGCCCCATGGCCTCTCCCTTTATGCAAATAAAGTAACGGGACTCCTCTATCTCCTTTTTGGTCATAAACCTCTGGTGTTGGTAGATTAATTTTCCTGACACTCACAAGAGGAGCAGAAATGGTTTCTTGGTGCAGTTTCTGCATAAAGTCCTCAAAATTAGCAGAAGGACTGGTGTGACATAAAGACCAGACCTGAGCTGGGGCTGAGGCCAATAATCATGTGTGAAAATATTTTGTGACGGTTTTGTTTAGCAGATAAAATGAAAAAAGCTACTCCCATCCTCCATGGAAGCAATAGGAGCCACCTGCCAACCCTTTCCCACAAGCACAGAGAACACGACTGGCAATTTCCTTTCCCTGACACTTAATCCCGCATTCATCCCTCCAGGAAGCAATAGCAGGGCCATCCCTGGGTTTCTGCAGCTGTTCGTGTCTCGCTCTGTGCCAGAACAGTGACCTCAGTGACAGCAGACAGGAAGCAATACAGGAATATCCTCCCTGTGCCACGGATTTGCAAGGACAAAATACCTTCTGTGGCTGGCGTCTCATTAGCAGAATTGCACAAAGGGAATTCTGAGGTTCAGGAAGCACCATGTACATATCCAAAGCAGACAGAGATGCTCCTGACAGACAATGAGGCACTAAAGTCTGTTAAAAGGGAGAGATGAAATTTTGCACCATGCTGTCCTCTTAAGTTATCAAAGGAAGTCTGGAAGCACCGGGCTCTAATTGCAAATTTAGTCATGGAAATGCAGCTCTAGGGAAAAAAGGAACTAAGAATTAGAGCTCTTTCTAACTGAGATCATGGAGAACGAGTGAGCAGCAAGGATCTATATGATCACAGTAATCAGAACAGATTAATCATTACTTCCCAGTTTGGGCAATGCTGTCTAGAACTGTATTTTCAAAGCATATAATCCTGATGGTATACCTCTTCTGATTAGCCCTTCAAAATAATATTCATGTAAGTTGGAGCTGAAGCATCTCTGCTGCAGAACTCTGACGACATAATAGGTCATCATAAATAAATGATTTATCCAAGTGAAATAAGTCCAGCTATTTAGGGCAGGTCAGAGTGACAAGTTACTATGGCATCTCTAATGTAATTTTTACTATCTCTTAGGTCAGAGACAGCCTGTTTAAATGCAAAAGCTCTTTGTAACAGCAATTTGCAAAACAATGAGAGAAATATGCACAACACGGTTTGCTGATAAAGCAGAATTTTGTCAGAGTAGGACATTGTTTAAAGGTTTACCCTGGGGGCACCAGCTGTTTTCTAAAGCACTGCTAAATGACAGAAGAAGATATATTTACACACAATACAGGAGCGGCCAAGAATAAAATCTGGAAACCTTTTACTTGTAAATAATACCACAAATACAAGAAATCTGTGAGCCCACACATAGGATACTGATGCTAGAGAGACATTAACCATTATATATGCCCCTTTGTGGAGAAGGGAAAGCCTCAGGAGGAGGATAGGAGACAGCAGCTATTTTATCCTTTATCAGTACACAACCGCCAAAGATGCTGATGTTCAGTACTTACCTTTTCATCCATTACTTCCTGTGACTTTTTTCCTCCTAATATTGCAAACTGCAACTGCTTTTTGCAACACTGTGAGTGATGTTTAATACTTGGATGAAATGAGAGCTGGGGGCAGAGAAGTATTAAATGTGGAGATGGCACTGTTTTAACAGCCTGTCGGCCTTAGCTGTGAGTGTGCTATCAAAAATTAGAGCAACAAAATTCATCAGGAGAGCAGCAGCTTTGCCAGGAGCTGTTACAAAGGAAATAAGGAATAAGTCAAGGCCAATAACTGCTATTAGGATTAGACTAGGTGGAACTAACAGTGTGTACAAAAAAGAGGAGTCCACATGAAACCACTCCCAATATCTTTAACGAGAAAAGGAGAGGGAGCAGAGAGGAAGCCTTGGACTCGTTTCTTTGCTTGGCCTCCAAGCTGTGGAAAGGAAGTACAAGAAAAGGGGAGCAAGGCACCACAGCATATTAATCACAAGCAGTATTTTGGCCACTTTTCTCCCACACCCCTCAAATCTGCGATGCTGATGCTGCACGAGTCAGGTCACCCTAGATCTGACAGCAAGGACCCAGCAACTCCAAAATCAGAGGAAAAAAGATGTGCACCGCACACAGGGAGGAGGAGACACAAGGAGAAGGGAGCAACATTGGCCTGAGCCAAAATAAACAGAACCATTGGCCTGGAGGGCCCTTTGTTCTGATACCGTGTGTGAGATCTGGTCACACCAGCCAGGTCTCCAGGAGAGACAATTCCTTGTACAGCATCAGCAAATTACTCCAGTCTGCAGTTGTGATTAGTGCAAGAGAGAGAAAAAGTAAATGCAATTATACACTGAGGAGAACGGGGAAAACAAACAAAAAGTCTCTGAACCTGCAGGTGTCAACATAAATGCAAAAGACTGATAAGCTTGTTTTCTTATTGTGGGACTGTACCTGGTGAGCTCAGGGAATGGGAGTGATTCTTGCAGCAGCTGCTTGCAGGAGGTCAGTGCACAGCACAGGGGTCACCCCAAACATTCATGTGAAGGCAGAGCCACGGGGTTCCAGCACTTAGATTTGTTTACCCATTCTTTTATCTGCACTGAAGCCTGTGTTGGCAGCCACATGGGAAGAGACAATTATATTTCTGTCAATGGCTGCAGCATATCCTGTGAAATCCCATATCCCAAAGTCTCAAAAGCCTGGTCAGCGAGCTCGAAGCTGAACACACTGAGGAAAACCTGGAGGAGATTAACACCTTATGGACCTATCACAAGGACTGGAAAGCCCCCAGCCTATTTCATTCTCTCAATTTTTGCACTTGAGCACAGTTCAGCCCTCTGCACTGTGCAGGAGAACACACACACACCTCAGACTGCAGCTGCACTGGAGCTGAGCGTCAGTGCGGGCAGGAACAGGGCTGATCCCAAACACCAGCTTTGAGACCTCTGCTACCAGGTGCAGCTCTGGGAGCGAAATGAGAGACACAGTGGAGAAGCCTCTTTTTGCTGTTCCTGATGAAATGAAGCGTTACTGCCCACTGAGCCTCTCCCTGTGCTCTGCTGTTCAAATACAGTTATTTCTCCACCCTCAGCAGTGCTTTCTGCCTGTCTCAGCCCAGGGGGTGCTTCCTCTGCTGCATCTGATCTTGCACTGCCACACAATCCCTAGGAACCGCTCCAGCCAGACCTCAGCAGACCACATAGAATAGACCAGAACTACAGAAAAATCACTGCATTCCCCACCTCGGAACAAAGGGAAAGTTTGGAGGGAACAGATGTTCCAAATTGTTTTCTAAACAGATTTTTTTTCACACTTTCCAAACGTTCACTCCAAGCTTCATAAATACCTGCAGGGTCAAAACACTGTCCTCAGGAGCTGGAGCAGTGACCTGGATAAGTGACAGTCAATACAAAGTCCTTTCTTTGGAAGGAATTGCCTCCAGTACAATCTTTTGCTCAGTTTTCTCTCTCCTTCAAGCAAAATCTGCCAGGACTGACTATTTCCAATTTATTTTTTCTTCTTCTTTCTCTTCTTTATTTTGTTTTGTGTGTTGTCCCAGCCTCCCCTCTCAGAGGTGTTTCCCTGGGGAAATTCATGTCCCTTGTACTTTTTACTCTGTGTACATAATAGAACATTATCTGCATAATTTACCTTACACCACATGTTATCTTCCTTCTGGCTTAGTGTTTATCTAAAATAAATATATATCTTCATCATGTACACTGTGAAAAAGAGCCAAAAAGCCTGTCCTATGTGAGAACTTCCTAATATCCAAAACCTGAACCACCAAGAATGTGTTAGCTCAGTCCTTGGGTCAAATGTAACTGCAAAGCTGATCCTCCTCCTCCTGCCTCTCTCTGCATTTTTCAGTGTCCCATTCCTTGTGTAGATCTAATGAAATCCCCACAAGCTGAATCCAGATAAAATCTGGAATTTAAACAGAGTCCACAGATCAAGGGATTTCAATGAGATAAGTCAAGAAAACCCCTCTTCCTTCAACGCCTTTTATCACACCTCTGCATGGCAGGGTATGAAACAGCAGCAGATCTGTGGAACTGGGAAGGGCAGAAACATTTTTCACGGACTAATTACCATGAGTAAAACATCCAGATCCCATGGCAGAGATGTTGCTTCCATAGTTCCTTTCCAGGAGCACAGCTGCCAGCCAGTGCAGCTCTCACTGTGTGCAGGGCAGCTGACACAGCATTTGACCGTGTTTTGAAGTTCAATGTGCTGGGGCTGTTGTGGTCCAGTCAACACAATCTCCAGCCAGCTTCTCTCACACTCTCTTGAGCATGAGGACAGCACGGTGCTTTGCTGATGGTGCTGGGATTTCTAGGTGTTTGTAGCTATCAGCAAGAAAATTTGACAGAAAAACATAACAAACTATTGAAGCCTGGGGTCTTGTAGCAAGTTTGAATCACGGTATATCAGGCTGAAAACATGTCCTGAATACCGGAATATTTATTTTTACATCAACACAATTAAAAGGGAATGTGATGTTTCTGTGTTTCTTCCCATTTTCCCTTAGGATGATTTCAAAAGTGCCCCAGTTTTGTTCTTTACACAGCACTCTTATGGTCCCTGTTTTGTGTCATCTGCACCAGTTCACCAGCAGGATCAGAGTCTGGGCCGACCCCATGTGAGGACTGAGTCATAAATCTGCAGTAATAGGCAAATTCAAGTACAAGGTGTGGAATTTCCTCCAAACCCCTCAAACTTCTACTTTCTACAGATATTTTTGGATGGGCTGAATTGTCCTCGGAGACTCTAGATATCTCCAAGTGCCATTTCTAGGATCAATTCAGGTCCCTAAGGTCAGGTGTTTGGTACTGCTTCAATTAATCAAGGTTCTGAGCTTCTGCAAGTGCTGAGTCTCCAAAAGCCCGGTGTGGACATCCCAGATAATTTTCGGAATCCATAGTAGAATTAAAAGTACAGGCACCTGGATCTCTCCCTAAATGAACTTGTCTCTAGATTCTTTGTGATGGCCATTGAGTGAATCTCAGGCCACAGGGCTTTATTTAGAGGGTCACACTCACCAGCAGATTTGTGCCAAAGGAAAAGACACTGACTACATGCGGGGCTGAAAGCCCTCCAGATGCTTTGCTGTCCCATCCACAGTGTCCCTGTTTATGCATTCCATGGTGTCTCCTTTCTGATTTCCTTAGATCGATTTCTGTTTCACAGGGGAAGAACCTGAGCAAGGCAATGTGAGGTTTGCCTCACTAACAAACTCACGGTTAACTCCCTGATGCACTGTCACAAGACTAATGGCCTATTTTAAAGAGCATCCCTGTCAGGAGGTGCTTTTTTAAAAGGATTCCCACAGTGCAATTAGGCAGCCCTTGCATCTAAAACGTACAATATGGGAGGAGAGGCCTCAATCTCAACACACCGAATTTGGATTTTATTGAAGACCTTCGGAGCTGGAAAATGTCACCTGTTGGAGTCAGTGGCAAAGTGCCCACATTGAAAAAAAGAGTCCAACTGCCTTCTTTGAGGGAAATGGTCCTCTGTGAATTTTTATGTTTTAGTAGAGAACTCAATCCAGACTGAAAAGCTGTGGAAAATCGACCTCTTTTCACTACAGGCTCTTTGATCATCTCTAAGCCTTTGAGGCTCCAACCCAGGGAATGACACAGAGAGACAAACACGGAGAAGGGCCTTTACATGGCCTCAGTGGGAAAAAGCAAGGAAGGCTTAACCCAAAACACATTAAAACTTTTCAAAGCTCTCCATCTCCTCTCAACAGCAGCTGTTCCTCACAAACCTTCCTTTGAAGTCAAAGGCCACATTTAGGAACTTCCTCGGAGGAAAGATATTTTTTCTCTGTCCATGTTTTTTCATATCCACCATTCTCCGTTCGCAACAAAAGCTTCTGTCTCATGTGCTCGTCAGAGCCAAGAAGACAGTGTGAGATATGATCCTGTGTCATCAGGAATACGCTCAGAACCCAGACTTGGATTGCTCTTTCTCATACTTTCTGTGGATGTCTCTATCACTTTTATGTCAGCCTCAGAGTGGGATCCAACACAGGTGTGTTTCAGGCACTGAAATCATATTGACCTTTCTTATTTCATTTGCTCTGTGTTTGGGCAACAGTCTGGTATCAGTAACGGGGAGAAGATGTCCCTATGCTGTATCTGCACAGAGCTAATTCTGCTGGCCTGGCTTTCCTTCAAAGCACATGAAAGAATCTCCAAAACAAAGAGAAAAAGGAAAAGGTGAAGAAAGTGACCAGCTGGTTCCCATTTGATCATCTGGAAGCCCATGCCCAATATCAGCCACCTTGTTGTTTCTTAGGGGACAAAAATACCACAGCTCCACCCCGAAACACTCTAATTTCAAAGTCAGGGTCTGTGAGATGGGGTAATTCCAGTGGCACTGTGATTCCTTGGGAACAGCTGCCAGGACCTACTCAAATGTCACCACTCAAAGCAGGGACTGAGGTAAGTGTGGTCACCTGAGCAGTACCAGCTGTCCTAGAGATTTAACGATTTGGAGACAGAACCAGAGTTGTAACAAAACTTAATAGCATCATCTGAAAGACAACAGATAAGTTGCCACAAGAAGAAAATAATTCCCACCAATTTCTGTCTTAGTTTAAATTATGTTTCTACAAGTGTAAGGTGATGATGGGAATTTCTCATGAGCTGTAAGCAAAGGTAACTGATTTATTTTCCTCAGCTTGTATCAATAAAACCTCAGTTTTATCCCACTGGGGGCACTGGACCTCAAAAAATAGAAATTTAAAAGAAAAAAAAAGAAGTGAAACAATTGCAGAAATTCCAGAGGAGAGAAATGAGAACTATCAAAGACCATGATCTATGTGGGGCAATGAGGGAGCTGCTGGTTCAGGCAGAGGAGAGAAAAACACTGGAGAGAGCATGAGAGCCATCAATTGTTTAAAGGTTGTTGGAAAGAGGAAGGAAATAATCTGTTTGCCACAACTAGGTGGCAAGCACAAGAAGTAATGGGCTTAAGTGACAGCAAGAGAGATGAGGGTTAGACTTCAGGAAACGCTTCCTAATGGTGAGGGAAGTAGGGGATGGAATAGATTGCCTGAGGCGGGGTAGAATCTCACTGTTGGAGGCTTTTAAAGAACAAACATCCATCAGAAATTATGAAGATAGATAGCTGATCCTTGCTAGAGGGGGAGAAAAATGGATAAAGAAAACCCTTAAAACCCTTTCTCACCTGTTGCTTTTTTTTTTCTCTGATCCTATAAAGCTACTAAAGAGACGCCAGCCCACACAAAATCCCAAGGATGTGGTCAAAAGGAACTATAACAGTCTCCTGCAGGGAAATTGCAGAGTCCTTATAAACCTCTCAGCAAGCCAGGGGGCTGCCCAGAATAACCCACGGTGCGTTACACCAAGGTGGTGAGTGAACCTCTGCCACTTTATTTTGCATGATGTTTAAACCCTGGACTAACTTTCAGTAATACAGTTCATTTCACTGATACCCCAAATAAACCCTGGACTAACTTTCAGTAATACAGTTCATTTCACTGATACCCCAAATAAACCCTGGACTAACTTTCAGTAATACAGTTCATTTCACTGATACCCCCAAAACCACCTGCATGGTGAAGCCACTGAAATGTGCTCCTCTGCCAGCTCAAAACTTTGCAGTACGGAAGGTTTTATATCCTGGAGCAGCTTCATAACAGAACCCACGAGGGAATGGTCCTGCCAGTATCAGATAAGGCCCCTAAAAGAGAAACACAACATTTCCAGGGTCCAGCACCTGTGTCCCTTTGATTACTGCAGTATAAATATATTTTTGTTTGTCACACTGATCTTTCTCAGTCTGTTTCTTCATATCAGTGTCAGAGATAGGATCTCTCTGGGGCCCTCTGAATGTGATTACCTTCTTTTCTGCACAGAGGAAGAGATTCACTTTCTTCCCAGGTGCTGTTGTCAGTAGCCCTAATTTAGTCACTTTTATCTTTATGATGAGGGATGTGGACTCGACCACAGTTGTTTCAAGTACATTTTGAGAATAAACTTCTTGCAACTTCATGCTGCCACTTACGAAGGGGAAGCAAGGTTTGCTTTATCTCCCTGCCAGAAAACAGGAGGTCCCTAGGGAGAACTGCCCAAGGTTTCTCTGCCCAGTCCCTCTGTGTCACCCTTGGTTTGCCCACCCACACTGGCACAAGCATTTTCCTGCTTCACAATGGCACTTGCAACCTCAAAGCCAGTCTGTGTTCCAGAAACACCCACTCATTTTGCAGGTGAGATGTTCTTCCCATGCCTGCTAGGGAATTCTCCTCTGTCTTGACGTGCCAGGTGCCATTCTTTTCCTGCAAGGTTTTCCTTGAAACTTGCCCTATAAGAAGCCAGGACCTGCCATGCACCCTGAAGTGCTCATGAGCCCTGTGCCGTGGGAGCAGGACAGCTGGTGATCCAGGTTTCACCAAGCAGCAGATGAAAGGGAATATTGCACAAAGTGATGCCTTAGGATTTTAGCTTTATATTTTCATATGTTTATAATCTTGCAGTTCTTTAGTGTGTAACTCTGAGCTCCATATGGAGTGTTGGCAGCTGCTTTTCCCATTTTGGTCAGACACAACAATTCCTCGCCAGGCCTGAGAATCAAGAACACCTCACTGTCTCAGGCCCCGAGAAATGGAAACAGAAGTGAGTTGTGGGGGAGCAAACTGGGAGAATGTGACTCCACTACCTTAAGCTGTAATGGGACAATTATCCTCTGATATGCAATTGGACCAAACTTATATCTGTCCCAAAAACATGTGGCTGTGTCCATCCTGGGTGCAGGCTCTGTGAGACCCCTGCCCTGCCCAAGGTGTGCCCTGTGGAGGCCTTTCAATAAATCCCTGCCCTTTATCCTTTCATTCTCTCTAGCCTCAGTTCCAGGTCAGCCTCTACAAGGCATCAAAAGGAGCTCCAGGAAGTCAGTGGCTCTAAATACGGTGTGAGTCTTGCAGGTGTCCTGTGTAGGGCCAGGAGCTGGACTTCAAGGATCCTTGTGAGTCCCTTCCCACTCAGACTATTTTATGGTTCTACGCTTTATATAACTGTGTACTTATCCCCCAGAGAAATTCAGCAGGACTCTATTTAAGGTCACAGACTTGTCACACTAATATTGGAATGAAATCTCCTTTTTACTTCATTAAAAGCTTCGGGCAAGAGAGATCAAATTTAACCTTAACATCATTCTGTTTCAAACATCATATAGTCATGATGAGCAAGCTGGAAGGAGAGGCATTTATTTAATGTATTTATTTGTGTGGTATTATCAAATTTGAGGTCCAGAGACTGAAATCCTACTCTCCACAGTCCTGTGTACACATTGGTTAATACAGATTTTGCACTAGGAGAAGAAACACATTGAGATATGCTGGATGGTGAAAACAAATATTATCATGTGCAAAGCAGCGAGGCGGGGAATGAGACAGAATGAGAGAGACAAATTAAATGATATATCCAAGGACAGACAGGAAAGCCATGTCACAGCAGGGAACTGAACTCACATCTGTTCTGTTCCAGCCCAGCACCTTTTCTACAAGGAGCCTCCCTCAATGTGCTTCATTTGTGGTCAAAATACCAGCCAGGGAAAAGAAGAAACAAGGAAATACTGCAGGAACTTTAACCCCACTACTGAGTACTTTTCATGGTGTCCAGGTAGTTAAGTTTAGTCTTTAATAATGTATGACAGAAAGCAATTTAAACCAGGAGAGGCAGGAGCAGGGCAGGGGAGGTAGAGGTGAGTGCTGAAGAGCACAAGCCAAATGGAGACAATATTGTAGAGGGGAAAAAAAAAGCTGTGAGCCATAATAACAGCTTTTCTTAACAGAACTTAACTAGGTTAGAGTGACCTCTGAGAGGTGCCAGAATTTTAACAGCCAAATTTTAATGCGAAGGATTATGGATATTTCTGTATAAATTGCCCTTGTTTTACGCAGACTGTTTTGCTGAGCACAATGTTAATTTTGCAGCTCCGCTGGAGCAGCAGCTTAGAAGAAGATAAACAGAAAATGATTCCTTTAGCAGCTGACAGATACCTTGGGATACCTTGGCTGAGAGGGACGACAAGGCTCTTTACATGAAGATGTTGGAGACATGAAGGGGACAGCAGCTTTGTAGCAGTGCAGCTCTGAATGGGGTGGGGGAAGGTGGCAAGAGATGGGAAAGGATGTATATTTTTCACTCTGACTCTTCACTCTGAAAGCCAAGGTTAAGACTTTCCCAAGCCTGATCCCAAGGCTGTGCCAGGACATGCATTGTGTCCAGCTGTGCCATGGCCAGTTCTCTGTTGAGGGATGTACCCACTTCTTGAGGGACAGCAGACGGGGTAGGAATGGAAAATTGGAGTCGAAAGCAATCAGTGACTCCTCAAAGTACCACCCTCAAAAGCTCTGCAGCCACTTCTGCACAGAGATAGGATTCAGGCTGCATCAGCTGTGGCACAGGAGTGAGTGAGCAAGCAGGGCTCTTCCCAAGCACTAGGAAGGGAGGATGGAGGAAGGAAGGGATGCCTGTTGGGGTCCATGTTCCCCTGCTTCTCTGGCCCAAGAGGTGATGTACTCCAAAGTTACCCAGACACAAACTTGCTCCTTGACTCATCAGCTACACTTGGCCTAATTCCAGGTAAAACTGACTTAGAAATGAGGATATTTAATAATTAGTCATAACAAAATATTTTTAATTTTCAACTATTTTCCTCTCTTTATACTCCCCTCCCATTAACTTTTTTTCAGTGTGAGACAAGTGACTGGCATTGATTCCAATTAAAAGTAAACACTTCTTTTTTCAAAGAAAAATGATATTACTGTGGTAGCCACACTTGAATAGCACCAATAGATTTTCCTGCCCCAAATGATATAGCTGAACTCAGTGGCTCGCAGCAAGGTATTATTAGCTCAGGTACAATCGCTCAGAACTCCACCTGGCCACAGACATAAATTCCTGCCTCCATTACAGCTTTGCCAATACCATTTCCATGCTGGCTGCACAGCAGCTTTATCGTCGGATAGCGCACGTTCCACAGGAGTGCAGCAGGAGTGACAGAATGGGGTTTGGACGCCAGAAAAGCCACATTAATTTTTTTATCTATAGGAGCTGCAAAAGAAGGTAGGAAAGAGAAGGGCAAAGACACCAAAGGCTCAGCTCTAGGCTGCTGCTGAGTGAAGAGAGAGGCAGACAGAAAAGGGCTGTGCTCACTCATCCACTCCTAGTGGAGGAAAGTTTTCAGAGACATTTCCCACTAGTCTTTCACTTATTATGCATCAAGGGCAGAGCTGTCTCCATTTTATTGCACTCTGTCATTCAGAGCCGGGCTAATCATTGCTGCTGAGGAGAGAGGCGGCCGGTTGGGAATTCTCTCTTCAAGTGTCCCTCATGTTGCTTATTCACATGCCACTGCCCTGACTGGAGCTGTCTGGTGACTTTGGAAAAAGGATGTGGATAGCTAAAGGACACAGTGAGAAAAGACAGCTATATATGACAAAGGAACCAAAGGACAATTCTGCAACATCCCGAGCGTGAGTTGAGCTCTCTTGAAGCAACCTTGGCTTTGATCTCCTCAGCAGAGCTTTAGAAACAACGTGTAATGAGCTCTGGGCAGAAACTGCCATGCCTAGGAGATGGCCCGGTGCCTCTCAGTGGGTGGGTTGGAAGCAGCACAGCACCTTCACTTCCCCCAAGCCCAGTTCAGCAAGGTCTGCTCTCACCACCTCAGCTGCTGAGACAGACCTGGGCACAAAGCTTAAATGTGGAATTTTTCAGACTGCTAGAAAGCCAGATGGGCTAGCGATGATGTCTTGGAAAAGGCTGGGTCTGGAGCAGCTATCTCAAGCAGCCATGTCAGAGGAGAGTCTGAGGTCATCACTCTCTCATCCCGATGTGCCCAGGCAAAGAAAAATGCCTCTATCTAAAAATCTGCATGTTTTCAAAGAAACAAGAGAAAAAACAGAGGCGAGCTTCTTCAAGGCGAACAGCACACCTGAGGGTCTGAGTCACAGGAGGGTGTTACAGCTGCACAGAGGTTGGTGTTTGTACCCCTCATTTGAGGGAGGCAAAGAGGTTTGCCTGGATTTCCTATGGTCGGCCTTCAAGGGAGAAGAAAAGAGGCCCATAAAAGCCTTATGGTCACTGCAAGGTTTGGAGGTACCTCTTAGCTTCTGGATGGAAAACAATGAATAATAAGATGAAAAAATGAACAGAGAAATAGAAAATTTAATAGAACTTGCAAGGATGCCATTTCAACAAGACTGCCAAATATGAGTGAGGTGGTCAGCACTGCTTCAGATGATGTTGGCTGTGGACAACGGCAAGGGTTGGGGTAGTTTGCCTGAAAGGATCTAAACTCACTGTAACATTTGGTGAGAGAAAGAAAGGCTGTGAAAACAAAGGTCATTTTGATCTGCTCAGCATGATCAAACACTCTAAACACCACAGATGTTTCAAGCAGATGTGCCAAACTTCTGCTTCAGAGCCAAAATATTGGGAAACAGAACATGCCAGTGTGCTGTGCACTAGGGAAACCACAAGTAATTTCCTTGGTGAGTGCTGTGATCAGATCTGTGCCATGAACCCAAGAGGAAATGGTAAAAAATGAACACAATTTCAAAAAGGATTGTAAGGGTAATTGAGATTTTTCTCCATGGAAAAAGGCTACAGAGATAATGGCTACTGAAGAGAAATCAGAAAGATGAATGAGATGCTACAACATAGACATGGTCAAGAACATGAAAAACCATATTTGGCACTTTTTGTTTCTAACCTAACATTTGAGCAAGCAGCTTGGGACAACCTGCACAATTAAAACAGAAGTTGCTTAGAAGACTTAGAAAGAAAACACTTTTAAGTGTGTAACCAAAAATAACCACTGGAACTCTGTTCTGTGTGACACAACTGAAGCCACCAACCACAGCCTGCTGTAAACTAAAAACGATATTTAATGTAAGTGCCACACAATGTGATTTCTAACATGAGGGCTGCCAGAACATTTTTTATTTTATTGGTTCACATCGCATTTTCTTGGCAAGTTTCCATCCTCTCCCTCCCATCCAACCAAGAGGGAGCTTGGTTTGTCAATTCACAGCAACACAACAGATCTTTGTGGGAAGTTTTACCTGAAAGATCTGAGCCACCTCTCAGCTCAGTTTTGCTCTGGAAACATCATAGAGGGGCCCTCTCTCTTGCCATTGAATGGTGTCACCATCTAAATTAGCTGAAAAACACTCTGGGATTAGCTGAGAACACCCTGAGCTGTGAATATTCCCTCCCAGAATCATGGAATCACAGAATGGTTTGGGTTGGGAGGGACCCTAAAGGTCATCTCATTTCCCCCCTGCCATGGGGAGGGACACCTTCCACCAGACCAGGTTGTTCAAAGCCCCTGAACACTTCCAGGGATAGGGCATCCACAGCTTCTCACATTGTGGGAAGCATTAAAGCACATGTGTGAACACTTTAAAGGAACTTCATTCAGCCATTAAATTTGGATGTATCTACCTCTTTCTTAGGGGTCACAAATGAGAGCAATTTACCATAAATCTCAGGGGATTCTGCAGTGTGAAGGCAGCGGTAGGTAAATACTTCAGCTCTCTGTAGAAATTTCTGGTCTGTTTATAATTGCAGTTTCAGAGCACTTATGTGAACCGAAAATTAGTTCAGCAGTTCAGCAGAGCAAGACAGCCACTGTATCCATGCTGGACTGGACTTGTGCATGTTAGCTGCATCACTGACCATAATAATGTCCTTACTGACCATAATAATGTCCTTAGGTGGGAGTGCAGTATTCCTGTGCTCTTCCAGCTGCCACTTTAGTGTAATTCTACATTGATAAAAGTACAGCTGGAATACCAGTGCAGAATCCAGCTCAGTCTGATCCACTGAAGCTGAAGAAACCCTGTGAAAGTCCTTTTGATGCTGTGGGTTGGGGCTGGGTCACACAGATCTGTACATCCAAGGGGCAGCCCCCAACCACAGCTCTCCCTGTTCCCACAGGCAGTCAGCCCCTGAAATGATGACAAATTGGTTTGGAAACGCTCTGATGCACCTGGATGATTTTGGAAAAGTAGAGGCCTAGGGGATTCCCTTTAGGACCAAAATGGGAAATACTTTTTTATAAAAACCAGTCATGTTACTTTTCTTTTGTTTTCATCACAGAGACATCTTTGGTGACAATGAAAGCAAAACATGCACAGTCCAGGGAAGAGCCAGTGTCCCACAGGTAAGCAATAACCCAGCTCGTCTCCAAGAGCTTAGTCAGTGGCTCCACTGCAGAACTCTAGCCAGTTTCTCTCCTTTCTTTACTTAAGTCGATCCCCTCGCTACCTGTGGATGGACTTGACCTTAGTTTAGGCCACTTTACAATCTCTTGGACAATCAAACAAACAGACATATGCCATAACCTTAAGAGTTTTCCCCACAGCTGGTTAGGGCTAGCAACTAGAGGGGAAAAAGCAAGCAAGAACTAAACCAGGTGATAAATTCTATGTCTCACTCCTAGACACCCTAAGGAAACATTCATTTCTTAGTTCTCACAGATCACCTTGTCCCTCAAGCAAACATATCATTTTCTTTCCTAACAGAGGCATGAATTACTTTAGACCAGTGCTGGGATTAACACCAGCAGCCCTGGGACTTCTAATACAACACTGGCTGTGCAGCTGGGTTATTATCCTAATACTCTGTCTAAACCAAGGAACAGCTCAAAAGTTACACATCCTTCTGCCCAGGTGATTGACAACCAAAGACCCCGTGCTGGACATTGCAGCAAATCAAATCTTGGGTTTGCCCTGATCCACATTATAGAATCATTTCCACTTCTACTGCAAAAGTGCAAAACCTTCTCCTTTAGGAGTGTCACACTGAAGGAGTAGAGATTTCTCCACTTTTTCAGGAGTGACTCCTGAACACTTAACAGGATGTGTAATGATCCACTGATCCACTCACCAGCAGATGGCTCAAGGAAGGCAACAGCAACTCAGACCCCAATGAAGTCTCAAGGCAGAGCTCAGTGGTTTTAGCCACAAATTCTTTACATTCATGTTTGCCTTATTCACACTAGCAACAAATTCCACCCATTCCTCTTTCTCAAACTCTTAGTGATCATTCATGAAGGGGCTTTGCCCAATGTTTAATAAAACATTGCAGAAGGGGAGCTGCAGGTCAGCTGTGACAGGTGGTCCTTGGGGACAGCTAGTCAGGACCTGCCTGGAGAGGCTCTTTCAAACTCACTCAGTCTCTGAGCATAATGAGATTCAGAGGAGAAGAATGGCAAGGCCATGGGGGTCCCCACAATCTGTTGTGTTTGGGAGGGTGAAGGGAATGTTCCTTCCCTGCCATTATGGACATTTCCTCCAGTGAGACAAAGCCTATGTCTGGACCCCTTCAAGAAGGTACTGCTGTCCCTCCTTGTTTCACTTCCAGCCTCAGTCCCAGAGTTTGATCAATCTCAAAACACCAATTTATCAAGAAGAGGCAGCTTAGGTTGATCATCCTTCTATACCTCACCTTTCTTTGCTTACTCGGTCAAAATGATTCCACACAGACGCCTTCACACCGACGGAGCTGAAGCTCTCCTCCTCCTGTAGCCTCAAGTTAATTATGAGCTGAACTCCCTTCCCCGGGAAAGTAACCACCTTGGACACTCTAATCAGACACACGAGGGCTCAAGAGGATAAAACCAGACGCACAAAAATATATGCAAGATGCATAATTTCAACCCCCGTTGAAGCAGGGATTCCTTGCACAGCCCCCTCTGCGCCTGCCTGCAGGTTCTCCATCTCCCCTGTTTGCCAGAGACAACAGGAGGAAACCTGTGTTCAGCTGTTCCCTCTGTGCAGAGATTAATTCATTGACAAGGCTCCTAGGAATGTGCCAGCTCATTAATTACCGTAAGAACTATGTCAGCAAGAAGTAGGCAAGGTGACTGCTGGAAATGGCCGGAGAGAACCATCTATTAGTGCTGCTACCCTGGCCATTACGTGCCAAAATCCAAACCAATAACACCTGGCAAGCGTTTCTCAACTATGAAATATCACAAATTGCACACTTTAATATAAAGCACTCATGTAGATCAGCACTGGGGGAGCAGGCTACAAGGAAATTAGCCCCAAAAGCAAGTCAGTCCTGTTCCAGGGATAAGATTATTAAGTTCCTTTCAGTGGAGTCCTGGGAGAATGATGGGTCTCCCAGCAGTGAAAGGTGACATGGAAAAACCCCAAAGCTTTGACACACCACCTCATCTGTGTTTCTACATCTGTTGTTAATAGACAGGTGTCCCACAACAAACCCACCAGGCAGGGGCAGAGAGAGATCGGGCTCACCAGGCTGAGATCGCAGATTCAAGTCAGTACTTGACTCCACCCTGCCTACAAAGGCAGAGAGGTGGCCACAGCCACAGATCTCACAGCTTTTAGCTCTGTCTGGTGCCTCTCTTAAAGGGGGAACACGAGAAAGTCTCTGATTTGCTATTAAAATTCATCATTCTTCTTGTAAAGCCAACACTGAGATAATGTGCCTGGGATTAGACCTAGGAAATCCATCAAGGCCAATACTTAGTCACACTCAAGTGCTTTTATGCCACAGTTGCTATGAGAAGCTCTTCAAAAACAGACCCTTAAGAAGATCAGGAGGGCAGGGGGTCTCTCGACTGCTGTGCAATTGAAGGCAGGGCCCTTCCCCAGACAGAGCCCCTGCATTTGCAGAGAAGGGGCATTTGAATGTCAGGTAGCGGGAAGCAAAGTCTTATCAATGCATTAAAGTTTTCCTTCCCTTAGCTCAAAGGGAATTAAAGGAATAGAGAGAATAAGCTGGAGAAACTTAATGTTGTTTTGACTTGCACAGAGCTCAGAAGAGCTCTGGAGTATTTGTAAGAACAGAAAGGAAGATCCACGTTACAACCTCTCTGCTTTCATGCTTGTCACATTGCAGGTGAATTCATACCCTGGGAGGAAAGGGCTACATTAAGGGCTGTGATGTCTCTTGCCACGTTCCAAACCATCTACCCACAGCCCTTTCCAATCACCACATTAATCAGAGGGAGCCACCTTCCCTTGGGCCCCATGAACAGCCCACTTCCTTATGGTGTTTCTGACAGATTTTCCTTTTATTTTCCCCCCTCTTCCTTTGCTTTGGCCAGTCTCACTGCAGGTCATAGTGCTAGGAAACATTAATTTTGTCATCTGGTGTAAAAAGGATATGACAGAGCTGTGCTGTAAAATGCCACACATCAGACCATAAGGAATTCCACCAGTAACTGTTCAGATGTCCAAAAAGGGGAGACAGGATATGAACGGCCCCCAAGTGCTCAGCTAAGTGCACCAGCACTGCAGAGAAATGAGGCTCTGCCTAAGTTTGAAGGTTTTGGGAGGTCCTTGCACATGCTGAGAGCAAGATGTGCCAGCAGGCAGACAGGTCATGTCACCCCCTGAGACCTCTGTCAGAGGTCCTGCAGGGAGCCACTGCCTCTGGGTGAGAGCATCAGCTGTGTCACACGCCTGGAGCCATTGATTGTCTCAAAGAAATCGGCACTTGCTGATGGAAAGCACGAAAGGAGTGACCTGGTGTCCCCTCTGGGATGTTTAGTGAGGTGTGGGAAGAAATCAGTAAAGGAAATGTGTGAGGGATTCCCCTGGCAGTGAAGAGGCAGGAACAGGCTGATGCTGAGCAGCTGGGGGGTGTTGGTGCAGACCAGGGAGAAAGCAGAGAAGCCTGATGGGCTGGAGGAAAGAGGAGAAGGAGGAAGGGTTGCTCTCCAGGAAAAGGGGGGAGGATTGGATGGGAGATTAAAGAGACATTTGATGGGGGTAAGGAAGGTGGAGGGGAAGCCAGAAAGCAGGTTAGCAATTCAGATAAAATGGATTAGATGCTGATAAAGGCAGCTGGGAGGGACTCAGAGAACATGAGATTAAGAAGTGCACAGGGGAGATGATGAGTTTTGGAGGGAAATGAGAAAGCAGGGTCGTCTGGATCCTGCTGATGGTTTTTAGAGAAGAGTCTCAGCAGTTTGAGAGAGGGGCTGACCACAAAGCAGAACAGATGTGCATAAACCCCCAAGGGGCCCAGAGAAAGGCAGGGAACTGCAAGACCTCCTGAATGCCCCCTGGGATCCTCAGCCAGCAAGCTTAGAAACAGCACTGTCTGAAAAGCACAGTGACACTGTGAGACCCAGCTGCACCCAGGGCTGCCAGGCGCTGGACACGCTCGGGGGTGATGTTCAGTGGGGTACAAACACTCTGCAAGAGCTCCTTACATTTCAGTCTCTCTTTAGCAACATGGTCCTCAGCCAGCTGGACTGAGATCCCAGCCAGCACAGCAGACAGAGCTAAATGAGACAGCTCCAATCCCTGGGGACATGCCACCACCCTGAGGGGGACTCTGAGTGGCCCTGGTACAAGGTTCCCTCCCCAGGGACAGACGAATGCTTCGCCAGCCTGGGTGGGCCAGACCAGGCTGTGACCCCGGCGGGCTGGACATCACATGGCTGTGGCATCGCTGGTCACGCTGGGACTAAAGGTAATTGAGAGGTCTGAACGGTGCAGCAAGCAGATGACAGAGAAGCAGAAAAAGCCTTGGCTCCATTCCTTGATCTCTTTTCTGGGCTGGGAATCAACTCATGTGCCAGTTTGGTCAGGCAAGAGCAACCACAGTGCTGTGCCCCGGCTCCTACCAGACTACATCTCTGTTTGCTTTCCCCTGACATCCTTCAGCGTTTGCTAACAGATTCCTGCACTGCAGGTCCTGTGAAATGGGCTGGAGCAGACCCTCACTCAGCGAGACCACCCCCAGGACCATCACACAGCAACGAGTGGGGCTGCCAGTGCACCCCTTTATTAGGGATCCAGAGTGGATAATGCCTCTAAATGGGGCAGTAGATGCTTTAACTTGCGTACAAACACTTGCCTAGAAAACAGTGCAATGGCAGAAAAAACCAGCCAAAAGCAGGGGCTCAGATGGTGCTTCCGTCCTCCTAAAATGCTGAAGAAACACACGTTTAACCACAGCCTAAACGAGATTAATTCAGGTCTTTGGTGCTATGAAGACCATGGGTTATCCAGTTTGAGGTACTTTCTCTGCTAACTGCCCAGCCAGGTGTGTAAACAGTTAAATCACATTACAAAGTAGAGTTCATGATTCTCACGCTGCTGAGGAAATCTAGCAAAGGCAAGCAGAAGCCAAATTTGCAGACCAACTGATAACTGTCCTTTTTCTCATCACAGCTTCCCCCATTTTTCCAAAGGCCCTGCAGAAGCTGTCACATCTGATGGGACCAGGCCACCACCCCGCCCTGCCGCTGCCTCCAGTGTCCCACTGCTCGAACACAAGCACAGAGGCTTATTTTCCCCTTATTCCTTACAATAAAAAAAAAGGGAAAAGCTGGGAAGAAAGAAGACAAAAGGAAGAAAAGATGAACAAGTAGAACCTACTCTGAGCAACGGGGGTTAATCTGACTCAAAGCCTAAATCCATGTTAGCAGTTAATCCAGTTAGTAAGGCTTTCATTGGGAGCTTTGAGAAATCCTTTAACCTCTTGCTGTAAACCAGGAGCAGCTTAACAGCTCAATGTTCATGAGAAAAGCCTGTCAATAATGCCGCTAAGCAGGTATTTAGCAGGATTTAAGAAACAAGCATGTGACAACTCTTCTTTAATGAAGCAATTGGGTTTCTCTGCAGGAACCAAATGGCCACCATTTCCTTTAGTCTTGCCCGTGTTCTGCTTTTCAAGATTCAAAAGAAGATGCACCTCTGGTCCTGTCAACTTGACAAGTATTCCTTCCTGGGGAAAGCTCAGTGAAAGGCAGATTTTTCTACTGGTTTTTATAAATCTCATGGATCCTTTGTCCTAAGACATCTTCTATGAGGCAGACTGCAGTAGTAAAAAAAAACCAAAAAACTCTACAATTTTTTTTCTTTTCAGAGGAGACTACACTGTTCCAAGGAAAGCAAGCTGACAAAGAGGTTTAACGTTTAAGGCTTCTTACCCCAGCCTGAGTCTGAGGATCAAGAGTACACCACGGTTTTTTACCATTTCTCCGCAAAATCTGAGTTAGATGTACCCCAGAAATCACGCTGTCACATGTAGCCTGGTGCTACTGACAAAGGTAGAGTGTGAACACATCTGAGAAATGTTATGAACAATTTTTAA